>CM053766.1:8058869-8123552 GCA_028658305.1 Pachyuromys duprasi | reverse complement strand
GATTTCAGTGGGATTGATTTAAGTTTTTCTCCATTGAGTTTGATGTTGGCTATAGGTTTGCTGTATATTGCCTTTACTATGGTTATGTATGTGCCTTGTCTCCCTTATCTCTCCAAGACTTTAAAAATGGATGCGTGTTGGATTTTGTCAAATATTTTTTTTTGGCATCTAAGGAAATGATCATGTGGTTTTTCTCCTTTAGTTTGTTTATATGGTGGATTACATTGATTGATTCCTGTGTATTGAACCACATTGCATTCCTGGGATAAAGCCCACTTGGTAATGGTGGATGATATCTTTTATGTATTCTTGGATTAGGTTTGCAAGTATTTTATTGAGTATTTTTGCATCAATGTTCATAAGAGAGATGTGTCTGAAGTTCTCTTTTTTTGTTGGGTCTTTGTGTGGTTTAAGTATCAAGGTGACTATGGCTTCATTGAATGAGTTTCGTAAAATTCCTTGTTTCTATTTGTGGAATAGTTTAAAGAGAATTGAAATTAGCACTTCTTGAAGGTCTGGCAGAATTCTGCACTGAAACCATCTGGCCCAGGCCTTTTTTTTTTTTTTTTTTTTTTGAAGGAAGACTGTTGATAACTACTTCTATTTTGTTGGGGGATTTGGGCTATTCAATCTTTCTATCTCATCTTGACTTAATTTTGGTAGATGGAATCTATCAAGAAAATTGTCCATTTCTTTTAGATTTTCAAATTTTATGGCATATAGGCTTTTGTAGTATGACCTAATGATTGTTTGGAATATTTTCACCAGCTGTATATCTGACAGAAGGCTGATATCCAGAATATATAAAGAACTAAAGAAATTAAAAAGCAGTAAATCAAGCAATCCAATTAAAAAGTGTGGTGTGGAGCTAAACAGAAAATTCTCTGTAGAGGAATATAGAATGGCAGAGAAATACCTAAAGAGATGCTAAAGGTCCTTAGCCATCAGAGAGATGTAAATCAAAATGACCCTGAGATTTTACCTTATACCCAGCACAATGGCAAAGTTTAAAATCTCAGGTGACAACACATGCTGGAGAGATTGTGGAGAAAGGGGAACCCTCCTCCATTGCTGGTGGGAATGTAAACTTGTACTACCATTGTGGAAATCAATCTGGTGTTTTCTCAGACAATTAGAAATAGTGCTTCCTTAAGATCCAGCTATACCACTCCTAGGCATATATACAAAAGAAGCTCAAATACACAACAAAGACATTTGCTCAACCATGTTTGCAGCAGCTTTATTTGTAATAGCCAGAACCTGGGAACACCCCAGATTTCATCAACTGAGGAATGGATACAGAAATTGTGGTACCTTTACACAATGGAATACTACTCAGCAATTAAAAGCAAGGAAATCATGAAATTTGCACACAAATGGTGGGATCTAGAAAAGATCATCCTGAGTGAGTTATCTTGGGAGCAGAAAGACAGGCATGGTATATACTCACTTACATAGACCTATAAGATAGGAGAAGCATACAAAAAATATGTACTCCTAAAGAAGACAAACAAAAAAGAGGACCTAGAGTAAGATGATCAGTCCTCACTTAGAAAGACAAATGGGATGGACATGGGAAGTAGGACAAAACAAGTACAGGACAGAAGCCTCCTGCAGAGTGCCTTTGAAAGACTCTGCCTCCTTGCAGTGTATCAGGGCAGATGCAGAGACTCAATGGCTGAACCTTTGGCAGAGTGCAGGGAATCACAAGATAAAAGGGAGAGTCCATATGACCGGGAGATGACAGGAGATCCACAAGGACAAAATATGTCAGGGCACATGGGCCCTCTATGGGATTGTTTCTCTAACCAAGGACCATGTATGGATATGGGCTGGAGCCCCTGCTTGGATGTAGCCCATGGTAGCTCAGTAACCATGTGGGTTTCCTTAGTAGTGGGAACAGGAACTGTTTTTGACATGAACTCAACAACTGGCTCTTTTGCCTCCCTCCTCCCGAAAAGAAGAAACAGTCTTGCTAGGCCACAGAGGAGAACATGGCAGCCAGTCCTGAAGATACTTGATAAGCTAGGGTTGGATGGAAGAGGAGGAGGTCCTCCCATATCAGTGGACTTGGAAAAGGGCAGGGAGGAGATGAAGGGAAGGGAGGGTAGGATTGAGAGGGAATGAGGGAGCTACGGCTGGGATACAAAGTAAATAACCTGTGATTAATATAAAAAATAAAAATTAATAATTAAAAAATAAATATAAAAAATAGATGGTGTTTAGCGCATAAACCTACAACTAGTCGACATGTAAAGAAGAAAAGACTGTGAAGTATTCAGTTCTAAATAGAACAACTGTATCAGCCATATTCTCAGAGCTCAGGGCTCATTTCAGAAAAGGAAGTAAAAATGTTGTAAGACCCAGGCGCAGTGGACTTCCACAGGAAACTGGTATTACTGGATTTGACAATGTACTTGTGAACTTGGAGCAGCTGTCTGCATGCACAAGAGCTGCACAACATCAAGCCAGCCAAAAGCTGAGCATGGAAGGGAGGAGGATGAGTAGTTTATAGATTCCCCACTGCAGCTGAAAGCTACTGAGAAATGAGTCAGTTTTCTTCATAGATGGGACCCCTAGGGGATCCACTTGCTCAACACGTTGACCTACTTCCAAGCACATATAAACAGCACTAGGTGGAATCAATGGTTTTATTTATTTATTTTTTTTTTAAGGACACAACGTTTGGAAGGAAATGTGTCAGGGAGAATAATGGATAAATCAGAGAGAAAGAAAATGGGGAAGATTGGATCAAAATGCATTACATGAATATACAGAATCCTGAAACAATAAAACATCTAAATTAGAAACAGATGGAATTGGATTCCAGTGAATATATCAGGCACAGAAAAACACTGCCATGCATTCTGAGCATACGCCATCTGAGCAAAGCAGTAAGTGCTAAAGGCTTGGGAGAAAAGTTAGAGACTACAAGCCCCATAGTATTTATAAGCTCAGTATGTCCTATGATCCTTCAGCACAGTGCAGTGGACATTGCTCACAGCCTATTGGTGTTTCTAGAAAGACAAAAACCCACAGACTAAAAAGGTCATTTTCAGAGGATACAAACATCATTTTTGATGATGTTTACAATATTTATTCATGTGTACCCATAAATATTCATGACTAAAATAAGAGAAATTATAAAAATTAAATATAGTTATCTTTAATTATTGCAAACCTTTCTCCTGACAAAGAGTTAATGCCAAAGCATACAAGGAACTTACATAAGCCAGTAGTAAATTTTTTTTGTTTGTTTGTTTAAATGTGATTTATTTATTTTTATATTAATCACAAGTTAGGTACTTTGAATCCCAGGTGTTGGTCCCTCCCTCATTCCCTCCCACTCTCCCCATCCCTCCCTCATTTCCTCCCTGCCCCCCTCCAAGTCCACTGATGGGGAGGACCTTCTCCCCTTCCATCCAACCCTAGTTTATCTTGTCTCTTCAGGGCTGGCTGCAATGTCCTCTTCTGGGATCTAGCTAGGCTGTTCCTCCCAGGCGTGTGTGGGGGAGAGTCAATAAAATAAGACAGATTTTTTGTAGGTAATGCAAATAGTGAGAAGTCACTTACAGACCAGCAAATGTACTGAGAGTGTTAAACATAGTTCATTGAAGTGCTGAGGGAAATTTCAAAGAGAAATGCAAATTAAAACAAAAGGACACTACTGCAGACTTGTTAGGATAATCATGACCAAAAAGAGAAAGGATAGTGCTGTTTGTGAGGCCATAGAAAATGGTCAGCCCAATGCACCCTACATAGAAATGCATACTGAAGAACATCCTGTGGAGTAAAACAAATCGGCAAAAGAGAGAATGACTGCACTTATGCACAAAACCTAAAATTGTTGATCTCAAGGAACTTAAGAATAGAGTGGTGTTTCAGAAGCTGAGCAGAACGCTTCAGAGGGAGACAGGGAAACATTGGTTCATAGGGACAGCACTAAAATTGCATAAGTAAATGGGAGAAGAAAATTCTGATGTGATATTTCACAGTAGAGAAGCTTTAGTTTATAGTACTGTTGTAAACTTCAAAATCGTTATGAGGGGATGATCTTAGGATGATGGAATGATGTTTTACAAAAAGGGTACATTGATAGCAAAATATGGTAAATGTAAACATTTATCAAAGTATTTCATATTTTGATGTCATATTATATATATATATATATATATATATATCTTTGATGAGGTTTGACAAGTCAAAAATAGGGAAAATAAATGTTTCAGGTAGATTCCAGGCAGTAAAGGAGGATGAAGAACAAACACACTATTCTCCTGTCCATTACATCCTGCTGGAATACAAATTTCTTATCAAACAAATTCAGACACTAAAGCCTTAAAAATAGCCCTTTGAATACAGTAGCTCATGTAAAATTCTAAAGATGTACACAAAAATAGTTTTTTGTGGTAGTGGTTTACATAACTCCTCATAAAATATCTGCCTAATTAGAAAAATAAAATTAACAAATTATTTCAAATAAAAATAGACACATAGACATATGAAAAAAATGTTAAAAAGATGACCATCAGTGATTTTTAAGAAAAAGACAGTTGAAATTGTCAACAAAATGATTATGTATTTCTCAAAAATAGTCATTATCAGTCCAGGTGTCTGTAACTGTCCAGTGGCAGAATGCTAATCTGACAGTGCTCAAAACATTTGTTGTACAAAACTAGTTTTATTTGGCAAATTCATTTGGGGCAGGCACCTGAATCACATTAGCAATTATAAACCATGTACAACACATTTCCTTCACTTGCTCTGGCATATTCTCTATTAGAAACATGCCTTGTGTCCTCCGGAGGGAACCATAGAATAAAAAAAGAATCTCACTGGAAATGTGTATCAAGAATTGCCACTTGATTACACCGTCATGCATCACAGGTCTGCTGTTTAGAGGCTTTGTGCTTCCCTTCAAGTCACTAGCTTTGGAGGATCTCTATATCAGCCCCTCATAATGGGATGTCCTGAAAGCTGGCATTTGAATTGTAAAAGGGGATGAATACCATATTACAGGAATCAGCGCAAGGAATTCGCTCCACTTCACTCCTTCATGGCCTTTCTAGGACTTTTCCAGCCCTCCACAAACAAAGCCCGTGCTCTGTACTTTCAAAGATTAATCGTCCTGCAAACTGTTGAGCAATAGCAAGATAAGAATTAAATAAAGGCTGATGCCAAAAGGATTTGCTGCTTCATTCTGAGACATAAAGAACAGCAACAACAAGAGTCTGGTCTTGCTTTCTTTCCAACTATCATGAGGCAGACACTACTCTCGATACTCCAAACACAAATCAAATATATAATCATATCTTGCTCCTCAAGTTATATGGGGGACTCATTCTGCTGAATGCATTGAGGCACAAGTTCACATATGTACACACACACACACACACACATGCTGCAAAAACATAGTGAGCAGGATCTGAGATACTCCAGTGTTTGCACAATGACAGCAATATGAAAAGAGAATAAACTTTGGATTATTGTCATATATTTACAAACTTTATTTTATTTGCTTTTCATTTAGTTATTTATTTTATGGTTCTCGATAGCAAACATAGGTGCTTAGCATGCTCAGCCAACAGTAAGCTACATCACAGCTCATGTTTTATTCTGAAATAAATATAGTGAAATATCATCAGCAGTTCTTAATTCAAAGTTAAGCTATCACCATTTGGACTTTATTCTTACAATTCCTGCTTTTGTATTATCTGTATCATCTTCTAATAAGGCAATGTGTACAAACAGAAGAGATGTCTTACATATCACTTTTTAAATTATACACAATATGCCAACCATACTGAAATGTAAATGAAATGGTGGTTTGAATAAAAATGGCCCCCATAGACTAATATATCTCAGTGTTTGTTTTCCAGTCAGTGGACTGTTTAGGAAGGATGAGATGTATTTTTGTTGGATAAGGTATGCCACTGGACTTTGAGTTCTCAAAATCCCATACCAGGCACCATATCCATCTCCCTCTACCTCCATTTTTCAGACCAGATATAAGCTCTCAACTACTATTCCAATGCCATGGCTGCCTGCCTGTATAATGCTTCCCATCATGACCATTGACTAATATTATAAAACTTTGAAGAAGTGCTAATTAAATGCTTTCTTCCATAAGTTGCCTCACTCGTGGTGTCTCACATCAGGGCATCAAAACAGATGCCGAGACTCCTAGCCAAACTTTGGGCAGTGTTCAGGAAATCTTATGGAAGAAGGGAGAGACAGAAAGACCTGGAGGGGACAGAAGTTCCACAAGGACAGCAACAGAGCCAAAAATAAAATAAAAAATAAAAACCGAGCCCTGGGGGCCTGCAGAGATTTATACTCCAACCAAGGTCCATCCATAGAGAGGACATAGACATCCTACCCAGATGTAGCTTATGGCAGCTCAGACTCCAAGTGGGTTCCCCAGTAAGGGGAGCAGGGGCTGTCTATTACATGAACTCAGTGGCCAGCTCTTTGCTCATGTCTCCCTGGGAGATGCAGCTTTGCCAGGCCACAGAGGAAGATGATGCCGCCAGCCTTGAAGAGGACTGATAAGCTAGGGTCAGATAGAAAGGAAGGAGTTCCTCCTCTATCAGTGGACTAGAGGAGGGGCATAAGGGGAGAAGAGGGAGGTAGGGTGGGTCAGAAAGGAGACAATGGAGGGGGCTGCAGTACCGATACAAGATGAATAAATTGTAATAAATGATAATAATGAAGAAAATAATTGAAAAAAAGAAAAAAAAGAAAAAAAGTCATCATATCACAGAAATAGAGCAGTAATGAAGACAATATCTATATAAGTAAGATGAGTTAGGCAGTGAGGACATTGTCCCTGTCCATAACTATTTGTCTTGTATAATGTGTGATGTCAAAGAAGTATGAAACAAATCAAGTCTCTTCCATATTTAGGTTACAGTTATTTACCATTTGTCATTTAATTATATTTATGGATGCTCATTTTCTGTTTGATTCAAGTCATTATTTTAATATGTCTGCTATTTCTTTCTATTCTAAGTAATTCTAATAAGCCAGTTTGTGTATGTGTATGTGTGCATGTGTTTGTATGTGTGTTTATAGGGAACACCGAAAATAGTTCCTGTCACCAAGAAGTGCTTGTCAGTGTGCAGTGGTTTGCTTTTTTCACTTGTTGGGCAAAGGAGAAATAAGTATTATTTAGTCAACAGCTGCCTCCTCTTCCCAATGACTTTTTGGCATATATGCATGAACTCAGATACCCCATCTTTAAACTTTAAATTTAAAACACTTATTCAAGGGCAATAACTTATCTATCTATACATGTATGTTCACAGCACTAGTCTCCATGGCTGACAATGGGGAAAACCTATTGAAGGACAGTGGTTCAGAAAGTATGCCGTACCCATAACAATTGAATTTGTATGAACAAACATGCAAAACATACTGAGTGACGCCAGGCCTCCAACTCACACTCAAATTCTATTTAATTTTTGGAGGAGGGAAATGCAAATACAGAAAAGTGATCATCATTATGGGATGGGGAGAAGAAATGAAAATCACTGTTGGCCCTGGGTTTCTGATGAGAAGAGAAATATGTTGGAATGAGGCACAGTTGACATTTGTCCAACATAAGGGAAATAAAAAGCAGTTTTACATTTTTACATTTCAAAGCAGTTAATTTTATGTTATATGGATAAACCTCAGTGTTTAAAAAGCAATGTTCAAAATTCTATAGCTCAAACAAAATGATATGAGACTACTACATACTACTTTGTAGAGATTTAAGTTGTCTTGCAGGGTATGTAATTAGCAGCAATTAGAATGCTCAATCAAAGTTAAGTTGTAAAATAGCATTTACCTTTACTATAACACATACCAGTTTTATGGTTTTTAGGGTTTTTTTCTCTTTTTTATTAATTTATTATTTTATATTAATTACAGTTTATTCACTTTGTATCCCAGATGTAGCCCACTCCCTCATTTCCTTCCAATCCCACCCTCCCTCCCTCATATCCTCCCATGCCCCTCTCCAAGTCCATGATTGGACTCCTTCCACGTGACCCTAGTTTATCAGGTCTCATCATGACTGGCTGCAATGTCCTCCTATGTGGCCTGGCAAGGCTGGTTCCCCCTCAGGGGGACGTGATATATGTCTCTGCAAGAGGAAAACAATTCTTCAAATATCGTATATCATATTTTAAAAGTTTATTCTGAAGTTGCTCTTGATTTTTTCTTTTTTATTGAAAACAGATTTTTTTCATATAATATTTTGGGATTATTGTTCTTTTAGCCCAGCTTTTCCAGGTCCTCCCCCACTGCCACTACAGACAAATCCACACTTTCTTTCATTCTCCAATTTAAAAAGGTATATAAAATATTACCAAAATGAAATAAGAAAAAAATAAAAATAAACTAATTGGAGTCAGACAAAATGAACCAACATACAGAGGGGATAAAAGGGCAAAGAAAAAGTAAATTTATACAACAGAACATTATTCAGCTATTTAAAATAAAGGAATGTAATTAACATGTAAATAATAGGCCAAGAAAATAATCATCAGTAAGGTGACCCTGACTGCAAAACATAAATATGGTATGCAATTCTCTTATATGTTGATGTTGCTTCCTAAGTTTTCAGTAGGAAGGACACAGTCTGTGTGACCTCAGGCAGAGACTAGGGCACAAGGGAGCAGATATGCATCTCCCCAATGAGAGAACATAGAATGGGTAGTTCCATGGATAGTTTTAATTGTTGCCTTGTTACTTTATTACTCTGCTGCTGTGCATGGCTCCTGTAACATTTTGATATGAGAGCTGAAGGAGGTCACAGCCACACTGATTGATCAATGTAGCTGCAAACAGAAGAAAGAAGAAAAAGGCTTCCCAATGAGAGATCAGCTAAATCCATTTAGCAAAAGCAGGTTCACAAATTCCCTTTGGGAAAATAATTTTACCCTTTTATTTCTACTTTTTTTTAACTTGGAGAGTAAAATAATGTGCTGATATGCTGATTTGCATCAAGTGAAGCATTAAATTTTATGATTTACTTGTTCATGAAAGCATGAGGATTCAGATGCAATATTACTATCAAGAAATGATATTTGCAACACATTTAAATATTCTTATCCACTAGGCCAAAGGGGAAACTGAAGATTAAGCTTCCTACTTTATTGCTATAAATTTTGCCTCCCAGATTATGACCTTCTTTTTTTCAGTTGAAATGCAGCTTCCAAATGTGTCATTGATTTTCTTACAACATATAAATTCATCTGTACATGAACCAATAGGCAAATGGAATTCTACTTCTAAAATTAGATTTGGTTCTCTCAGTTTAGTTGTTAGAATCCTATTATCATTTTTTTCCTGCCAAACACATTACCCCAGCTCTAGTGCTCATAATGCCTAGAAAAAGTTGTGCCAAAATGTGTTTGTCTTCATTTTGGAATACTGTTGCTTTAGGCATCATTTAATATTCGTTTTTGATGGAATCCATTTGCTTTACTAGCAATATTTCTCACTGATTCACAGTTTGCACTATTCCATCCACAGTCTCTGAAATAAACATAATTGGGGTATTAATAATAGAGAGCTCACTTTGTTGGTTACAACTGTCTTATGCTATGATGTGGTGGTCTCGCTCTGCCTCACGTGACTACAGATGTGGTCCCCTGCAGTGCGTTATTGGGTGGTACAGATACTTTAAATAGAGAGCCTCTTATGCAGCCTCTTTAGTTCTCCTGAGAAGAATGTTCTGTACTGCTCCTGGTTTGGGATGGAGCTGCTGACATTTGAAGGTCTCAGGTGATGCAACCAACTTGTTGAGCCTGGGCTGCCCTACTTGCTCTTTGATTCTGCAGAACTATGGACTAAATCATCTGCTTAGTCCTGTTCTAGTCATTTCACTGTGGTGCAGACCTGGCCAATCCAGGACTGATGGGTCTGCAAAGCATGTAGCTCTCACCTGTGTCCTATCCTCAAGTGAGTGAGTTTGACAAACAGGTGCTTCCACTGTCTGGTTAATGGGTTTCATCTTACCTTAATTTGTTGTGATTTTATTTACACTGTAGTCATTGATTGTCTAGCATAATGACAATAACATCTATTACAACCATTTTTTTCTAAGAAGCTTCCAAGTACAAGAAACTGACAAAATCAAGAAAAGATCATTTAAATGGCATATCATGTGCACTGTTCTAATAGGAAAGACAAATGAATTTTAGGTGAAATCATGAGGAAGATTTCAGGAAAATTCAGAAATAATGTCAATAAAATAACAGAATTACAAACACTTAAGCCAGAGTCAGACTCAAAACACAGTCTGCAGCAAAGAAAAATAAAAACAAGAAAAATTTATAAGGCCCAAAAGGCATATCTAACTATCTAACAATGCTAGGTATTTTTATTTTTAATCTATTAAAACTTTTTTATAGTGGGTTGCCTCATAAGGGGATCAGAGGCTCTCTCTGTCATGATCAACTGCCCTTTGGGTGTGCAGACTTGCCAGGCCACAGAGGAAGATGATGCAGCTAGTCCTGATGAGACATGATAGGCTAGAGTCAAATGGAAGGGGAGGTGGACCTCCCCTATCAGTGAACAAAGGGAGGGAAATATGGGGAAGAAAGGAATGGTGGCTGGGACTGGAAGGAAATGAGGAAGGGGGCTACAGAAGGGATACAAAGTGAATAAATTGTAATAAATAATAAATAAATATTTAAAGAAAACATTATTCTAAAGAATTTAAAACATGGAAAGAAAATCTACCAGTCCAAATGTATAGAATACATCTCAGTAAACATCTTAACAGTTAGAATACCCATTCTGAAGCTGTGGAACTTTACAATGGAATTTACATTTTCACAATCAGATGTATTATGTTCACTTATCCACTACCAAAAAATGCTAAATCTATGACGCAGGTAAAACCAGAAACACAGTTAGCTTTATTTCTTCTTCACTCTTCAACCATTTATTACTTGTACTTGATCCTTCCTTATCAACTAATATTTATTATCCCTTCTTGTTTTACTTTATAAAATTTACAGTGTACCTACATGTACATGTGTTTACATGTATATTCTTATATACATACATGCAATACATATAGATGATACTCTAGAATCTGAATATTCGAAAGAGCAGTTTCTTTCTTTCTGAAATTGCATGATCTTTCTTAATATTATATACTGTAGGTTCAAATAACTTCAATCAACAAAATTTTAACTTTTGTATTTAGTTTTTAGTCAGCTTAAGAAATGTCTGGAATCTTTCTGTTTTTCTTTCTCAAAAGAAATCTGATAACCAACATGGCCATGTAAGCATGAGCCATCAGGAACAGGAACAGTAAGGGAGTTGTAGCAGTGCCTTCTTTTTGACACCCGGAGGCCTGAATGAGGTTCATCCAGCCCACCAGGAGAATTCAAAATAGGTACACTGAGGAAGGCAAAGTAGGCACACACAATCAGTGACATGTCATGGTAACAGGAAGGGTGACACTTTATGCAGAACCTTGTAGAATCAGAAAACCTGCTTTTTGGGGAAGACTATGATTATGAGGTATGATTTCCCTGTGAGTGTTTTTCCTTTATTTCTTTGGTTTCTGAAACATAACCAAAAGAAATGTGTGGAGGACAGGGTTTATTTCAGCTTAGAGTTGTAATCCATCGTTAAGGTAAGTCAGTGTAGAAATCCAAGGTAGAAATAGAAGCAAAACCCTGGATGAGTACTGCTTAGGGATAGCTCCACTCCCATTGGGCTCGGCATTCCCACATCAATAACTAATCAAGAAAATGCTCCACAGGCTTGCCTTCAAGCTGATGTCATGAAACCATTTTTGCAACTGAAGTTTCTGCCTCTCAGCTGACTCTAATTTGAGTTGAGTTGACAAAAGAAAACTAGCCAATACACTGAGTGAGTCTCGGTTTATTATCTGTTTACCAGGTATAATTAATGATTTTGCCTAATTAAAACACGTTCATTCTTAAAGTGGCATGCTTTGAAATTTAAATTACATGGTAATTCTAATTATACATAATTAAATACAATATAAAACAAACTGTGGAGTCTGAGATAAGACAAAAATTTTTTATACTATAGTGCTTGGTTAAATTGAAGTGTGGATTGGAGGAGAGCATGGAGAAGGATTCTCAAGGGGTATATAACACTAAATACTATTCAAAAAGTAATATTGAAACCTACAATACAACTCACATATACACATATGAGCTAAAATGGGATAACTCTACAGTTAACACATTTATAAAAATATTGCTGTCAGGAATGGGTTACTATGTTTGTATAATACAAAAATATTTTTACAATTTGCTTATTTTTATTTTTCTTACAATTTATTCACTTTTTATGCCAACTGTAGCCTCCTCTCTCATCTCCTTCTGGTCCCACCCTCCCTCCCTCTTCCTCGCCTATCCCTCTTTCCTAGTCCACTGATAGAGAAGGTCCTCCTTCCCTTCCCTCTGACCCTAACCTGTCAGGTTTCATCAGGAGAGTCTGCATCTTCTTTCTCTGTGAAGCCACCTTGCCAGAGGGAGGTGATCAACTTTTTAAAGCTTCATTGCCCAGTGAGGTCCTATAGGACCCTCAAACATTATAGACTAGTGACAAAGCAATTTTTTACCCTCCATAACTTGAAACTAAGACCTCACTCAGAACATAACACATAATTGGTTCATTAAAATGAAGATAGAGCAGATATAGCTGGGAATTAGGGAAGGTCCAACCAGTGCCTGGCCCAACCGAAGACCCACCCCATAGAAGAGAACCAATCCCTGACACTATTAACAATACTCTGCTACGCTTGCAGATAGGAGTCAAACAGTTGTTTTCTGAGAGGCTTCACCCAGCATTCCCTTGAATCAGATGCTGAGACTCACAGGCAAACATTGGGTGAGGATTAGGGAACCTATGGAGAAGTTTGGGAAGGAGTAAATGACCTGGGGATGACAGGAATCTCATAAAAAAGACCTATAGAGACAACTGACCAGGACCATGAGGGGTGTGGTGAGACTGAAGCACCAACCAAGGACCTTGCATGGCCTGGACCTTGCATGGCTTGGACCTAGGCCCCTACGAAGATGTAACTGATGGGAAGTACAGGCCTCCTGTGGGTTCCCTAATAAGGGGAGCAGGACTTTTTCTGACAAGGACTCTTTTGCCAGTTTGTCAGTTACTTCCCCCTGGAAGAATTGCCTTGTCAGGCCAACAGGACATGCTCAGCATTACATGACTAGAATAACTGGAGAGGATGGAAAGGGAGCTCCCCTTTTCTGAGGAATAGGGGAAAGAGGATGGAGGAGAGGGAGGAAGGGTAGGACTAACAGATGTGGCTTTGACCAGGATGTAAAGCAAATAAATAAATTAATTAATTAAAAAATGAAGATAGGAATTATATTGTGGTATAAAAGTTTCAGCTCTACTGGATAGCTTTCACAGTAGTGGAAGATGTTATGCCTGCTACTGTAGGAAAAAAATTTATCACCTGTATTACCCATCTGTGAATAATATAAGCTACAATAATTACTGTTGGACAGTATGTGCCTATTGGTGTAATACTGACAGAATTGTCGTAAGAGTAACCAATCACTGTCTATTTTAAGGCAAATACTGCTCCAGGAGTTGAAACCCACCCCAGACACCATTGTTAGGTCAAGAATCTATAACTAGACAAATCAAAGACCCAACGGAAGAGCATACTACAATTATTCTAAAAAAATTGACATGGTATAAAAACATTTCTAATAACTTAATGATATAGCCTAAGATCAATGTACCAGTGAATCCTCATGAAAGAAGACTTCATTTATAGCAAATGACAATTAACACTGAGACCCAGAAATTCCCAGTGTAGAGAATAACTGGTTATGGAAGGCTTAACTCTAAATATAACAACTATATCATACCACCTCCTCCCAAGGCTCAGGATCATTACAAAGCAAGGGGAGGAAAGGATGTAAGAGACAAACACGTGATGAGTGATTGTAAAGACACAGTGTTTTCTCAGCACAGCGGAGCAGCTGCACATATAAACTCACTGCAGTTGCAATAGCATGTGTAATATCTGTGCAAGTCTAAGATGAACTGCTCCTCAGCATGTAGAGGGGATACGAATACAAAGTCCCAGTGACAGCCATAGCTATTGGTAATTGATGGCTGCTGGGAAAAAGATTCTGTTTATGAAAACGCTTAGTCCTTGGTTACTTGAATGTGTTTTTATGGATGGCTTAACACCCAAGGATATATGGACAGCACAAATCAACTGGATTGGTGAAGAAATAAAGTACATAAAGGTAGGCAGTAAAGAAATAGGATAAGGCAGAGCTGGTGTAGGGGGTGAGTATAATCTAGGCACATCATACAAAACTCTAAAAGTACTAAAAAACAAAATAAAAATTAAGAGTACTCTAAAGTCTTCTTGAAAAATGAAAATGAGAAATCAAAGAATATTTGAAAGAAGTGCAGGTTTTTTGTTTTTGTTTTTAAACTAAGGACTACTTAAATAATAAATCAGGAGGCAAACCATAATAGTTTAGTATTTAAGGAACAAAAAATAAAGGGCATTAAAAACAATCAGAAGATAAATCAGGTAAAATAATACAGATATCAAAGAGATTAAGGACCAAGAGGAGTTCAATGTTTTTATTATTAATATCTGCACAAGCTAAAAGTATGGTTTGGTGTTCTCTCCCTTTAAAGGGATGATATATCCAAAGGAGTAACAGTCAGGACACAATAGAAATACCCAACTCTTTGTTCATGGTGTTTTTTTTTTATTTTTTGTTGTTGTTTTATTTTATTTTACTTTTGTAAAGTAATGGAATAAACCTACATGCTCATTAACAGGGGAAGAGCAAAAGAAGAAGAGGAGAAGGAAGAGAAAAAAAGAGAAAGAAAGGAAGGAAGGAGAGAAGAAAAGAAAGAAGGAAAGAGAGAAGAACAATATTCTATGAACTCAAGAAAATGGATGGGACTCTAAATCATCTTAATGAAAGAAGTAAGACATACTAAAGAATACAAACTTCTAAATTTCAGATATTTTAGTACTGTTGCTCTCTTTGTGGGGCTCTTTTCCTTTCCATATCCCACTATCTCCCTCTTCTTTCAAAATCTTTCCTGCACTCTGCTCAAAGTTTGGCTAAGAGTCTCAGCATCTGCTTTGATATCCTACTGTGTAGAGTCTTTCAGAGGCCCTCTGTGGTAGGCTCCTGTCCTGTTGCCTGTTTTCTCCCTCTTCCTAAGACCACCCCATTTGCATTTCTGCATAAGGATTGATCATCTTACCCAGAGTACTCCTTCTTGCTTAGCTTCTTTAGGTGTACAGATTTTAGTATGTTTATCTCATATTTTATGTCTAATATCCACTTATAAGAGAGTATATACCACATGTATCTTTCTTCCTCTGCGATACCCCACTTAGGTTGATCTTTTATGGTTCCCACCATTTGCCTGAAATTTTCATGATTTCCTTGTTTTTAATTGCTGAGTAGTATTCAATTGTGTAAATGTACCACAAATTCTATATCCATTCCTCAAGTTAGGGACATCTGGGTTGTTTCCAGATTCTGGCCATTACACATAAAGCTGCTATGCACATGGTTGAGCAAATGTCCTTGTTGTATACTTGAGCCTCTTTTGGATATATGCCTAGGAGTGTTATAGCTACATCTTGATGAAGCACTATTCCTAATTGCCTGAGAAAGTGCCAGATTGTTTTCCAAAGTGGTTGTAGACGTTTGCGTTGCCATCAGCAATGGAGGAGGGTACCCTTTCTCCACATCTTCTCCAGCATGTGTTGTCACTTGAGTTTTTGATCTTAGACATTTTGATGGGTGCAAGGTGATATCTTAGGGTCCTTTTGATTAGCATTTCTCTGATGACTAAAGATGTTGAACATTTCTTTAAGTGTTTCTTTGTCATTCAATATTCCTTTATAGAGAATTCTCTGTTTAGCTCTGATACTCCAACCACTGACCATGCATGGAGATAACCTAGAACCCCTGCACAGATGTAGCACATGCTAGCTCAGTCTCTAAGTGGGTTCCCTAGTAATGGATACAGGGACTATCTATGACATGAACTCAGTGGCTGGCTCTTTCATCACCTCCCCCTGTTGGGGGAGCAGTCTTACAAGGCAGCCAGTCCTGATGAGACATGATAGGATAGGGTTAGAGGGAAGGGGAGGAGGACCTCTCCTATCAGTGGACTAAGGGAAAGGCATTGGAGGAAATGATGGAGAGAGGATGTCATTGCAAGGGCATGAGGGAGGTAGCTACAGCTGGGTACAAAGTGAATAAACTATAATTTATAAACTGCATGGTACTGGCATAGAACGGACTAGTGGATCAATGGAATCAAATAGAAGGCCCAGAAATAAACCCACACACTTACGGATACCTAATTTTTGACAAAGAGGCCAAACCCATACAATGGAAAAAAAAAAGAACGCATCTTCAACAAAAGGTGCTGGTCTAACTGGATAGCTACATGTAAAAAAAAATTCAAATAGATCCATACTTATCACCTCCACAAAACTAAAGTCCATGTAGATAAAAGACCTCAACATAAAACCAGACACGCTAAATCAGTTAGAAGAAAGGGGTGGAGAAGAACCTTGCCCTTACTGGAACAGGAAACAACTTCCTGAACAGAAAACTAACATCTCAAGCTCTAAGATCAACAATCAATAAATGAGACCTCATGAAACTGAAAAACTTCTGTAAGGCAAAGGATACTGTCATCAGAACAAAACTACAGCCTACAGAATAGGAAAGCATCTTCACCAATCCTATATCTGACAAACGGCCAATATCCAGAATCTATGAAGAACTCAAGAAGTTAAGCAGCATCAAATCAAGTAATCCAATTAAAAAATGGGCTACAGAGGTAAACAGAGAATTCTCAATAGAGAATTAGCTAATAGAAGAGAAAGACTTTAAAGAAATACTCAACATATTTAGTCATGAAGGAAATGTAAAACAAAGCTACCTTGAGATTTCACCTTACACCCATCAGAATGGCTAAGATGAAAAACTCAAGTGACAACACATACTGGAGAGGATGTGGAGAAATGGGAACCTTCCTTCATTGCTGATGGCAATGCAAACTTGTACAACCACTTTGGAATGCAATCTGGGGCTTTCTCAGACAATAAGGAACAATGCTACCTCAAGATGCAGCTATACCCCTCCTAGGCATATATCCAAAAGATGTTCAAGTATACAACAAAGACATTTGTTCAATCATGTTCGTAGCAGTTTATGTGTAATGGCCAGAATATGAAAATATCCCAGATGTTCCTAAATTGAAGAATGGATACAGAATTTGTGGTTCTTCTACACAATGGAACACTACTTAGTAATGAAAAACAAGGAAATGGGAACCATAAAAGATCATCCTGAGTGAGGTATCCCAGAACTAGAAAAACATGCTTGGTGAATACTCACTTATAAGTGGATATTAGACATATAAGGTAGTATAATCATACTGTACACCTAAAGAAGCTAAGCAAGAAGGACCCTGTGTAGGATGATCAGTCCTCATTCAGAAAGGCAAACAGGATAGACATTGGAAGAGGGTGAAAACACGAAACAAGACAGGAGCCTACCACAGTGGGTCTCTGAAAGACTCTACCCAGCACATCATTAAAGCAGATGCTGAGACTCATAGCCAAATTTTGGCAGAGTGCATGGAATCTTATGAAAGAAAGGGAAGATAGAAAGACCTGGAGGCTCCACAAGGAGAGCAACAGAACCAAAAATATCTGAGCACAGGGGTCTTTTCTGAGACTGATACTCCAACCAAGTTCCATACATGGAGATAATCTAGACCCCATGCACAGATGTAGCCCATAGCAGCTCAGTGTCCAAATGGGCTCCCTAGGAAGGCAAACAGAGGCTATTACTGACATGAATTCAGTGGCTGGTTCTTTGATCACCTGCCCCTGAGTTTGGAGCATCCTTCCCAGGCCACAAAGGAAGACAATGCAGACAGTCCTGATGAGACCTGATAGGCTCTTATTTTCAGATGGAAGGGGAGGAGGAACCCCACTATCAGTGGCCAGGGGAAGGGGCATGGGAGGTGGAGAGGCAGGGAGGGTGGGATTGTGAGGGGATGAGGAAGTGGCTACAGCTGGGATTCAAAGTGAATAAACTGTAATGAATAAATATAAAAAATAAAAAGAATAAGAAAAAACAAGAAATAAAAATTTAAAAATTTATATTTTCTCAAATATGTCTTTGAAAGTACTATACTTAAGTAGAACAGGCTCTTTGAAGAAGAGAAATTATGAAAATTGGGAAGAGAACAATAGCAGTAATGCTGACCAAACATGATCAAAGTGTGTTCTGTACTAGTTTGAAATTTTCATAATGGCACCCATCATTATTAACAATTAACATGCAACATCAAATTTAATCTTTTATGTCAGAAAGCTATGAATCAGGTAGTACTCAAAAAGGATTAGGAAATAGGAAAGATACATTAGAGAGTTGAATGATCAAATAACAAAGGTTCAGGTTCAAATGTGGAGGTGGAACCATGACAGGTGAGGTCTGTGAACCAAATATAATGAATGAAAAAAATTATTGCATGAAAAACTTCATCCAAATAAATGATAAAATATTGATTAAATAAACCTTGTGGGGGGGAAAGCAATATACTTTTTTAAACAAAAATTATTGTGTACAAATTTATTGTCAACACTAATGTTATAATATTTCTAAATACAAAATGTATTTTATGATAAACACACTGGACAGCCATGTCTAGCACTTTCTCTCTATACCCATCTTCTAAGACTCTCTTCCTGTCTCCCATGCTTTTCTGGATCTATCTTGATCGCAACAGCTCAGTCTGCTGACTACTCATAGCATTAGGTGTGAATCTAAAGCAAACAACTCTTGACCATCTGGGGATCTTTTGATTTGGAATCATGTCTTGCTTATACTTCTAAAAGAAATAAGATTTCATGTTAGTTATTGAATATAGACTTTGTGTTATTTTACACCATGCACAGCAGTTCCCTTAACTCTTTGCATGTAAATTAAATTAAAAACAACACACAACATGCATATAACTGAATGATTGGGAAACTGGAAAGGGAGGTGTTTTTAAACTGCATAAATATTGTTAACTAATATGCAATGATATAGCATTTGCATCACTTCAAAGGCAAAAATATAATTAAAATTCATCAGTAAAACTTAAAGCTATTATGCTCATGACCTGAGGGTTCTTACTGTAGTGTAGTTGATACTGTAGCCAAAATAAACATTAAAAACCTTTCACAAAAGTACATTTAATTTAATTTTGTCAGATATTATTTAAGGCAATGTTTTCTAAATCAGGTTATATTATATCTTGTATTACTATTGCTCTGATTAAAAAAAATAAAAGTATGTGTAAGAATGACATCGAGATTTGGAAATGCAGGGTTTACATCCAGCAATGTATCAGACTTGGATTATATTTAGCTTTTAGAACTTTGTATAAGCCTTCAGTAGTTTCTAAACTGGGTGTTATTTATGTTAAGTTTAAAAATGCACATAGTTTAGCTCATTGGTTTCTGTATATAGGGCAATTATAAATTCATATATTAATATATTCCTATGACCAGAACAGCACAAAATGTTGTCTGATATAATGTTCTATGATATGTGAAAACAGTCGAATATTTTACAATGTATACCAAGCCAACATTCAATAATATAATTACATGATAATTTATAAATTTGGCTGCTCTCAAAGATGCCAGTCAGGTTTGCTGTGTTAGAAATAACATGACCATTCAACGGCTTGTTATGTAAGGACCTTTGTTAAAGACATATTGTGTCATAAGAAAGAGTTCTTCACTAGTGTGGAATTACAGTTTGAAATTTTAAGGCATACCTTAATATAAGTTAGTCTTCCAGAGAATTTACAGGGTGATAGTGAGACCTTTCTGGTACACTTCTATTTACTAAAAGTCTCCAAACAAGGAGAAAACAGTACCTGAATGAGCAGGGTGTTTGGAGCAGAATCCCAGACAAAGCAGAAGCATATGATGCTTGTGAAAATGGAACTCAGCCCACAGCACTTCTGCCCTTTTCTCAGGATAAACACGGAACCCAAAAGGACTTACTTGGCAGGTAAAGGGTAAGACAGATGTTTTAAACAGTACCAATACACGCCCTAGACACCTGAAACATTTGTTGCTGGGAAAGCCTACAATTCACATTGGCCCTAAGCCCATGTTACAGTCATGGCTTGGCATTCAGAGGTCCAGGAAAAGCAGTCAGCCATATCTCGCCAACCTTTTACTGACCCAGAGACAGCCAACCAGCTCCAGTTGGACCAACTGGCATATCAAGGCTCTGGTTTGACTTTCAAACATTGACAGGTAGGTAGCCCTATCAATTATTCAATACTCTATGGTAACTCTGTATAACTCATAAAAACTGTTCCATGTCATACCTCAGCAGCTGTGCAGCTCATTGTGCTAAGAGTTGCCAGGGCTTCCACCTGCAAAGAAGAACTGCATCTCAACTGGCAACACGGGGCCATGACTTCTGCAGCCTAGGATGAGACAGTGGCAGTAATGATTCCAGCTGAGCATCTATAATGACACACTAAAGTCTCTCTTGAACAAAGAGCCCACCTAGCCTCTTCAGGCATAGGACATATCACAAGACAAAAGTCCTTTACTAAGAAAACTAGCCTAAAATTATAAAGGAGCCATCAGATGCATAAACACCAATACATAAGCATGCTATGCATTAGAGAACAATAAAACAATGAGCCCAAAATAGAGGGATATTGAAGAGTTCAAAAACACGATTAAAAACAATAATTTGAGAAAACTTAATGAGATACAAGCAATATGTAAAGGTAATTCATGGAAATAATTTTTTTCTGGAATTCAGAAGAAAATAAAAAGGACCCCACGTAAACTATAAAGAATCATTGACATTCCTATTGTTATTCAGGTCTTCTGAGCTCCTGCTACACATATCCACTGTGACCAACTTATACCATAATAACAATTCCAGAGGTTAAGAGGCACCGGTTCAAATTGTCATCAAAATTTCTTCATTTTTCTTTCCTAGTTTTCTGTGTTAATTAGCTTTTTTATTGCTATTTCAACACACCTAAAGACAAACACTTAATGCGTTTTTATACTTCCTCATGTTGCATAAGTCCATCATGTAGGAAAGACAAAGAGGCACGATTGCATTATCATAGCCATCAGCAGAAGACAGCGCTAGCACCAAAGCCTTCTTTTTCTCCCTTTAATTCTACCCAGATTTTTTCTATGGGTTGGAATACTCTGTGTCATTAATCCTCTACAGAAATATCTTCACAGATGTATTCAGATGTGTCCTGTACTAATCTCCTAACCCTTATTAGTCCAAGCAACATCACAGTATTTCCTTTCTCTGAAATCTAGATACCAACCACAGTAAGTCATAGTTAATGGTACATCCATTAGGCTAAACATAGTTCTCAACAGTAATATTATAGGCCAAGAGAAACTGAGATAAAATGCTGAAAATTCTGCAAGAAATAAATAACATAAGTCAAAATTTTAGCAACTGTAGGTGTCCTTTACAATGAATGATAATTATGCCCTCTCCAAGCCATAACAGGAGCCCTGTTTGCAGTACTGATGGAATCCTACAAGAAACATGTAAAGTTCATTAGTGAATCAGCTATTCAAATGGAAAAGTCAGGAAAAGAACAGCACACAAAGTCACAAAACAAGAAAGATAATTAAATAGAAAAGTGTAGAAGTAACTTAATTCATATTGTATTAACTTTTGTCTCTGCATATTTGATTGTTAATTGCTGAGCCAACAGTGATCTAAATGTTCTCAGATTCCAGCATTGTCATTGCTATGAGCCATTACCAGACCTCTGTTTTGGCAATACCTTTTTCTGCCTTTTTAACTTTTTGATTGTATTAGGTTTAATTTTTCTCTCTCCTCTTTTCTGCTGCAATACTCTGGTGACCTGCAAGCCATAAAAATGACCTTTTCTTAATGAAAAGTTCACAGTAGGTCCTCTATCCCTGATAGATTGACTAAGGTTTTATCAGATGTATCTCATTGCTGATTGGTTCTTATAAACATCTGTCGAGCAACATTTAGGGTAGGAAGTGTAAGGAAGGACTTATGGGCAGAGAAAAGGACTCTGGGAAGAAGAAAGAGGAGGGTCTTTTCTCCAGGAGACACTGGGGCAGACAGGCATCTTCGGATGTGGAAGGTATAGCTACCTATGTGGTGGGATGGGCTAGGTGACCAGGTTAATTTAGACGAGCTGAGAGTCTGCCTAGCTAAGGCCAAAGCTTTAAAAGATTAAAAGGTGTCAGTCACATTTTCATAGCTTGCCAGTCAGCAGAGTATTATACCAGAAAAGAGAAGAAAAATTGAACATAATACAATTAAAAAATAAAAAAGAAAGAAAAGGGTATTGCTAGACATGAATGAAACAATAAAATTCAGAATTTAAAAAATATAGAATAAATAAATCACTTAAAAAATCAGATCCAACTATTTGCTGCCCACAGAAAAGTAATTTTACCTATATGATGTATATAGACCAAACACTTTGAAGTGGACAGCAGATGCCATGTTGATAAGAAGCAATGTGAACTGGTACCATTGTGTTCAAATAAAATGAACGATGAGTCACATGCTTTAAAAATATAAAACATCACAATTAAAGGATAACATAATTAAAAGAGAAAAGGTTTATTTTTAATGAAAATTTAAAATACCCAGTGATCCAAACAAACAGTACTAGATTTGACAGCAGCAACAGCCTCTAGTCCAACAATAGTTGGTAATTTATGCCTTACTTTCATTAATATACCAGAAACGATCATGAAAGAAACATAGGAGTTATACTTTAATAAACAACACAAATGGAACTGTGACTTTTATAAAACATTTTACCCAATAATTACAGATTTTATGGTCTCATCAGAGCACAGAATGTTCTTCAAGATAGATCATATATTTTAGGGCATAGAAAATCCAATTTAAAAACATGAAATTACAGCCTTTATTTTCCAAAGTAACAATTAAATAATATTAGAATTAAATCCAGGAAACTTGGCTTTGGCAATCAGACATCTTCACGGCCAACCACCAGGGACCTCCGAAGCCACCTCCAGAATGTCAGCTACAGCAGAACACATCACAGTATCACCACTACCAGGACACTTTCACGATTGCCGCAAACCCTTTGTGCCCTTTAGCGCATGCACTGGATCACCTTATAAGAGAACCAGGTCCTCGCTCTTGGTCTCTCTCTTTCCCACCTTACGTAGTCTCTGTCACCGGTTTCTTCCCCTAAGAAACTTCCCAGGCAGGACCTGTAGCTGGCATGATTTCTGAACCTGTCTAATAGCTCCACCACATAAATCCTAACATTGGTCAGGAAAGCTCTTCTGGCTGTCATGATGCACACTCAGCTGCAATCCTATTTCATTTCATTGAAACCCGGATGGAGATACCTTCAGAAGATCTTTTATTTTATAGAATGGTATTAGCTATTCTGTATTTTTGGTTTTGTTTGTTTGACTTTCCATATGAATTTGTGAATTGTTGTTTAAAGGTCTATAAAGAATTGTATTGGTAATTTGATGGGAATTGCATTAAATTTGTAGATTGCTTTTAGTAGGATGGCCATTTTTACTATGTTGATCCTACCAATCCGCGAGCATGGGAGATCTTTCCATCTTCTAATATCTTCTTCAGTTTCTTTCTTCAGAGACTTGTTATTTTGTTTGTTTGTTTGTTTTCCATATAAGACTTTCACTTGCTTGGTTATAGTTGCATCAAGATACTTCGTGTTTTTTGTGGCAATTGTCAATGGTGTTGTTTCCCTAACTTTTTTCTCAGCCTGTTCGTCTTTTGTATACAGGAGGGCTACTTTTGTTTTGTTCTGTTTTATTTTGTTTTTGAGTTAATTTTGTATCCATCCACTTTGCTGAAGGTGTTTACCAGGTGTAGGTAAACACTGTCAACAGAACAAAAAAACAGCTTGCAGATTATGAAAAGATCTTCACCAACCATACAGCTGAAAGGACTAATATCCAAAATGTATAAAGTTCTCAAGAAATTAAACACCAACAAACCAAATAATCCATTTAAAAATGGGGTACAGAGCTAAACAGAATTCTCAACAAAAGAATATTGAATGGCTGAGAAATGTTTAAAGAAATGCTCAACTTCCTTAGTCATCAGAGAAATAACTAAAATTTCATCAAAATGGCTCAGTTCCATCTTAAACACATCAGAATGACTAATATCAAAAACTCAAGTGGCAGCACATGCTGGTGAGAATGTGGAGAAAGTGGAACCCTTCTTCATTGCTGGCGGGAATACAAACACTTTGGAAATCTATCTGGCACCTTCTCATACAATTGGGAATAGCACTGACTCAAAACCCAGTTATATCACTCCTGAAAATATATCCAAAAGATGCTCCACCATTCAACAAGGACATTTGCTCTACTATGTTCATAGCAGTGTTATTCTTAATTTCCAGAATCTGGAAACAACCTAGATGTCCGTCAACTGAAAAATAAATAAAGAAATTGTGGTACATTTGCACAATGAAATAATACTCAGCTATTAAAGCCAAGGAAATCATAACACATTCAGGCAAATAGATAGAACTTGAAAAGATCACACTGAGTGAAGTAGCCCAAAACCAAAAAAGACATGCTTATTATATACTCACTTATGAGAGGATATTAGTCATATAATGCAGGAAAACCAAACTACAATCCACAGAACTAAAGAAGCTAAAGAAAAAGGAGATGCCTAAGGAGGATGCTTAATTCTCATTTAAAAGCCCATATGCCACAAAATTTGAAAATCTAAATGAAATTGAGGATTTTATTGATCGATTTCACTTACCAAACCTGAACCAATACCAAAATCAATTGAATAGTGCTATATCCCCCAAGGAAATACAACGGTCATCAAAAGTCTCCCATGCAAAAATAAATAAAAAATAAAAATAATTTTGAAAAAACGCCCAGAGCCAGATGATTTTAGTGCACAATTCTACCAAACCTTCAAAGAAAAGCTAACACCAATCCTCTCCAAACTATTCCACAAAATAGAAACAGAAGGAACACTACAAAAGTCATTCTATGAAGCCATAGTAACCTTGGAACCTAAAGCTCACAAAGACCCAACAAAAAAAGAGAATTTCAGGCCAATCTCCCTTATGAACATTGATGCAAAAATACTCAATAAAATACTTGCAAACTGAATCCAAGAACACATAAAAGATATCATCCACTATAACCAAGTAGGCTTCATCCCAGACATGCAAGGATGATTCAATATATATGGAAATTGATCAAAGACCTCAATATAAAACCAGTCACAATAAATGTGTTAGAAGAAAAAGTGAGGAAGAGCCTTGAACTCATTGGCACAGGAGAAAACTTCCTGAACAGAAGACCAACAGCACAAGCTCTAAGAGCAACAATCAACAAATGGAAACTCATGAAACTAAGAAACTTCTGTAAAGCAAAGGACACTGTCTTCAGAACAAAACGACTGCCTACAGATTGGGAAAGGATGTTCACCAACCCTATATCTGACAGAGGACTAATATCCAGAATATATAAAGAACTCAAGAAGTTAAACAGCAACAAATCCAATTAAAAATGGGGGTACAAATGGGCAAATAGAATAGACACTGGAAGCAATAGAATAGAAGGAACAAGTCTAGAGCCTACCACAGATGTCCTCTGAAAGACTACACCCAGCAAGGGATTGAAGCAGATGCTGGATAGCTAAACTTTGGACAGAGCAGAGGGAGTATTGTGGAAAAGAAGGGTGCTAGAATGCCCTAGAGAGGACAGGATTTCTACAAGGAGACCAACAAAGCCAACAACTCTGGGACCAGGGAGACCTGCAGAGACTGTTGCACCAACCAAGTACCATGCATGGAGAGGACCTAGACCCTCTGCTCAAATGTAGCCCATAGGAAGCTCAGTCTCCTTGTGGGTCTCCTAGTAAGGGGAGAAGGGACTGTATTTGGTGTGGACTCTGTTGACTGCTCTATGATCACTTTCCCCTGTGGGGTGCCCTACCAGGCCGCAGAGGAAGAGAATCCAGGCAGTCCTAATGAGACTTGATAGGCTAGGGTGACATAGTAGGGGAGGAAGGCTCCCCTATTGGACTTGGGGAGCAGGAGAGGGGAAAGAGAAAGGAAGGGTGATCCAGGGTATATTGGGGATATTGAGTGAATAATTCATTTAAAAAATAAATATAAAGTGTATTTCAAGGTGAAAAAAAAAAGAATTTTCTCCCTAACCTTCTTAACTTTGTCTTCTGCATGTGAGCATGTGTGTGTGTGCATGCGTGTGTGCGTGCGTGTGTGCGTGTGTGTGTGTGTGTTGTGTTCCAGAATACTGCCCTATTCTCTATACCCAGGACAGTACTAAGTAGCTACACATAGGTGCTGCCCTATTCTCTATACCCAGGAGAGTACTAAGTAGCTACACATAGGTGCTCCAGCCCAACCTCACAAACTGCATCAATTGGACCTGAATGTTTACTCCAAGCCACGGATGTTCTCACAGATCCTGCACAGCAATAGAATAGCCTGCTCTTCCCAGAATTGGCCAATATTTCAGCATTTTGGTCCCCTATAGCTGCCCAAATTTCAACCAGAAATAGGCAATGATGAATGATTTCTTCACCTTTTATCAATTTCTTGTCAACAAAATGGTGGAATGGTGTGCTTCAGACAAGGACAAATAGCTGCAGGTTCTCTGTTGGTCCCTGTCTGCCTCAGAGCACGCCCGCCCTCTGCCCTGATTTTCCAAGGCAAGGGCTTCCCCTCCCTCTTCCCCTTCTGCTTCCTCTTCCCCTTCTCCCTCATCACATAATCCAGACATTATAATGCTCTAACTCCCCCCACCCTGCTACTTAGCATGGCAACCAAGAACTACTTCCAATGAACCTACATTTATATACTTTAACTTGCTTTGCATTAGAAGCAGTTCAATATCCTCATTTTTACCTCATCACCCTTTCCTAGATCCTCATTTTTCTTTTAATTATAGAGAAATGGAGAAATGTTAGCTCACAAGGTGATGCTCCAGCCCACTCTTAAGTTGCCTAGCCACCTGACATCATCACCTGCAGTCAAATAGTGTTTGTGCCCCAGATATATAGAACCATGCTCTCCTAGCCTGGGTTTCTCCCCCAAACTCTGACTTTTTCACTCTGGACATCTCACCCTTTTTCTCTTCTCCTACACTCTGCCAGTCTTTCTGTCCCTCTGTGCCTTTCTCGGTCTCTCTCTCTCTCCACCTCTGTACAATAAATCTCTTCATAGCAAATCTGTTGAGTGTGTGGCACTTTGAAATATATTATTACACTTGACAATTGTCTCTTGAAAATAAAGCAATAGTCAATGAAAAATGAAAATAGGTTAAAAATACTGAAACAAATGACATAAAACAACACAACAACCTGTTTGATGAAGAAAGACCAGTACTAAGATTTTTTAAACATTTTTATTTTATATTAATCACACTTTATGCACTTTGTATCCCAGCTGTAGTACCCTCCTGCATTCCCTCCCTATCCTCCCCTTCCCACCCTCATCTCTTCCCTGCCCCTTTCCAAGTCCACTGATAGGGGAGAACCTCCTCCCCTTCCATCTAACTCTAGCTTATCTGGTCTCTTCAGGAAAGGCTGCAGTGTCATCTTCTGTGACCCAGCAAGGCTGCTCCTCCCTCAGGGGTGGGGAGGTTGAAGAGCCAGCCTTTGAGTTCATGTCCAAAATAGTTCCTGTTCCCCTTACTAGTATAACCACTTGGATATTGAGCAACCATTTGCTACATACAAGCAGGGGTTCTAGGTTATATCCATACATGTTCCTTGGTTGGAGAGACAGTCTCATAAAAGACCCCTGTGCCTAGATATATTTGGACCTTGCAGAGTTCCTGTACGCTACAGATGATACTAACTCCCCCTTCCTTCATATGATTCCATGCACTCTACCAAAGGGTTGGTTATGTTTCTCAATATTTGCTTTGATACACTGCTAGGTAGAGTCTTTCTGAGGCCAGCTGTGGTAGGTTCTTGTCCTGCTACTTCTTTTTTCCTACATCCAATTTGACTTTCTAAGTGAGGATTAATCCTCTTACCCCAGGTCCTCTTTCTTGTTTATCTTCTTTAGGTGTATAGATTTCAGTATGTTTATCCTATCTTATAGGTATGAGTATATACCATTTTCATCTTTCTGCTTTTGGGATACCTCACTCACAATGATCATTTCCAGGTCCCACCATTTGCCTACAAATTTCATGATTTCCTTGTTTTTAATTGCTGAGTAGTATTCCATTGTGTAAAAGTACCACAATTTCTGTATCCATTCCTCAACTGAGGGACATCTGTGTTGTTTCCAAGTTCTGGCTATTACGAATAAAGCAGCTACGAACATAGTTGAGCAAATGTCCTTGTTCTGTACTTGAACATGTTTTGGTTATATGCCTAGGAGTGGTATAGATGGATCTTGAGGAATCACTATTCTTAATTGTCTAAGAAAATGCCAAATTGATCTCCAGAGTGGTTGTACAAGTTTATATTCCCACCATAAATGTAGGATGGTTCCTCTTTGTCCACAGCCTCTCCAGCATGTGTTGTCACTAGAGTTTTTGATCTTAGCCATTCTGGTGGATGTCAGGTGAAATCTCAGGGTCGTTTGATTTGCATCTCCCTGATGGCTAAGGACATTGAGCATTTCTTTAAATGTTTTTCTGCCATTCTACAGTCCTCTACAGAGGACTGTTTAGCTCTATACCCCATTTTTAAATTGAATTACTTGAGTTGCTGCTTAAAAACTTCTTGAGTTCTCTATATATACTGGATATTAGCCCTCTGTCAGATATACATTTGGTGAAGATCATTTCCAAGTCTGTAGACTGTCCTTTTGTTTTGATGACTTTTACTTTACAGAAGCTTTTCAGTGTCATGAGGTCCCATTTATTGTTGTTCTTAGAGCCTGTGCTGTTAGTGTTCTATTCAGGAAGTAGTCTCCTGTGCCAATGAGTTCTAGGGTCTTTGCCACTTTTTCTTCTAACTGATTTAATGTGTCTGGTGTTATGTTGAGGTCTTTGATCCACTTGGACTTTAGTTTTGTGCAGGGTGATAAATATGGATTTATTTTCATTTTTCTGCATATAGACATCCAGTTGGACCAGCACCATTTGTTGAAGACTCTGGTTTTTTTCCATTGGATGGATTTGGCTTCTTTATCAAAAAGCAAGTTTCCATAGGTGTGTGGGTTTATTTCTGGGTCTTCTATTCAGTTCCATTAATACACTATTCTGTTTATATGCCAATACCATGCAGTTTTTATTACTTATTGCTCTGTAGTACAGCTTGAGGTCAGGGATGGAGAAACCTCCAGATGATCTGTTGTTTTACAGGATCATTTTGGAAATTCTGGGTTTTTTGTTTCTCCATATGAAGTTGAGAATTCTTCTTTCAAAATCTGCAAAGATTTGTGTTGGTATTTTGATGGAAATTACATTGAATATGCAGATTGCTTTTGGCAGAATAGGCATTTTCACTATGTTAATCCTACCAATCCATGCACACTGGAGATCTTTCTATCTTCTGATACCTTCTTCAATTTCTTTTTTCAGAGACTTGAAGTTCTTCTGAAACAGATCTTTCACTTGCTGGGTTAGAGACACCCCAATGTACTTTATATTGTTAGTGGCTATTGTGAAAGGTATTGTTTCTCTAATTTCTTTCTTGGCCCTTTTGTCTTTAGTGTACAGGAGGGCTTCTGATTTTTTTGAGTTGGTTTTGTATCCAGTCACATTGCTGAAGGTGTTTATCAGTTGAAGGAGTTCTCTGGTTGAATTTTTGGGGTCACTCATGTATATTAACATATCATATGCAAATAGGGATACTTTGGCCTCTTCCTTTCTATTTGTAACCCCTTGATCTCCTTTAGTTGTCTTATTGCTCTTGCTAGGACTTCAAGTACTATGTTGAAGAGATATGGAGATAGTGGAGAGCCTTGCCTAATCCCTGATTTCAGTGGGATTGATTTAAGTTTCTCTCTATTTAGTTTGATGTTGGCGATAGATTTGCTGTATATTGTCTTTACTATGTTTAGGTATGAGCCTTGTATCCCTGATCTCTCCAAGACTTTAAACATGAATGGATGATGGACTTTGTGAAATGCTTTTGACATCTAAGGAGAAAATCATATGTTTTTCTTCTTCAGTTTGTTTACATGGTGGATCACATTGATGGATTTACATATATTGAACCATCCTTGCATGCCTCAGATGAAGCCTACCTGGTCATGGTGGATGATATCTTTTATGTGTTCTTGGATTCGGTTTCCAAGTATTTTATTGAGTATTTTTGCATCAATGTTCATAAGAGAGATAGGTCTGAAGTTCTCTTTTTTTTGGTTGGGTCTTTGTGTGGGTTAGGTATCAAGGCGATTGTGGCTAAATAGAATGAGTTTGATAATGTCCCTACTTTTCTATTTTGTAGAATAGTTTAGAGAGAATTGGAGTTAGCACCTCTTTGAAGGTTTGGCAGAATTCTGCAATGAATCCATCTGTCCCAGGGCTTTTTTTGGAAGGGAGACTGTTGATGACTGCTTCTATTTCCTTGGGGGATATATGTCTATTCAATTTTTCTCCCTGATCTTGTCTTAATTTAGGTAGATGGAATCTAACAAGAAAATCGTCCATTTCATTGAGATTTTCAAATTTTATGGCATATAGGCTTTTGTAGTAAGACCTAATGACTGTTTGGATTTATGAAATGTCTATTGTTATATCCCCCTTTTCATTTCTGATTTTGCTGATTTGGATAGTTTGTCTCTGCCTTTTTGTTAGTTTGGCTAAGGGCTTGTCTATCTTGTTGATTTTCTCCAAGAGTCAGCTCTTGGTTTAATTGATTCTTTGAGGAGTATTATTTGTTTCTAATTGATTTATTTCTGCCCTGGGTTTGATTATTTCCAGCTGTCTGCTCCTCTTTGGTGTATCTGCTTCTTTTTTTTTTCCTAGGGCTTTCAGTTGGTCCATTAAGTTGCTTGTATGAGATGTTGCAAATTTCTTCTTGGAGGCACTTAGTGCTATGAACTTTCCTCTTAACACTGCCTTCATTGTGTCCCATAGGTTTGGTACGTTGTGTTTTCATTTACATTGAATTCTAGGAAGTCTTTAATTTCTTTCTTTATTTCTTCCCTAAGCAAGCTGTCCTTGAGTAGCAAGTTGTTCAGTTTCCATGTTTGTGCAGGCTTTTTGCTGTTTCTGTTGTTGTTGAGGTCCAGCTTTAGACCATGATGGTCAGATAGAATACAAGGGATTATTTCAATCTTCTTGTATCTGCTGAGATTTGTGTTGTGACCAGCTATATGGTCTGTTTTGGAGAAGGTTCCCTGTGGTGCTGAAAAGAAGGTATATTCTTTTGATTTTGGATGAAAAGTTCTGTAGACATCTATTAGGTCCATTTGATTTAGGGTCTCTGTAAGTGTGCTTGCTTCCCTGTTTTGCTTCTGACTGGATGATCTGTTTCTTGGTGAGAGTGGAGTGTGGAAGTCTCCCACTATTTCGGTGTTGGGATCTATGTGTGATTACAGCTTTAATAATGTTTCATTTACAAATGTAGGTGGTCTTGTATTTGGGGCATATATGTTCAAAATTGTGAGGTCCTCCTGTTGGAATTTTCCTTTGATGAGAAGGAAGTGCCCCTCATCATCATTTTTGATTAGTTTTGGTTGAAAGTCTATTTTATTAGATACTAGTATTGCTACCCCAGCTTGTTTTCTGTGTCCATTTGCTTGAAACACATTTTCCAGCCCTTTACTCTGAGGTAGTATTTATCTTTGTTGCATAGGTGTGTTTCTTGAATGCAGCAGAATGTTGGATCCTGTTTTCGCAACCATTCTGTTAGTCTGTGTCTTTTTATTGGAGAGTTGAGTCCATTGATTTTGATAGATAGTAGTGACCAATGACTGTTAGTTTATTTTATTGTGGAGTTGGTGGTCTTACTATGATTAATTGCTTTTTTTATCTCCTCTTAATTTTTGCTGGGAGATTGTCTGTATCCTATATTTTCTTTGGTGTAGTTGTTTTTGTTGGATTGGAGCTTTCCTTCTAGAATCTTCTGGAGGGCTGGGTTGCTGTGAACATATTCCTTAAATTTTGTTTTGTCATGGATATTTTGTTTTCTTCATCTATGTTTATTGAAAGCTTTGCTGGGTATAGTAGCCTTGGTTGGCATCTGTGTTCCCTTAAAGACTGCATGAACTCTGCCCAGGCCCTTCTGGCTTTCATTTTAGTTCTGATTTTAGTTTTTCTTTGAGTGAGGAATCAATTTCAGCTAATGTATCTTCAGGTCCTGAGATTCTCTCTTCCATATCTTGTATTCTATTGGTGATACTTACCTTTGTGGTTCCTGATCTTTTCTCTAAGTTCTCCAGTTCCAGGTTTTTCTCTGTTTGGGTTTTCTTTATAGATTCTAATTCTGTTTTCATGCTTTGCACCATCTCTTTCATCTGATTGAAGTTGGCTCCCATTTTTGTATTTGTTTCCTCTCTATATGTTTCTAATTGTTCCTCTATGTGGACTATTATATTCTTTTGAATTGCTTTGAAAGCTCTGTTCATTTCCTCTTTTTGTTTCTGAATTAACTGGATAATCAGAGCTTTAAATTTAGTTTTCTGAATTTCTGCTGAATTAAAATATTCATTAGTTTTCGGTGTTTCTGGGGTGCCATGGTGTCCTGATTTTTGTTGGGTGAATTCTTATGTCGACCTTTTGTCATTGCTTATATATTATCTTCACTGTTACTTCATCCAGTCTGACCTTTTGACTGGAACCGTCTTACTCTGGTGTCTGTAGAATTCTTCAAGAAGATCAGTGGGGACCAATGGTTTGAGAGTGTGTGTTGTTGCTTTAGTTGTTCCTGGGAAACAGGATTGCTGTTTTTTAGGGCCCACAGTTCAGTCCTTTGGTTGCTGTACCCAAAATGTTGTTCTTAAACTACTGAAAACTATTGGGAGTCAACTCACGCTTTCAAACTTTTTCAAAAGGCTAAAATCACCAAGATACCAAATATTGATGAACACACACACTTTCCCATGTGTTTGTGCATGCACGCACACACACAGAAAGAGAGAAATATGTATGTAATATCTTCAGTAAATGACTAAAAAATTGAATCCAACAACACATAATAGACATTATATATACTATCACTTGAAATTCATCCTAGGTATTTAATGCAGCTCAATATAGGAAAATAAAAATATATCACAGGAATTTTTAAAAGCAAAATTATATGATCATCTCAATAAATGGAGAAAACTTAACTAAGTGAACACATTTTTGACAAGAAAGTATTTCTTCTTACAGGAAGATCAAGAAAAATCATTGCTTTTGATGCTGCCATTCAGTAAAATGTTGGGAAATGTAGAAAAAGGAAACAATAACAAGGGGACAGGGAATACATTACACAGAACAGGTCAAATGATCAGTATCTGTAAACAATATGATCTTATATGTAAAAGACTTAAAGGCTCTCCCCCCCACACACACACACAAATGCATAGTTAAAAGTAATTTTAGGACTGTTCAAATGTGCAAGATAAAAAGTATTAAAGGTTTGTTGCTTATTTATATAATATAAAAGTTTTAGGAAAAAATAAAAATAAGTGAAGTTATTCCATATACAATACTCACAAATATAAAAAGCTAGAAAGGCATCTACGAAATTATATGATTTCTAAATTAGACCTGTGAAACACTGACAAAAATTCAAGAGGAGACACATGCAAACGGCACAATACCTGGTCTTCATCATTAATGTTTTGAAAAATCTTAATAGTCTCTATCTGCTGCAAGTTGTTTTCTTGATGAAGGGCATATACTATTCACTTACTTGTGGGTCTAAGGATAAATATTTAGAGTACAGTTACAGGTTGTGCTGGTTTAGTGAAGTGATGGTTGTAGCTTCTCCTGTAAGATCCTTGACTTCACCAGCCCTCAGTTGGTAGCTATTTCCAGTATGAAGCATGATTTCCATGCTGTTGAGCAGGTCTTAAACTAGTCTTCCTAACTAGAGGACACACTTGGAGACTGAGCTGCCGTGGGCTGTATCTGAGCAGGGGTTCTGGGTTATCTGCATGAATGGTCCTTGGTTGGAGTATCTGTCTCAGAAAAGATCCCTGAGCCCACAATATTTGGTTCTGTTGCTGTCTTTGTGGAGTTCCTGTCCCCTCCAGGTCTTTCTATCTACCCCTTCTTTCAGAAGATTCACTGTACTTTGCCCAAAGTTTGGCTATGATCTACTACTTTGATATACTCCTGTCTCTGACATGAACTCAATGCCTTGCTGCTGGACCACCTCCCTCTGAGGGTAGAGCAGCCTTACCAGGCCCCAGAGGAAGACAATGCAGCCAGTCCTGATTAGACCCTATGGGCTAGGGTCACTTGGACAGGAAAGAGGACCTTCCCTATCAGTGGACTTGAAGAAGGAGGAGACGAGGGAGGGTGGGAATCTGAGGGAATGAGGGAGGAGGCTACTGCTGGGATACAAACTGAATGCACTGTAATTAATATAAAAATAAAATTAAAATAAAGAATAGTCTTCCTGTAGAAGAGCAAACAAAGTAGTTGTGCAATCACAAATGGTCATTCCTGAAGATATACATACAAATAACATAATACAGATTTAAAAGCACAGCAATATATGTATACACATATGTATGTGCATGTAACAACAATGAATGAAAACAAAAAATGAATTTAAAGACAGCAAGCAGTGTTTGAAGAAAGAAAAGGGAAGGGATAAATTTTGTAATTATACTGTAATATAAAAAATAAATAAAAATATTAATACTACCTCCAAAAAACTCACTAATATTCAAACTTATAGATCATTTTACAATATGAATGACAAGAAATAAATACAACTAACATTCTTAGAAAATCTGAAAGACCTCCCAAAGTGAGTCATACCTATAATTCCAACACTCATGAAGGAAAGGGTCAAGGGCAGACATGAGTACTACAAAGCCCATTAGAACCTAGCCTGAGCTATATAAGATGCTGCCCTAGGACCAATACTCCAAATTATCAAGTAAGTAATGGCCAACACAAAATGAACTCAACAGCATTCTTGGAGGAACTTTCTTAATGTTAACTCTGAGATTCTTTAAAAGTTTCTATAGAATCTCTATGTATATATCTTTCAGCTTCTAGAAAAGTATTTTTATATTAATTTTTATTTTTTAATATTAATCACAGATTATTTACTTTGTATCCCAGTCTTAGCACCCTCCCTCATTCCCTCCCATTTCCACCCTCCCTCCATCATCTCCTCCCTGCCCTTTTCCAAGTCCACGGACACAGGAGGTCCTCCACCCCTTCCATCTGCCCCTAGCTTATCATGTATCTTCAGGACTGGCTGCAATGTTCTCCTCTGTGGTAGCAAGGCTGTTCCTCCCTCATGGGGTTGGGGGAAATAAAGAAGCCAGTCATTGAGTTCATGGCAGAAATAGTTCCTGTTCCCCTTACTATGGAAACCCATTTGGATACTGAGCTACCATTGGTTACATCTGAGCAGGGGTTCTAGGTTATATCCATACATGATCCTTGGTTGGAGAAAGAGTCTCATAGAGGACCCCCATGCCCTGATATATTTTGTCCTTGTAGAGCTCCTGTCCTCTTCTTGTCATACCAACGCCCACTTTTATCATATGATTCCCTGCACTCTCCCGAAGGTTTGGTTATGAGTCTCAGCATCTGCTTTGATATGCGGCTACGTAGGGTCTTTCATAGGCCCTCTGCAGTAGCTCTTGTCCTGTTTCTTGTTTTCTCCTACTTCCCATGTCCATCAAGTTTGTCTTTCTAAGTGAGGATTGATCATCTTTCCCAGGTTCTCTTTCTTGTTTATCTTCTTTAGGTGCACATATTTTAGTATATTTATTCTATCTTATAGGACTATATAAGTGAGTATATACTATGTGTCTTTCTGCTCCTGGGATACCTCACTCAAGATGTCTTTTCTAGATCCCATCATTTGCCTGCAAATTTCATGATTTCCTTGCTTCCAGTTGCTGAGTTTCACTGTGTAAACATTCCACAATTTCTGTACCCATTCCTCAGTTGAAGGACATCTGTGTTGTTTCCAGGTTCTGGTTATTACAAATAAAGCTGCTACAAACACGGTTGAGCAAAAGTCCTTGTTGTGTACTTGAGCATCTTTTGGAAATATGCCTAGGAGTGGTATAGCTGGATCTTGAGGATGCACTATTCATCATTGTCTGAGAAAGCACCAGATTGATTTCCAAAGTGGTTGTACAACTTTACATTCCCACCAGCAATAGAGGAGGGTTCCCAATTCTCCACAACCTCTCCAGAATGTGTTGTCACTTGAGCTTTTAACCTTTGCCATTCTGCTGGGTGTAAGGTGAAATCTCAGGGTCGTTTTGATTTGCATCTCTCTGATGGCTAAGGACCTTGAACATCTCTTTAGGTGTTTCTCTGCCATTCTATATTCTTCAACAGAGAATTCTGTCTTTAGCTCCATACCGCATTTTTAATTGGATTGTTGATTTATTGCTTTTAAAAATTTTTTAAAATCTTTTTAATATTAGTTATAGTTTATTAACTTTGTATCCCAGCTGTATCCCCCTCCTTCATTCCCTCCCAATCCCACATTTCCTCCTTCATCTCTTCCCTGCCCCTTTCCAAGTTCACTGATAGGGAGGACCTCCTCCCCTTTCATCTAACCCTGGTTTATCAGGTATCTTCAGGATTGACTGCAAAGTCCTCCGCTATGGCATAGCAGGGCTGTTCTTCCATCAGAGAGGGGGCAGTTCAAAGAGCCCCCCCCCCTTGAGTTCATGTCAGAAATAGTCTGTGTTCCCCTTACTAGGGTACCCACTTGGATACTCAGCTACCATGGGCTACATCAAAACAGAGGGTCTAGATTATACTATATGCCTCTCAGTTGAGAAATGGATACAGAAATTGTGGCACTTTTACACAATGGAATATTACTCGGCAATTAAAAACAAGGAAATCATGAAATTTGCAAGCACATGGTAGGACCTAGAAAAGATCATCCTGAGTGGCATATTCTGAAAGCAGAAAGACACACATGGTATATACTTACTTATATAGACCTATAAGATAGGATAAACATACTGAAATCTATACACCTAAAGAAGATAAACAGGAAAGAGGACTGGGAGTAAGATGATCAATCCTCACTTAGAAAAACAAACGGGATGGACATTGGATGTAGAAGAAAACAAGCAACAAGACAGGGGCTTACCACTGAGGGCCTCTAAAAGACTCTACCTAGCAGCGTATCAAAGCAGATACTAAGACTCATAACCTAACTTTTGCCAGAGTGCAGGGTTTCATAACAAAGAAGGGGAATTAATATGACCTGGATAGGACAGGAGCGCCACAAGGATCAAACAAATCTGGGCAAAAGTGTCTGCTATAAGACTGTTTCTCCAACCAAGGACCATGTATGGATTTGTTCCATTTTAATTTCTTTAGCTCTTCATATATTTTGGATATCAGTCCTCTGTCAGATATAGGTTTGGTGAAGATCCTTTCTCAGTCTGTAGGCAGTCATTTTATTCCGATGACAAATTCTTCTGCTTTACAGAAGCTTTCCAGTTTCTGGAGGTCCCATTTATCAATTATTTCTCTAAGAGCCAGTGCTGTTGGTGTTCTGTTTAGGAAGTTGTCTCCTATGCCAATGTGTTCCAAGGTCTTTCCCACTTTTTCTTCTAAACGATTTAGAGTATCTGGTTTTATGTTGAGGTCTTTGATTCACTTGGACTTTAGGTTTGAGGAGGGTGATAAATCTGTTTTCATTTTTCTGCATGTAGATAACCAGTTGGACCAGCACCATTTGTTGAAGATGATGTCTCTTTTTCATTGAATTGTTTTGGCTTCTTTGTCAAAAATCAAGTATTCATGGTTGTGTGGATTTATTTATGGTTCTTCTATTCAGTTCCATTGATCTACCTTTCAGTTTCTATACCATACAGTTTTTATTACTCTTGCTCTGGAGTACATCTTGAGATCAGGGATGGAGATACCTCCAGATCTGTTGTTGTACAGATTCCTTTAAGGTCTGTAAATAATTGTATTGGTATTTTGATGGGAATTGCATTGAGTCTATAGATTGCCCCCCCCCAAAGTGAGGTGATCAAAGAGGAGCCAACCAGTTCATGTCAAAGGCAGTCCCTGTTCCCATTACTATGGAACCCACTTGGACACTGAGATGCCATGGGCTACATCTGTGCAGAGGTTCTAGATTATCTCCATCAAAGGTCCTCGGTTGGAGTATCCATTTGAGGAGAGACACCTGTGCTCAGAATTTTTGATTCTGTTGCTTTCCTTGTAGAGCTCCCATCCTCTCCATAGCTTACTATTTCCCAAATCTTTCATAAGATTTCCTGCACTCTGCCCAATGGTTGGCCATAAATCTCAGTATTTGCCTTGGTAGTCTGCAGGGCAGAGCCTTTCAGAAGCCCTCTGTGGCAGGCTCCTACCTTGTTCCCTGTTTTCTCTTTCTTCTGATGTCCCTCCTCTTTGCCTTCCTGGATGGGGATTGAACTTTTTAGCCAGGGTCCTCCCTCTTGATTAGTTTCTTTAGATGTACAGATTTTAGTGGGTTTATCCTGCATTATATGTCTGCATGAGTGAATAAATACAATGCATGTCTTTCTGCTTCTGAGATAGCTTACTCAGGATGATCTGTTCAAGGTCCCATCATTTACCTGCAAATTTCAAGATTTCCTTAATTTTAATGCTGAGTTATATTCCGTTGTGTAGATGTACCACAATTTCTGTATCCATTCCTCAGTTGAGGGGCATCTGGAATATTTTAGCTTCTGGCTATTACAAATGAAGCTGCTAGAAGCATGGTTGAGTAAATGTCCTTATTGTGTACTTGAGCCTCTTTTGGATATATGCCTAGGAGTGGTCCAACAGTTCTTTCACCTGTTTGGTTAAAGTCACCCCAAGGTACTTTATGTTATTGGTAGCTATTGTGAAGGGTGTTATTTCACTGATTTCTTTTTTTGCCATTTTGTCTTGGGTGTAAAGGGGTGCTTCTGATTTTTTGAATTAATTTTGTATCCAGCCACTTTGCTAAAGGTGTTTATCAGCTGAAGGAATTCTCTGGTTGAATTTTAGGGGTCACTCAGGTATACCATCTTATCATCTGTGAATAGTGAAACTTTGACCTCTTCCTTAAGATTTGTATTGCCTTGATCTCTTGTGCTTGTCTTAATGCTCTAGTACCTATTGCTCTAGGACTTCTAGTACTATGTTGAAGAGATATGGAGACAATGGGCAGCCTTGCCTTGTCCCTGATTTCAGAGGTATTGATTTAAGTTTCTCTTCATTGAGTTTGATGTTGGCTATAGGCTTGCTCTATATTGCCTTTACTATTTTTAGGTATGTGCCTTGTATCCCTGATCTCTCCAAGACTTTAAATATGAATGGACGTTGGACTTCGTCAAATGCTTTTTCAACATCTACAGAGATAATCATGTGGTTTTTCTCCTTCAGTTTGTGTATATGTTGGATTACATTGATGTATTTCTGTATATTGAACCATCCTTGCATGCCTCGGATGAAGCCTACTTGGTCATGGTGAATGATATCTTTTATGTGTTCTTGGATTTGGTTTGCAGATATTTTTTTGAGTATTTTTGCATCAATGTTCATAAGAGAGATAGGTCTGAAGTTCCCTTTTTTTGTTGGGTCTTTGTATGGTTTAGGTATCAAGATGACTGTAACTTCATAGAATGAGTTTGGTAAAGTTCCTTCTGTTTTTATTTTGTGGAATAGTTTGTAGAGAATTAGAATTAGCACTTATTTGAAGTTCTGGTAGAATTCTGCTCTAAATCCATCTGGCCCAGGGCTTTTTTCGTAAGGGAGACTGCTGATGACTGCTTCTATTTCCTTTGAAGATATAGGGCTATTCAATCTTTCTACCTGAGCTTTACTTAATTTTGATGGATGGAATCTATCTAGAAAATTGTCTGGTTTTTTTCTTTAGATTTTCAAATTTTTTGGCACATAGGCTTTTGTATTACGAACTGATGATTTTTTGGATTTCTTCAGTGTCTGTTTATGTCCCCCTTTCGTTTTGATTTTGCTCATTTGGATAGTTTCTCTCTGCATTTCAGTTAGTTTGGCTAAGGGTTTGTCTATCTTGTTGATTTTCTCAAAGAGCCAGCTCTTGGTTTCATTGATTCTTTGAATAGTTTTGTTTCTAATTGATTGATTTCAGCCCAGAGTTTGATTATTTCCAGCTGACTACTCCTCTTTGGTGTATTTGCTTCCTTTTTTTTTTCTAGGTCTTTCAGTTTGGCCATTAAGTTGCTTGTATGCGATGTTACTAATTTCTTCTTGAAGGCACTTAGATTTTCCTCTGAGCACTGCTTTCATGTGTCCCATAAATTTGAGTATGTTGTATCTTCATTTTCATTGAATTCTAGGAAGTCATTAATTTCTTTCTTTATTTCTTCCTTAACCCAGCTATCATGAACTAACAAGTTGTTCAATTTCCATTTGTGTGTAGGTTTTGTGTTATTTCTATTGTTGTTGAGGTCCATCTTTAGTTCTTGGTGGTCAGATAGAATACAGGGCATTATTTCAATCTTCTTGTATCTGTTGAGGCTTGCTTTGTGACCAACTATATGGTCTATTTTGGAGAAGGTTCCATGAGGAGCTGAAAAGAATGTATACTCTTGATTTGGCTGAAAATTTCTGTAGACATCTATTAGGATCATTTGAATTAGGGCCTCTGTAACTGCCTTTATTTCCCTATTTGGCTTTTGTCTAGATGATCTGTCCCTTGGTGAGAGTGGGGTGTTAAACTCTCCCACTATTAAGGTGTTGGGATTGATGTGTGATTCAAGCTTTAATAATGTTTCCGTTATGAATGTAGGCACTCTTGTATTCGGGGCTTAGATGTTCAGGATTGTGATATCCTCTTGGTGGAATTTTCCTTTGATGAGAATGTAGTGCCCCTCCTTATCTTTTTTGATGAATTTTGGTTGAAAGTCTATTTTATTAGATACTAGGATTGTTACCCCAGCTTGTTTTCTGGGTCCATTTGCTTGGAAAACATTTTTCCAGCCCTGCACTCTGAGGTAGTGTTTACCTTTATTGCAGAGGTGTGTTTCTTGGATGCAGCAGGATGTTGGATCCTGTTTCTGCACCCATTCTGTTAGTCTGTGTCTTTTTATTGGAGAGTTGAGTCCGTTGATAGATAATAGTAACCAATGAATGTTAGTTCCTTTTATTGTGGTATTGGTGGTCTTACTGTGATTCGCTGCTTATTTACTTTTAATTTTTGTAGAAACATTATCTGCATCCTATGTTTTCTTTGGTATATTTGTTTTCGTTGGATTGCAGTTTTCCTTCTAGTATCTTCTCTAGGGCTGGTTTGCTGTGTAGAAATTGCTTAAATTTAGTTTTATCATGGGATATTTTATTTTCTCCATCTATGTTGATTGAGAGCTTTGCTGGGTATGGTAGTCTGGGATTCCATCTGTATTTCCTTAAAGCCTGCATGACCTCTGCCCAGGCCCTTGTGTCTTTCATAGTTTTTGATGAGAAGTCCGGTGTGATTCTGATAGGTCTACCTTTATATGTTACCTGGCCTCTTTCCCTTGCTGTTTTTAATATCTTTCTTTGTTCTATATATTTAATGTTTAATAGTGATGTGACAGGAGGATTTTCTTTTCTAGTCTAGTCTGTTTGGTGTTCTGTAGGCCTCTTGTGTGTTTATGGACATCTCTTTCTTTAATTTGGAGAAATTTTCTTCTATGATTTTCTTGAAGATATTTTCTGGACCTTGGAGACTGGAGTCTTCTTTTTCATCAATTCTTATTATTCTTAGATTTAGTCTTTTCATGGCGTCTTTGATTTCTTGGATGTTTTGTGTTTGGTACTTTTCTGATTCTACATTTTCCTTGACAGAAGTATCAATTTCTGCAAGCATATCTCTAGCACCTGAGATTCTTTCTTCTATCTCTTGTATTCTGTTGGTGATGCTTACTTTTGTGGTTCCTGATCTTTTCTCTAAGTTCTCCAGCTACATTGTTTTCTCTGTTTGTGTTTTCTTTACTAATTCCAATTCTTTTTTTTTTTTTGTGGGTCTGGTATCATTTCCTTCATCTGTTTGAATGTGGCTTTGTGTCTCTGTATGATGGCCTCATTTTTTGTGTGTTTCTTCTCTATATGCCACTAATTTTGCCTCTATGTGACCCTCCATTTGCATGTCTATTTCTCTGAGAGATTTTGTTTCCTCTTTATGTGACTCTAATAACTGGATAAGCATATCTTTAAGGTCATTTTCCTGTGTTCCCAAACAATTGGAGTATCCATTGATTTGGGGGGTTCCTGGTGAGGCCATGATTTCCTGATTTTTGTTGGGTGTGTTCTTTTGCCAACCTGTGGCCATTTCTTTATCTGTAACCTTCACTGTTTGTTACTGGATTCTGCAGTTCAGATTGGTACCGTCTTTCTCTGCTGTCTGGAGAAATCTTCAGGGAGATGAGAGAGGTCCAATGGTTTCAGTGCGTGTGTTGATGCTTCAGCTGTATCTGTGGGAGGGAAGTCTACAAGCACAGAAGGACAAATGAGGGCAAGGGTGTATGCATGCATGTGTGTTGAAATTTACCATGAGGGACAGGGTGCTAGAGAATGTAGAGGCCTTCAATATTAGGGAACGGTAACTTGTGGTCACCGAAAGGGTCATGGGCCTGAAGTTAGTGCATGCGCTGGTGATTATTGCATGGGCAAATTTCCTGGGTATGTCAGTGGCCTACAGGCTACTGGTATTCGTCTCTAACTGAGCTCCAGGAGTTGTTTGCCTAAACTCCACTCGTGCTACCACAGAGCCAGGGGTTCCCTGTCCCAGAATACACTCTGTTCCCGACAGTGCATGTCTGGGTGGGAGATTTCTGATGTCTGGCTGCTAGCTTAGAAGCACCCTGGATCTGGGGCTCTGCAGGCACTTGGGGGCACACTCACTCTGTAGCAGGTCAAATTGTAAAGCACAAGGGTTCCTCCTGGCACGTTTGGACCTGCCAAGCCAAATGTGTTCTCAGACAGATTAGTGGTGTTGTATTCCTGCTTCTGCTGTCTCAGTTCTCAGGCAGCAAGATCTGTGTCACTGGCTCTGTGGATCGGCTCTTCGGAAGAGGAGGGAGGCCTGAAGAAGGAAAGAGCCCCTCTCTGTTCCCAGAGAAGTTCGGGTCTGACCTGAGTCCCCCTCCTTCAGGAAACCACAATGTCGATTTTCTGGCTTCAGATGCCCCTCCACTCACTAATTTCAGAGTTTCGAATCCTCCAGCTCTCAGAAATGATGGGCGCTGATTCTCACCATATTGCCACTAGAAAAGTATTTTTATGGAATTCCTGTATATGTGGCTGAGTCTTAATGCACTTATTGTGCTCTTTTCTTTGAGTCTTTTTATTGCTTGTTGTTTGATCCTCTTTCTATTTGTTTTTGTTTTATCTTATTATAATTTCAAAGGTACCTGTTTGTTTTCTTATGAGAGACATAAGGAGCATGGATCTGGGGTCCAGAGAAAAGAGGGGGAGTGGAGAAGAATTGGGATGAGTAAGGAAGGAAAAACTGTAATCAAAATATATTGCATTAAAATCTATTTCTTTTTTAAAATTTATTTATTTATTATAATTTATTCACTTTGTATCCCCACTGTAGGCCCCTCCTTGTCTCCACCCAGTCCCATCTACACTTCCTCTTCTCTCCCTATCCCCTTTCCCTAGTCCACTGATAGGGGAGGTCCTCCTCCCCTTCCATCTGACCTTAGCCTATCAAGTCTCATCTGGGCTGGCTGAATCATCTTCCTCTGTGAACTAACAAGGTTGCACTCCCCAGGGTACGTGATCAGAAAGCCAGCCACCAAGTTAATGCCAGAGACAGCCAGCCCCTATACTCCTTACTAGGTAACCCATTTGGAGACTGAGTCTATGGGCTACATCTGAACAGGGTGTCTACGCTGTCTCCATGCTTGGTCCTTGGTTGGAGTATCAGTCTCTGCAAGCCCCTGTCACCTCAGGTTTTTTTCTCCTTGTGGAGTTCCGATCCCCTCCCAGTCTTTCTATTTCCATCTTCTTCTAAAAGGTTTCCTACATTCTTCCCCAAGTTTGGCTATGAGTCTTAATAAAAGAAAATAGTTTCATTAAGAGCTTCTGGAGACACTAGATATCTCTATACAGAGAAAAAATATATCTTTCGATGTATGTGAAGATCAGCTCAAGTAACCTAAATGTAAGATTCAAAACTGTGACAGCAGTAAGCTTATAGATGTGCATCGGGATAATGTTTCTGTCAAAGAGCTATTTGAAATGCTTCTGAGATTATAAAAGAAATCATAAATTCCCCCTCTCCACAAAATCAACAGTTCCTAAATATTAATGAAATAATTGGTAGGAGTCAGCCTTCAGGACAAGAGTGAGTATTTGAAAACTATTTATCTGGCCAGAAATGAACTACAAGCCATAATATATTTAGGAAAGTCAGCAGCGCAAAGTGATAATAATTTAAATTATGATAATTTAAAAAGCATTTCTTAAGGATACACATAAATGACAAAAGGTATATGAAATATGTCTGAAATGACTAAACACAAACCAAAAACTGCAATTGCCTAGAAGGATGTGACAGAAAGGAAATTCAGGGTAGAGTTAGTGAGAATGCAAACTAGTGCAATCACATGGAAAACAGTATGAAGGTTCGACCAGAAATAAAAATTACTGTGCTTACCAATTCCACTGCTTGGGACATAATAAAACCAAAAGATATGAAATCTATATCAAAGCAACATTTACACCTGTCTGTTTATTGATGTTAGAATTCTATCTCTATCTATTTCTCTCTCTCTAATATTAATAAGTGATTAAAAGTTTAATCTTGCCTTCTGCAACACTGAGAGATAAAAAGACAAGCAGTAAACATTCTGACAAACGTGGGAGCTACAAAGTTGCTCAAGAATAATATAAGACTGAATAGTCTGTGAATGATGGAGAGATTAGTGAGGATAGTATATAAGACACTTGGATATGAAGAATAATATCTGATGTCATGCAACATAGTGTAGTGACAAGGCTTGTGAACAATGTATTGAATTTCTTAGAACTGCTAGTACAGAGAGTGTAGAATTCTCCAACATAATGAAATGACAAGTATTTGAGATGATAGATATGTTAATAACCTTAATCTGATCATGACACATTCTACAGTTTATTAAACTGTAACACTGAGCCAGATTCATTTGTGTCATTCATATATGTTATTTAAGACTACAAGCATGTCTTTTAAATGAGCTGTTCAGTTCAGAATGTAAAGAGTATGGTCACAAGGATACTAGAGTGTAGTTCTCCAGAACAGAGGACTTCTGGTAGGGTTGCAGGTGAGGAAAGGCTGAGTTTTCTTTATGGGGCTAGCTACTGGGAGTTTGACTGTGCTCCCGTGAGTATATGGACAGCACAAATTAAATTTGTTTCTCTTCCTCCTCCACTTCATCTTCCTCCTCCTTCTTGTCTGCCTCCTCTTTATTTGCAAGAGGTCACAAGGATTGGGGCAGACCTGGGAGGACTAGGAAGTAAGTGTGATCTGGGTATATGATGTGTAATTCTCAAATAATCAATAAAATATTATATTGGAAAAATTGGATACATATTGTAAAAGGTCAGAAAAAGCTTGATATTATTTCTTCAATCATAGCTTTTAACTTACAAGAGAAACTCTACTATAACCAATGCTCATCTTCTAACTCTGCAAATACTAAAAATAGGTTGAAATCATTTTTATCAACATATAGTCACACTTCCCTGATGGTGGAGCATTTTGCACTATTCACTAAATTGGAGAAAAAGAATATTTGAAAGATTGGATCTATCATTACATGGTTTAGGAGAAAGTGGCTTGTCAAGTAGCTGTAGAAATCACACAGTTTCATAAAGCATATGGGAATGGGTGAGAAACATTTATACAAGATAAAAAGTTCTGGAAGCACTCATGTTTCCGAGAGTGCATTCTTCTAGTGGTAGAAGAGGTGGAAGGTGAGGCCTTCAGCACAGTATGTGTTATGGCGATTGTCGACTGTGTATTTTGTACTATTGTTTCTGGCTTCACTGCTATGGCATTGTGGAGAAAAAGTTGCACTTGTAAACACAAGAGATTCAACAGACTTCTGGGGGCAAATGTATTTATATAAAGTATAAAAGCATTCTCATGAGATGGACAGACTGCTTCAGAACATTTCAATAAAGATTACCGGGTCAAATATTTTCTGTTTAAAGTTATGAAAGAAGACAAACAGGAAGCTAACATGCTCAAAATATCTTTTTAATTATTTTTTTATATTTTTATATTAATTACAGTTTATTCACTTTGTATCCCAGCTGTAGTCCCCTCCCTTCTCCCCTCCTAATCTTATCCTCCCTCCCTCATCTCCTCCATGCCCCTCTCCAAATCCACAGAATGGGGAGGTCCTCTTCCCCTTCCATCTGACCCTAGCTTATCTGGTCTCATCTGAACTGGCTGCATTGTCTTCCTCTGTGCCTTGGTAGGGCTGCCCCACCCCACCCCATTCAGGGAAGGCAGTCAAAGAGGTAGCCACTGAATTCATATCAGAGACAGTCTCTGTTCTTCTTACTAGGGAAACCCACTTGGATAATGAGCTGCCACAGGCTACATCTCAGCAGGGGTTCTAGGTTCTATCATGAGTGGACTTTGGCTGGAGTATCAGTTTCAGACAATGCCCCAGTGCCCAGGTATTTTGGTTCTATTGCTATACTTGTGGGGCTCCTGTCCTCTCCAGGTCTTTCTATCTCCCTCTTCTTTCGTAAGATTCCCTGCACTCTGCCCAAAGTTTGTTTATGAGTCTCAGTATCTGCCTTGATACAATGCTAGGTAGAGTCTTTCAGAGGCCCTCTATGGTAGACTCCTGTCCTGTTTCCTGTTTTCTCCTGCTTCCAATGTCCCTTCCATTTGCCTTTCTGAGTGAGGATTGTTCATCTTACCCAGGGTCATTCTTAAAGCAATCTTCTTTAGACTTACCGATTTTCATAGGTTTATTCTATATTATAGGTCTAATTTCCACTTATAAGTGTGTATATACCGTGTATGTCTTTCTGTTTCTGGCATTCTCAGAATGATCTTTTATGGTTCCCAACATTTGCCTACAAATTTCATGATTTCCTTGTTTATAATTGCTGAGTAGTATTCCATTGTGTAAATGTACCACAATTTCTGTATTCATTTATCCATTGAGGGACATCAGGGTTTTTTCCCGGTTCTGGCTATAATGAATGAAGCTGCTACAAACAGGGTTGAGCAAATGCCTTCTTGTATACTTGAGAATCTTTTGGATATATGCCTAGGAGTGGTATATCTGGATCTTGAGGAAGCACTACTACTAATTTTCTGAGAAAGCTCTAGATTGATTTCCAAAGTTCTTCTACAAGTTTACTTTTCCACCAGCAGTGGAAGAAGGTTCCCCTTTCTCTACATCCTCTCCAGTATGTATTGTCACTTGAGTTTTATATCTTAGTCATTCTGATTGTTGCAAGGTGAAATCTCAGTGTCATTTTGATTTGCATCTCCCTGATGGCTAAGGACATTGAGCATTTCTTTATGCGTTTCTCTGTCATTCTATATTCCTCTACAGAGAATACTCTGTTTAGCTCCATGCCCCATTTTTTAATTGGATTACTTGATTTGTTGCTTTATAATTTCTTGATATCGTTATATATTCTGGATGTTATCCCTCTGTCAGATATAGGTTGGTGAAGATTCTTTCCCAGTCTGTAGGCTGACTTTTTGTTCTGACAACAGTGTCCTTTGCTTTACAGAAGCTTTTCAGTTTCGTGATGTACCATTTATTGGTTGTTGATCTTAGAGCCCCTGCTGTTCGTGTTCTGTTCAGGAAGTTGTCACCTGAGTTCTAGTTACTTCCCCACCCTTTCTTCTAACTGATTTAGTATGTCTAGTTTATGTTGAGGTCTTTGATCAACTTGGACTTTAGTTTTGTGCAAGGTGATAAATATGAATCTCTTTGCATTTTTCTACATGTAGACATTTAGTTAGACCAGCACCATTTGTCGAAGATGCTGTCTTTTTCCATTGTATGGTGTTGGCGTCTTTGTTCAAAAAAATCAAGTGTCCATAGATGTGTGGGTTTATTTCTGGGTCCTCAATTCGATTCCATTGATTCACCATTCTGTTTCTATGCCAGTACCATGATGCTTTTATTACTATTACTCTGTAATACAGCTTAAGATCAGGAATGGAGATACCTCCATATGTTCCCTTGTTATACAAGGTTGTTTTTTTGTTTTTGTTTTTTGTTTTTTTTTGGCAATTGGGTTTTCTGTTTTTCCGTATGAAGTTAAGAAATGTTCTTTCAAGATGTTTAAAGAATTGTGTTGGTATTGTGATGGGAATTGCATTGAATCTGTAGATCGCTTTTGACAGGATGGCCGTTTTCACTGTTAATCCCACCGATCCACGAGCATGGGAGATCTTTCCATCTTCTGCTATCTTCTTCAATATCTTTCTTCAGAGACATGAAGTTTTTTTTCAAACAGATCTTTTACTTGTTTGGTTCAAGTCACACCAAGGAACTTTATGTTATTAGTGACTATTGTGAAGGGTGTTATTTCCCCAATTACTTTCTTGACTTTCTTGGTCATTTTTTTTTTTTTGTATACAGAGAGCTTCTGATTTTTTTTTAGTTAAACTACTTCCTGGACATTAAATTTATTTGTTGATGGAAGGAAAAAAATTAAAAGAAAAAGGAAGAAAGAAAGAAAGAAAGATGGAAACAAGGAAAGAAGCAAGCAAATAGAGGCATATAAAATTTTGTAAACAGCATTATATGATTGTATGACAACAAGTAATTGAACTTTTCATTCCTCATGAACTATTATGGATCACTTGAAACCTGTCAGGGGTCTACACTAACTGTATCGTGTATCAAGATAGCTCAGGAGATGGTATCAAGGTTAGATAAAAAACCTTGTGAGGAGGAGAAAATCTTTCTAAGTATGTAGGATGTGAAGAGGTGTCTGAGCTGTGCCTGAGCTCTGCCAGACACAGAGGCAGAAATCAGACTGGCCAGAACATCTGAGGCCTAGGATGCTAACAATCAATCTAATTCCAGCTTCATATTATGACATAATGGCATATATGGCCTGGGTGATGTCTATACCCTAACCACACCATGAAAATATTTGATAAATAATATTAAGGCTTGTTGGTAGCATCTATGCTACAGGAGGCCCTGAGGAAATTTTTACTGACATTTTGATTATTTTTGTTTTTTTGTAAACCTGTGCTTCAACTGATCAGGCTTCTAGAGCTATCTTGAAACAAGTTACAGGATCATCCATCAAAAAGAGACACACTGTCACAAACATCTTTCAAGATTCATTACCATTTATTTCTTAGAGGCACTGCATATATACATCCAGTTGGGGTTAAAGGTAGAGAAAAGATTATGGAAGATACCTTACAAGTATTAGACATATAGAGAGGTGTTCTGTGCACATCTAAGAAGACTGATCAATTTGGTTTGTCTGCAATACTCACACAATGGAATTCCAAGAGTTGACTGTAGGCAAGGAATCCCTCTGATCAATAATTCAGGTGAAAGCATGCACAGTGGACAGGTGCTCATCTTATGTTTTTAAATCACATGGCTACACATGTGTATTTATGTGAATTTGCGTATGTGAGAGTATGTGTCAGATTCCTCAAAACTCTCTGGAGGAACGGAGAGCCTTAAGTTGCCTCATATGGGTGCTGGGACCTGTCCGGACTTGCAGGACTTAGTCAGAGTGGGAATGGGATGGACAAGAGATGTAAAGAATGGAGACAAGACAGTATTCTGATCAAGTCTCATTTATTGTTCTATAGGTTACGATTTATAAAGGGTAAGGACTGGCAATTCTGGGGGAAGGAACTAGTTCCAGCAAAAATCACAAAGCAGCAGGACATTCTCAAGGAAGTTCTCAAAGCAGGCAGAACGTTCTCATGCTGTCTCTGCCAAATCTAAATTGTTGAGCAAACCTCTAAAAGCTCAAAGACCACCTGCGGTCCAGGGGTGGAAAATTACTATGCTAGGCACAATGTGCATCATGGATTCCAAGCAGGCAAGAATCAAGGAGACATTTTATGGCTCCACACAAGGACCCAAGTCCTGGTCCTGCGCAAGAGCTGTAATCACTTTAAACTGTTGATATGTCTCTCCAGCAACTAATTCAACTTTTTTCAGCATTGAAACTTTGTTTGTAAAAGATAAACAAATGAAGTTGCTCAGAAAAAAAAAAGATGCATAGGTTTTAAAGCTGTAGAAAAAGGTGTATGCCACTCAAAGTTAGAGGAGTGTTGAGATTCACCCTCAGTGAGCACAGTGAAAACAAGATGAATACCAAGGAAAAAATCCTGGCCAATAAAACAGATTCTGAGGAAAACAGAAGAGAATAGTTCTGCCATGGAATCACCAAATTGCAAAGTAGGAGGGGAACTCGTGGACAGGAAAGGATGTTCAACACAAGTCAGTCTTCACAGGAAAAGATGTGACACACAGCCATGATAACATTGTAAATTTATGGCAGTCAGCTACAGAGAACGGTGGAATGATCGCCGTTGTCTGCATCACATTACTGGTATAATTGAATTCAAATGTCCAACATGATGTTAAGTAGCTCTCAAATTCTTTTAAATTTGAACAACTGGATCTGTAGAGTGGATAAAAGCTGGATTTTGCGTATCACCACACTGAGTTGAGCAAAGATGAGGCTGAGAAGATTATGATAATAACAAGCGAGCACATTAGCACTCTCTTCTGCAGAAGCACACAGGCTAGAGCTTGTGTGCTGTGAGCAGTGTTCTCTTGTATGGTGCAATGCTTCAGTTGTATCCAGCAGATGCAGCTAAGAGAGAGAGCTTTTTTAGTGTTTCACACACCTGCCAACTAATTGTTTTTTTTTTTTCTGCTCATTGATGAATATATGGACTAGTTTTTAATTTCACAGCTGTACAAAAGCATGAATGATTACAATTGCATTTTTGTGTTTGGTTAAAAAATATAAAGAGTGGGGAACCTGCAGAGTCCAGATGAGGGGGCTTGGACACCCTTGAGCTGGAGTTTCCAGGAGTTTTGGCACGTCTGATATTGGTACTGGAAAACAACCACAGTTTCTCTGGAAGACTAGCAGTCACTCATAACTGCTCAGCCCTATTTAGTATTGTTTTGGAAAATAATTTTCCTTTACTCGTGGACTCTTCTTAAGATAACATATGTAAATCATTTATTTTGCTGTCCTGTAAATTATTTATTTTACTCATTAATTGCTTTATAAAAGTGTCTATCTACTTGTTTTTGAGGCAGGTTTTGACTATGTAGTCCATACTGGCCTTAAACTCACTGTCCTGCCTAAGCCTTACAAGTGCATCATGTCTAGCTTGATCATTATTCTTTTTGTCTCCCCAAATGACCTTCATGTGCATTTACTGTCCTCTAACTTGAGATTAGAGTGGTTTCTACATGTACCAACCTAATAATAAACAAATATTCCTAAATATGTTTTATGGATTTACATTAATAAATTTTTATGCATGCCTATTGATACAAAATGATGCCTAAAACAAAAGAAAATGCAAACATCTAGGCAATTTCTTGCTATAATATTTTTGCTGCTATTTTAATGATGAGATAATTTTTGTATCTATATTCAAATAATCTATATGCTTTACCTCAAAATATTTTCATTTCACTTTAATACCAAGTGGTTCATAAGGCTACTTCATTTACAATCCAAAGCTAAATCTATTAGAATAGTATTCCATGTGACTTGTCACCAAAGCATATTTGTAAAATTGACAGAAAATATGAATGGTCACAGAGAATGTATATTAGATCTAAGGTCTATGTGAATTGAAAGTGTTCAAAAAGAATGAGTGAGAAAATTTCCTGTTAAAAGAGCATTTATTAAGAGGACAGAAATATCCTGTTTGCCGTTCCGGAGCTCCACAAGGAGACCAACATAGCCAAAATCTCCATATGGGTTCCCTAGTAAGAGAGAAGGGGCTGTCTCTGACATGGACTCAGTGGCCTGCTCTTTGATCACCTCCTCTTGGTGAGGTGGCTAACTAGACCACAGAGAAAGAGGATCCAGACAGTCCTGATAGGACCTGATAGGATAAAGAAGGTCAGGTAGTAAGGGAGGAGGACCTCCAGTATTAGTGGACTAGGGGAGGAGCAAGGGGGGGGGGAGAGAAGGAGGGCAGGACTAGGCGTAGGTGAGGGAGTGAGCTACAGCCTGAATACAAAGTGAATAAATTGTAATAAATAATAATAATAAAGAAAAATTTAAAAGAGGAAAGAAATGATATATTGGGAGAAATTTTTCTATTACTCTAGAAAAAAAATACTTTCTACCATAAAGTACCTTATCTTAACTAAAGATAAGTTGCATGTAAGATGTACATTTTTCCATATTGGTTCATGGATTAACAATTTTTAGTTAGCGGTGCTATTTAATATTGCTATGTGAAAATTAATAAATTACATGTATGAACTCTACAAACAGAAGATAGACTACCCTCTTGACAATGTCAGGAAAGTTTTTTAAATATTAGCTTCTGAGATGTTGGGCAAAAAGAGGTTTTGTTTTCCATGCCAATCATTCATGATTCTAGTACTATAGGCATTCTATAACTCAGCTCTGCGATTTCTGTTGCGGAAGATGGCTTGTTTCATGGATTAATAACAAAGCAAACCTGATGGTAGACAGGCACCCTGTGTAAATGTAATGCTCAGTAAGAATTTGGGGTTGTAAATGTGTTATTTTCCTGGTTTTATTTTTATTTTTTTGGCCTGGTAGAAGTAACTATAAAAAAATAATCAGCATTATATTTTTACTGAAATATTTTGGAAGATTTTCCCTAACTGCTGAGAGCATGGGTACTGTTCACATGACATGTTTTTATCTTATAATAGTAAATTTGTATCCAGAGAGCTACAGAACAGCACCCAAACCAAAAAAAAAAAAAAAAAAGAGTACCATAACTTGTAATTGGTAGTTGCTTCATTGTATACCTTATTATCATTTCTTTTTCATAACTTTATGACCACTATATTTTTATCTGTAAAGTATCTATTATATCTAATAGTGTCTAAAATTCCAAACTCAAGTATCCTTTTTATCAATTATAACTTTCTTTTTTAAAACTTTTTTTTATTGTTCCTTCTGAGTTTCCCATCATGCACTCCAATCCTATACATCCCCCAATTCCTTTGGATCTGTTCTTTGCCTTTGCAACCTCTCCTCACAAAGAAAATCAGATAGAAAAAAATCCTGTTGTGGAAGCTGTAGTCTGTCACAATGTATCACATAGTATTGGCCTTTGCTTTGGATCTACTGGAGCACTCTTTCATGTGCTCCAGTAGTTCACAAATGGGGGAAATATTTAGGTGGGCCAACCCAAGGCCCAGGATCTGGGCCTGGGAGGTAGCTGCGTTGGTCGGTCTGCCAGCCATCCTGCAGCTAACCATCAGGGTGAATTTTCCAGCACTGCTCAGGCTAACTCACCAAATGCCTTAGGTAGCAAGGGGCAGGTCACCTGTGCCTTTTCCACTAAGGTCAATTCTATTGTGCTGCCCAGTGCTGCAGCCACTGAAGGGCAGGGTCTGCTCTCCTTGTCTCATGACCTCAGGGACAGCACTCCCACCTGTCACAGGCAGCAAGGGGCCAATGGGCTGGAGAAGAACAACTCTTTCTGGCCTAAGCCACTGCTGCACAGCAGACTAGGAGTGGGGCCACATCTCTGGAGCTGAAGCCCTTTGGCTTACATAATCACTCCCCTGCAGCCAAGGTTAGTGCTACTGTGCTGCTCAGGGAAGGTGTCAGTCCAGCTCAGCACAGGAGCAGTAGACTGGGAGATCAGCATGGCCCTTGGTAGTAACATGGATCCGGGGCATCATCACAGACACTGGCTTCCATAGGAACACAGACCCAGACACAGCTCCTGCCAGCAACCTGGGCTCACATGGTCCCATGGCTTTAGAGGGTAGGTAGTTTAGGCCACTCCAATCAGCAAGTCACTCATGGGGGTATGGTCTTCAGATGTCCACACAGTCTCCAATGGCAGCCCAGACCGGGGACATTGGTAGGCCTGTGGTGAGTAATTCAGGCCACAGACTTTGATGCATGCCACAGCTGCAGCAAGGCCATTGACCCAGGCATGGCCCTTGGATGTTGCCCAGGCCAGGACTTCACAATGGCTTCCTCATATCTGCCTGTTAATTACCACCATCGAGGCTCACTCCAGTTCCACCTTTCTCCACAGTGCACAAGGCTTAGTTTTGCTTTTTCTTCCATCTCTCTGCCTCATACTTCACCTTTTTCTTTTCTCCACCATACATTTGTTCATCTTAGTGGCACCCGCAGTAGGTGCCTTAGGCTGGCTTGGCCAAGGCAGGTGCTTGGGTGTTTTTTCTATGATTTTTTTTTGGTAGTCAGAATAATTTGTGGTGTCTTCAGCAACTGAAATGTATGGAAACTCTTTCATTTATAAATTTGCATATAATTTTCATTCTAGAACATGAAATGATTGAAAATTAACAAAAAATCGCAAAATTTTATGAATAATTGCTTTTAAAACCATGTTGATTTTTTCCATAATTAACATAGTAAACAAGTAGGCCTGCTAGTGGCTTATCTTTTTATTCTTATTAGTAGTATTATATGAAGAGATTACCAATTTGGGAATAAAAACATGGAAATGGTGGATCTCAATAAGATATGAGCAATGGAAAAACAACTAATGACACAGAAATTTTGAAAGAAGCCGAGAGTAAAATAGAAGCAAGAGAGTGAATCTAGGAAGAGAGTGAATCCTAGTTCTGACTTACACATATGAGAAGCCTTATTCCTGCTAAAAGGAATTACTGGAACCACTAAACTATCATGCTGTCGCAAAGCATCCTAAGAATAGTAGATAATGATTCTTAAATAAATAAGTTAAAACTGGATAAAAGCTCTCTTACTAGAGGAGCAGTTGAGGCAGTTGTCATGCCTGCAAATGACAACTGAAGATGGGGACAGGATATGAAACAACATTATTAACATGGGTTTAGACATGGTAAAACCATGGAACCTTAATGAGCAAATAGGCTCTATTTTAAATCTATGTGGGGTCTCATTGTAGGGACAGTTTTCCAGAGCATGCTGAAGCTCTTGTATAACATCTAGCAAGGCATCTCACAGAAGTGGCATGTGATGTCACATGATCATGTGGTATTAAAAGCACCAGAGTTCTGAAATCCCATGATTTTATGATCCCATCTCTTGTTAGCTTCTCCAATAAAGAGTAAACTTTCTTCCAAAGAGTTTGGCAGTTATGAGTTCTAACCTTATAAGGCATTTTTCCTTTAAGTAATTAGAAGTCATTAGTGTCTGAGTCTGCAAATAAATTACTAGCCAATTAAACTTCCAATGCAAATGAAATTATAAGCCTTTGAGTAATGAAAGAAATTGAAAGCCAAGAAAAAGGTCTTCTTAAACTCTGTGTACCTAAACAACTAGAACAATAATTGTACCCCAATCTAAAACTTCTCAGCATCGAATTATCTGGTCAGATCAGTTGACCTTATCCTGATTCTTATGATGCCAAATCAAAATCAGAGAAATAAATCGTCAGGTAAACTTGAAACACCACAAATAAATATAACTCAAAAAAGTATCAATAAAGAATTTTGATTTTTCATGGCATATGTCTTAAAATTCCTGAAAGAGATCAGAGATGGATTTCAGAAATGATCTAGGAGTTCTGTAGAAAGGTCCACAGTGAAGTCTTGGAAACAAGAACTATAATTTATGAGATCTCTAATTTATTCATCTCATAAATTATATGTAGCAAAGGGTTAATAATATACAAAACATAAGATGCTTAAAGTGAAGGACACAGGAGTATTGGAGTACAACCCCAGCCCTAGGAATCATAGTCAAATTTCAAAATCAAACATGAAGAGCTGAACTACAAAAAGAAAAATTTTTAAATGTGATATAAAATGAGACAACGATCAGTAAGGCAACATAGTTTAATTTAGAAAAAAAAATGACCCAGAAGAAAATGGAATAACTTTAAAGTGTTGGAAGGAAAATACAGCCAACAGAATTCTAGCTACCTGGAATTTTAGATATAGATGAGATATAACTCAAAATAAAGGAAAAATTACACATCGGGACTATATGAAATATCAGTAATGAGATTTCTACTCCTACATGAAACACACAAACATGGACAAAACATGTGCATCACCAAATGTATACACACAATGTACATCATAATGAGCATCAAGACACTGTTTAGGAGAAAGAGGAGAACCCTGACTCTAAGACAGGAGGTGATCTGAGCTTTGTGATATCCTTTGCTCACTAAGAGACTGTCCAGGAACTACAAGAAATCAGAGACTCAGCTAAGTTCAGCCTGCCTGAGAAGATGGAGCACATAAAGTAAAAATAGTAACAAATATCAAAATTTTACATTTTCAGAAACTTCATAACTATAACATAAACTGTGGGTGGTATAAATGGAATTGTGTGTTACATATGTAACAAGATTAATGAAAGCTCTGTTAACTCAACTGCAGCAAAGACTGCATAGAGGGAAAACAGTCAGGCACAACCATTAAAAATAAAATTAGCAAACTGGTTACACAGCAAGGCCTCTTCAGGACACAAATTGAAAAAAATAACATTAAGCATAAGGTTTTTAGAATAGAGTTTTTTTATTATTTTATAAATAAATTCCATCACAGAAGACTTGACAGAAAATGTCTGTTTTGCAATGATAACACTTTCTTCATCAGGAAGACTACAGTATCCTAAATTGTGTAATAATGACAGCTTCAATATGCATGAAGTAAACATTGGCATAAATAAAAGGAAAAATATGAGCTATAATCTCCATCAGTGAATTTTAATGCCCTCATATTTGTAAGCAATATTATTGACTGCCTAGGCAATTGACAGAGATAACTACTAAAGAGAGATATAGAGTCTATCTTTCTAGCTGCACATGGGCACATACAATATTTTTACCATTAAACACATCTAAACTAGTAAGGGGAACAGGGACTGTTTCTGTCATGAACTAGATGGCTGGCTCTTTGACCCTCCCCCATATACTCAAGGGAGTAACAGCCTGGCTAGATCCCAGGGGAGGACATAGCAGCCAGCCCTGAGGAGACAAGATGAACTGGGGTCCAATGGAAGGGGAGGAGGTCCTCCCCCGTGGGTGGACTTGGAGGGAGGCGGGGAGGAGATGAGGGAGGGAGGGGGAGAATGGGAGGGAATGAGGGAAGGGGCTATGCCTGGGATGCAAAGTACCTCACCTGTGATTAATATAAAAATAAATAAATTACATTTAAAAAACATATCTAAACACATTAAAAAGACTGAAATCATATAGAAGAGGCTTACACTGGACAAACAGAAAGCCACACAATACTAGATAAGTTATTAGAATAGCAAGTAAAAGAAACAGAAAGGATAACTACATGTACTCAAAACACAGCTCAATAAACAAAAACAGAAAAATTGCATGAAATAATTATGATTGTTAAACTTTACTTCTATTAGTGTGCTTAATAGGATAGAACAGGAGAAAAAAGGAAGAAGATAAAATATTATGAGAGGAGAAAAAGCAGAGGTAAAAGAGGAAAGGGAAAGTAGGTAAGTAAGAAAAAATGAGAGCAAGAAAAAAAATGAGCAAGCAGGGAATAAAGTAGGTGAGGCAGAAGGATAGAACCTGCGCAATAAAGAGAGCACAGAGCAGATTCATTTATAATAATCAATAACTTGTAGGGCACAAATGTACATTTTCATGAAAATAGAGTAAACCACTCCTGGAGTTAGAGTGATTTAATATAATTTAGCAATAACATAGAAATTATTTCCTCATTTTTAACATGAGTATATATTCAATTTATGTTACATGAAAGAATCAGGGAAATACACAAGAAATTCTGAAACAAGCAAAACAAAGGTAACACAGTATACCTGGCAACAACTTAGTGCTTCTCTCTTGTGACTTGCAACTTAACTGGAGACTTTGGACTGTGCTACAAATACACTGCCGCTCTCCCTTAGGTGTCCAAGAATCACTAATCCACAGCATGAAAGCTAAAGACCATTAAGAATGGTACAAGAACATTGACCCCCCCCCCCCAGAGGTTTGGCATGCTCCTGTCCTGTTGCTTGTTTTCTCCTCCACTCAATGTCCATCCCATTTGGATGGACCCTAGTGAGGGAAACAGGGACTGTTTCAGTTATGAACTTGATGGCTGACTCTTTGACCCTCTCCCATACAAGCCGAGGAGTGACAGACTGGCTAGATCCCAGGGGAGGACATTGCAGCCAGCCCTGAGGAGACAGGATGAGCTGGGGTTGGATGGAAGGGGAGGAGGTCCTCCCCTGTTGGTGGACTTGGAGGGGGTGGGGAGGAGGGAGATGAGGGAGGGAGTGGGAGAGTGGGAGGGAATAAGGAAGGAGGCTACACCTGGGATGCAAAGTACCTAACCTGTGATTGATATAAAAATAAATAAATTTTTAAAAAGGCAGTGTCAGGTGTGAAATCACTCCACTGTAGTGTTGGCCAGGTAGAGAACACCAAAACAATACAAGATATTTTCATTGCTCTTGGCTGCTCACTGAAAATTGATGGTAAGACTGTATTACTAAAGATAGCAGGAACCTTGATCACATCACATGGAAGTATCAAATTGGGACCGAACAAAATGATTCCTCTGTGAGAGCTAGTTTTCACAGTACAAGAAGGTGTTATATATTCTACTGTAAGAAAAATAATTGACAGTTTTAACCTACGAGCTACAGTAATGACTGGCCTATCAAGAATAGCCGTGGTTGCAACAGTGGCATGGATGCTAGTGGAGTAACCAGTTCTTTCTGTGAGCTTTAAGGTCTGTTCCACAAAAAGAACTATATTCCTAATAGTATAAATATGCCAAGAACTCCTGGCTGGAGAGCTCATACGCCCCAGCTTTAAATCTACTATTATTTTGCTAAATGTAAAACTGCCTGCTAAAGACATCTGTACTTACATTCAGATTACTGCAACTCTGTCCTCATTAGAGACATTGTACAGTGCACATACAGAAACCAACAACAGCTGAAACTAGAGAGAATAAGTGACTGTGGAGTGCTCACCCACAAACAAGATTGTGAGTGAAGTCAGCAAGCTTAACAGCCTGCTTGCATCCATGATTCTCTGCTCGTGAATGTGGACATGGGTTGACCAAATGCCCTGTTATTTTGATATCTCAGTCAAGATGGACTGTACAGATTACTACAGACAAAAGCTAAAGAATACTATTTAATAATATAACAGGAGAATAACTATAGGGCATTTACTGACCTCTGAAATTGCTCTTCTCATTTCCTCCAGAAATCTAGTGTAATAGACTAATTCCAGCACATGGGTTCAAGGCAAGGCTGGTCCCCTTAATGGACTCACTTCCTGGAGCCACCTCTGTTCTTTATCACTCATATTCTGGTGAAGTTTTATTCATATGTCCCAGACACAAATCAACTTCCCTATAAAGTATACAAACAATAAATCTTCAGGCTCTCCAAATGGTCCCAAGTTTACAGGTGCATAGACTGCAAGAACTATGTGAGCTATGTGTCTTTGGTCTGGAGCCCAGAGGATGCCACACAATACCAGTCAATTCAGACACTTTTCACAGAGACACAAGAAACACAGAGAGCTCCTACTCAGATAGCTTGCATAGGTGAGTATCAGTAAAGAGTCCTCACTGGGATAATACTGGTGCTGCAATCAGATTGGAGCTGTCCCCGTGGTCCATGACCTAGGGAGCTACCAGTTGCAGTTCAGCCTTGGAGAACTTCCTGTCTCACCCCAGCTGTGAGATGTGCTGTCTACCATGAACACAGGAAAGCTGTAGGATGGACCTCCTAGGAGACATAAATTGCTCACTCCCACTTTTAAGTATTCTAAAAGGTAGGATAGAAAGTCAAGGAAGGCTTTTTTTTATATATCTTGAGATTTAATGTTAATTCTATTTGTTTTGGAAATTACTTGGAATCTTTTACTTCTCTGTTTTTAATTCTTTTAAGACTTTAAAATTATATGTATTATTTTGTATGTATGATTATGTCTACATAGTTTTTGTGTATATGCAGCTGTCTGACTATGAAGGTCAGAAGACAACTTTTCAGTGTTGGCTCTCTTCTTCCCCTTGAGTGCTGAAGACAGAACTCAAGCCATCAGTCTTGCTGGCAAGTACCTTTACTTATTCCAGCATGTCGCCAGCCTTAGTTCTGTCTTTTAAATTGTAATGTCTGCCTTATGCTTTTTTACCAATTGTTTTGGTAATACACAACTTGTTCTGTTTGCACAGACTCACGGCTGGAGGAAATCAGCCTTGAGGTAAAATCATTCCTTGATTTAGATGAGAATTTGCACATTAGGCTTTTGAGTAGTCTTTGAATAAATTAAGGCTTTTGTGGGTTGGGGATTGAATGATTATATTTATGTTGTGTCAGAAGCACATCGGTTTTGAGGGGCCAGAGGCAATAGTTTATAATTTAAAGGTTCCACTACAGAACACATATTAAATTAAATTGCTATTGTTACATTGAGAGTCATTTGCTGAGGATGGAAGGCAGGGCTTTGTGCATGCAGAGTCAACCAATATGCCACTGAGCTGCCTTCCTAATTCAAGCAGTGGGCCTTATGAAAGGTGTTTATGTCTGTGCTACCTGACCTCACCAATAGATTGATGCCAACATCACAGGGGTGAGTGAATGGGCACTGGTGTCCTCTCCTCACATGGTCTTGCTTGCTCTTCTGCCACACTGTGAAGCACAAAGCTCTTGGATTTCCTATGCTATCCAACAGTGACCTACATAAACAAGCACCTACTGAGTTTATTGATAACAGCCTACACAGCCTGCGGTCTTCTGTTATAGCATCAGAAAATGCTCTGAGACAGCCCAACTCTAGAGATTCTTTTAGTCTCAAAATGAACTTGATGTTTTTTTCCACAGAGAAAATTATGCATTGATTGTTGATTTCTATATTATGAGCTCCTGTTCAAGGCCAAGATAGCAACTTCCCAATGTGGTCCCTCTCTCTGATTATTCTTCAACTAGATTAAAATGTGATATAAGTACCACTTTTTCCAGATAAGCAATCTTTCCTCAAATAATATTTTTTTCTGTCACAGTGTTTTTCAAACTAGTACAAAAAAAGAAAACATTTTCCTCAAAATTATTTTGAAAACCTAATAGGAAGTAAACACTAATCTTCATTACATGGCAGAAGTTATTTAAGCTCCTTACCTCTCAGAATAACAATGATTTGAATTTGACTTTAATGTGGAAAACAACTACAGTGCATTTTTCATTTAGAATGAATGTAGTTTAAATGAGGTTTAATTTTAGAAAATAGTTATCAGGTACCTTCTGTTGAGAACTCCTGCTGTTTGCATGTGATTTTATTTCAGAAAATCTGCAGTTTCAAATTCCATTTTCTTCAGAATGCAGTCATGTGAGCTAGGACTTTGGGCAGAACACTTGCTGTTACCTTCCATTCACAGCAATACTTTTTGAATGTGTTTTCAATTAGAAAATCTTAATAGTTTGTTTTAAAATGTAAATCCTGATTCAACATTGCACCTTTGACTTATACAGCCATTTTGAGCCCAGTCCCCACAATCCTTGATGCTGCAAGTCACCCAAATGGGGGAAAAACCCCTTTTCAGAAGAGATTTTTTTTAAAGCAAACAAATGAACAAACTAGGTTTTAAAAACACAGTGCCAAAAGGACAGATGGTGTACTCAATAGACAGGGTAATGCTTCTCTGAGAGTCTAACCACAATATCCAGCGCACACCATAAACAATTCCATCTGCAAGCACTGGTAGCAGTATTGAAAAAAAAAAGTACTGAAGCAAGCAAGGGAAATGTGAATTGTCATCATTCAAAATGCAGAGAGGGGGTTGCAAAGAGCTAGGAAGTGAAGGCAAGGAGGGGTAATAATGAGATGCCACCTGAACAGCATCCTAACAATCGAAAAGCAAGGGGATTTACAACAGAAAAATCCATGCCACTTTCAATTTGTTGTAATTCGTTCTTCATCTTGTTCAAATAAGCCCCATTTCAGAAAAATCTCTGGTAATCATCATATTGACACTTCATCTAGACCGAGTGCTAATGAGCCAAAATTTCCTAGCAATAATTTCTACCCTAGAGCTCACACTGTCACATCCCATCAAAGAAAAAGTGCCAGCCACGCTTTCAATCAAAGAACACTTTCCTCCTGCACACAATTCAGTTCTCAAGAACAGGGGTTATTTGTTCCTAAACATTCTTTCCCTACTCCATTTCAGTCGTCTGCATGACTTGTAATGAAACAACGCGAGAATAAAAATGTCTTCTCTGTTAGTTTGTATCTTTCTGGATTCTTTCCTTAATATGATTATTGAATTTCAATCAAACTTTTAAGAAGCAGTCTCCTGATGACAGCCAAGTATATGTCTAACTTTAAACAAATTATAGGAATTTACTTTAGTAGAGAAGGAGAAGATGTGATAAAACCAGTGAGGCCAACAAAAATTTCTACCAAAGAAACTGCCTAGAGGCATCTAAGAATGCCCATTTCCTATCATCTTGTTGTTGTTCCAATTTCATTAGATAAATAATGTTACACAATTTTTCTTATGTTCTTGATTGTTTCTTCAATGTTCAAAAGATAATTGCATAATATTGTAGATAGCTAAATCTTCCTTTAAAGATGAAGGCTACCATTTTATGGTTTAAATGATAGAAATCTACACAAAAAGAAAGTCATGGACAACTGCCATCACAGAAAAAAAAAATCCCATCAATACACAGACCACACACACACACACACACTTATAGATACATATGTTCCTAGTCACATGCACACTCACGTACAAATTCAAACACATGCACACACATAAAGACATAGTGAAAATGCCAGTTTTTAGGAGCAACATTTTCAATTAAAAGAAATCAGTATTTTTTTTGTCTCCAGATGTTTTATGATCTCTTTTCCATTTTTCTCAGTCATACAATTTCAATCACAGCTATTCTGAGAATTTTGAAAGAGAAATAATTGATTTGGTTTTTGGTTTTCATTTCACCAGGTTCAGACAACATGGAATTAAATGGAGAAAAACAAAACAATCGTACAAGGATTATACCATACTTTAAGGAATATGATCTCTACATATACATATACGTATGTGTGTTGTGTGTTTATGATGCATGTGTAAATACATACATGCATATATACGTATATATACATATATATATATGAGTGTATGCGTATTTTTCTCTCTTGCTATAAACTATATAAAGATTCCCATCAAAGCATGTTAGTATTGAACTTCCCTTTATCCAACTCTGGATGATTTAAGAAGAATGATGCTAGACCTGTCATGTTCAAGAAATGTTCCCAATCAAACACAACCAAAAAATCTTTAAAAAGGTCATGGATGATACAAAAGCCGATAGAAATAGGAGATTACGTTAGACAGACATTTTTGTTCCTCTGACAGAATACCTGACAGGGATAATTTAAGGGAAAAATGATTTATTTCTTATTTTATTCTCATGTTTTCAGAAGTTTTAGTCCATTGCCGTTGAAGAACACAGCATAACAGAGCAACTGATATTGCAGGAATACACAAGGGAAAAGAGGGAGGGTGGGGAGAATGTGTTTACACTTTTGTGCTCTTTCAGGTCCAACCAGTCTATATACGCTAGGCTTCAACCCCATTGGATTGTGCAAACCCAATCCACAAGTTTTCACTCAGGTACTCTGGAAAGACTCACATACACAGCCAAAATTACACTTCATGAATCTACTAAGGGCTTCTCAGTTCGGTTAACAATCGAGATTAATTCCCCAAAGACACAGAGATAAAAATGAATATTAATGTACATTCCTCCAAATATTTTTTTCTTTTTCATGTCCACTTGTCTAGATGTTTTAAATCGAAGAAGATATTAGAAGGTGGAAAGACCTCCCGTGCTCATGGATTGGTAGGATTAACATAGTGAAAATGACCATATTTCCAAAAGCAATCTACAGATTCAATGCAATTCCCATCAAAATACCTTCACAATTCTTCACAGACCTTGAAAGAAAAATACTCAACTTCATATGGAGAAACAAAAAACCCAGAATCTCCAAAACAATCCTCTACAGCAACAGATCAACTGGAGTTATCTCCATCCCTGACCTCAAGCTGTACTACAGAGCAATAGTAATAAAAACTGCATGGTATTGGCATAGAAACAGAAGAGTGGATCAATGGAACCGAATAGAAGACCCAGAAATGAACCCACATACCTATGGGAACTTCATTTTTGACAAAGAAGCAAAAACCATTCAATGGAAAAAAAGAAAGCATCTTCAACAAATGGTGCTGGTCCAACTGGATATCTGTATGCAGAAAAATGAAAATAGATCCATATTTATCACCTTGCACAAAGCTAAAGTCCAAGTGGATGAAAGACCTCAACATAAA
>CM053766.1:8039846-8058369 GCA_028658305.1 Pachyuromys duprasi | reverse complement strand
TGTAGAGGATTATAGAATGGTAGAAAAACACTTAAAGAAATGCTCAACGTCCTTAGCCATCAAGGAGATGCAAATCAAAATGACCCTGAGATTTCACCTTACACCCACCAGAATGGCTAAGATCAAAAACTCTAGTGACAATGAATGCTGGAGAGGTTGTGGAGAAAGAGGAATCCTCCTCCATTGCTTGTGGGAATGCAAACTTGTACAACCACTCTGGAAATCAATTTGGCGCTATCTTAGACAATTAGGAATAGTGATTCCTCAAGACCCAGCTATACCACTCTTAGGCATATATCCAAAAGATGCTCAAGTACACAAAAAGGACATTTGCTCAACTATGTTTGTAGCTGCTTTATTTGTAATAGCCAGAACCTGGAAACAACCCAGATGTCCCTCAGTTGAGGAATGGATACAGAAATTATGGTACTTCTACACAATGGAATACTACTCAGCACTTAAAAAGGATAAAATCACGAAATTCGCAGGGAAATGGTGGGACCTGGAAATGATCATCCTAAGTGAGGTATCCCCAAAACAGAAAGAAACATATGGTATATACTCACTTATATAGACCTATAGGATAGGAAGGTCATGCTGAAATCTATACACCTAGGGAAGATATACAAAAAGCAGGACCCCAGGTTGGTATGATCAATGTTTGTTTAGATGAACCAATGGGATGGTCATTGAACGGAGGATAATACAAGCAATAGGACAGGCGCATACCAAAGAGTGCCTCTGAAAGAATCAATATAGCAATGTATCAAAGCAGATATTAAGAATCATAACCAAACCTTTAGCAGAGAGCGGGAAATAATAATAAAAATAGGGGACGTTAATAAGACTTGTGGAGAACAAGAGCTCCACAAAGACCAAACTGAGCAGGGCACAGGGGTCTTATACAAGACAGTTTCTCCAACCAAGGACCATGTATGGATATGTCCTAGAACCCCCGCTTAGAAGTGGCCCATAGTAGCTAGATATCCAACTGAAGACTCTAGTAAGGGGAACAGGGACTGTTTCAGACATGAACTCGATGGCTGGCTCTTTGACTCTCCCCTATAAACGCCAGGGAGTAACAGCCTGGCTAAATCCCAGGGGAAGACATTGTAGCCAGCCCTGAGGAGACAAGATGAACTGGGGTTGGATGGAAGGGGAGGAGATCCTCCCCTGTAGGTGGACTTGGAGTGGGCTGGGAGGAGATGAGGGAGGGATGGGGAGAGTGGGAGGGAAAGAGGGAGGGGGCTACGCCGGGGATGCAAAGTACCTAAGCTCTGATTGATATAAAAATAAAAAAAGAAAAAAATATATATATTAACCTTATTTTAATAATTAAGTATAGTAATGTCTATGTGTATTATTATGTGTTTTAATCTGTATTTGGATGTGTATTATTCCTTGTAGCAAGGCAGTGCTGAGTGCTTCATATCTCCAACTGCTAAATAGAATTTCTGTATTTGCCATTTCTACCTCATTCTCCCCCTCCTTAAACTTATTTTAAATGGGTATGTGACTTTCTACCTCATAAAGCTATTTTTATTACAATCAAATTGCTGGCTCAATAGTCAATTCTCTGCATTCAATTGATTCAACTTTGCAGAAGTGTTTAAAACCATTTGTTCCTTAAAATCCAACTAAATTATTTATTTACCTTTAAAGAACAACTATAATGTCTACCTTATACTTTCTTTCTTATATCTAGGTTTCTGCTTTATCTATTCAATCTATAAACACTAGAATGGACCATGCCCAGCTTCTCCTCACAGCTCAATCCTGCCATTATTTTTCCAGAGACTTCCAGATACCCAACTTTCATATACCCTCCTGACCTGCAAGATCTAGTGTGGTTTTGAGATCCAGGGATCCTGCCTAGTCTGACCACTACCATCTGCACTACAAACAATGTCCAAGACTTTGAAAGGAACTACCATGTCTGTCCCCAAATGACAGACTTCTCTCACACCCATAAAGCCTCTTTAACAAATAAGATCTACCCTCACACTCCAGGCTTAGAACAGAACAGGCAACCTACTCCCCAGCCCAGTCTTTTCTGCCTACTTGAATTCATCCCACTGAAGTCATTTCCAACCTGTAGTCCCATCCTACCTTCATATTCTTTCTTCTGCTCCAACCTGATCTGTCTATACCAGACATAAGATTAACAAAAATAAGTCCATGTTCCCTGTTCTTGTTGTGCAAATACTAACAAATATGAAAGAGCAAGATCATATATTCTCTTCAAAACCTTCCAGTTCAATAGAAATGTTTGTCAATGAGAATTATCTAGCTAGATCTGGGTTTAAAGAACAGTCACCATCTTTATCAAAGAGATCCAAGAAGATACAAGGAAACCACTCAACAAAACTAAGAACTTAAAGAGACTAAACGCCTGAGTAATACAAAAAATACAAGTCTTATAGAAATTATGAAGACAATACAGGACTTGAAATATGAATTCAATAAATGAATGAAAACATGAGGCTGATGGAAATTATGAAATAATCTGATTGGGTAAATGCAAAAATGGCAATGTCCTTATTGCTAAAGACACCATGCAGTTCAGAAACAAGGCCCAGAGATCCCAAGTGGGAATTGACACAAAAGCCTCCTCCTTGGGAATTAGATTTCATAATACTGAAAGTCACCAAAGCTTCCAATGGAGGAAAATAACCAAATACCTATCTAGATATGATGCCTACAAACTGCAGCCATGTCCAGTATAGCATGATAAAACTGAGGGTTCAGTAGCAGCATTCATACTTTGGCAGTATCAACCATATCTACAATGGAATTAAAATCCCACTTAAAAGAGGGAAATCATGCCTGGTACCAGAAATCTAGCCAACTACACAAGGATAGTGAAGCCTTAGATCTTAGACAAGAATTTATAAACAAACTTAGCTAAACCTGCATAGTACCTTACTATATTCTAAGTATTTATTCTTGGGCCCACAAAAAAGTCTCTTTGAAACTACTGGTGACAATTACAGGAAACCACAACCAATAAAAGCTATAGTTGTGGAGTCTGTCACAGAGAATCCATCTTCAATACAACTTCACACCTAATGCTCAGGTATCATTGAGGAAGTGGTGGTAAAATCATTGCAGGAGCCATAGCAACAGGGTATTTATTGAAAGATTGTGTCTCCTAGAAACGTCAGAGGCTAAGCCATGAATTTCAACCAATATGACTGTCTAAACATGAGCTGAACAAGGACAACAGCAATAGACATGCTAATGGCAACAGGGAAAGCTCATGAGACCTCAACCCTATACACAGAAGGACAGAAAATTAAGAAATGCTAAGAGAATAAGAACGTGTTCTTTGGTGGGCAGGGGAGCACACCTATTGGCTATCCAACATCTAACAGCATGCATATGAAAAACATTATACAGACTGAAAAGGTCGAATTTATATATGTGTAACACACATGTACAAGTGCCTATATATAACAAAAATTAATGGAAAAAAAGGTCATGGATTGGAGAAAGGGCAAGGGGAGTATATGGGAGGACTTTAAGGAAGAAAGGGGAAGGGTAAAGTGATGGAATTTTATTTTAATTTCAAAAAAGTAACAGTATGAGCAGAAGTAGAATGATATGTGTGCTCTTTCCTTATACCTAACCACTAGGGATGCAGAAGTCGTTTTAGGACTCATTTGACAGAATGCTACGGTACACTGTTTAAAGATTCAAATGCTGAATTCTTTGTCCCCACATCTGGTTGCAATCTTTGTTATGAATTTCCTGTCTCAATATAGTATAAACATCTCTCTCTAACTGTTCTCTAATGTGTCAATAAAGAAGTTCAATAGCCAGTGACTGAGCAGGTGAGAGAATAGGGCTGGACTTCTTGACATCCAGGGGAGAGGAAGAGAGAAAGGAAGTGGGAATTCAGCCATGAGGTGAGAGTTTCTCAGCTGGAGCAGAGAAATCCAAACAATTTAGGTATCTCTGGGATTTATTCTGGGAGGAAGCCAAACTGGCTTAGAGAGTTCAAATAGATTAATCGTGCTCAGTTCTTTTGCCATAAAGCTTGTTAAATAAATGTAATAGCATAGTCTCAATTATTTGTGTGCTAGCTCAGTTAAGAGTAAGACTGAATATTGAGTGGCAGAAAAACACTTAAAGAAATGCTCAACCTCCTTAGTCATCAGGGAAATGGAAATTAAACAAACCTGAGATTTCAGGTAACACCCATCAGAATGGCTAAGATAAAAACTCAAGTGACAACACATGCTGGAGAGGATGTGGAGAAAGGGGAACACCCTCCATCGCTGGTGGAAATGTAAACTTGTACAACCACTCTGGAAATCAATCTGATGCCTTTTCAGACAACTAGGAACAGTGCTTCCTCAAGAGCCAGCTATAGCTCTCCTAGGCATATATCCAAAATATGCTCAACTATATAACAAGGGTATTTACTCAACCATGTTTGTAGCAGTTCTTTTCATAAGAGCCAGAAGCCGGAAACAACCTAGATGTCCCTCAACAAAGGAATAGATACAGAAATTGTAGTACATTCACACAATGATACTACTCAGCAATGAAAAATAAGGAAATGATGAAATTTACAGGAAAATGGTGGGACCTAGAAAAGATCATCTTTAGTGAGGTAATCCAGAAGCAAAAAGACACACAGGGTATATACTCACTCATAAGTGGATATTAGCCATATAATATTGGATAAACACACTGAAATTTATACTCCTAAAGAAGCTAAACAACAACGAAGACCCTAGGGAAGATGCTCAATCTCATTTTGAAGGAAAAACACAACAGACATTGGAAGCAGGAGAAGACAAATAACAGGACAGGAGCCTACCACAGAGGGCCACTGAAAGACTGTACTGATGGAGGTACTGAAGCAGAGGCTTAGACTCATAGCCAGATTTTGGGCAGAATGCAGGGAATATTATAAAGAAGGGGGAGTAGAAAGACCTGGAGAGAACCAGAGCTCCAAATGGAGATCAACAGAGAAAAAACAAAAACAAAAACAAAAAATACAACCCCCCCCCAAAAAAAAACATGAGCCCTTCTGGCCCTGAGGAGAATGATACCCCAATCAAGGATCATGTATAGAGATAACCTAAATTCCCTGCTCAGATGTAGCTCGTAGACTCAGTCTCCAAGTGGGGTCCCTTGTGAAAAGAGTAGGGCCTTTCTCTGGAATGAACTCAGTGACAGGCTGTCTTATCACCCACTCTTGCGGTGCAGCTTTGCTGGTCCACAGAGGAAGACAATGCAACCAGTCATGATGAGACCTGATAGGCTAGGGTCACATAGAAGGTGAGATGGCCTCCCATATCACTGGACTAGGGAAGGGGCATAGAGAGAAGAGAGAGGGAGGGTAGGAATTGGAGGAGATGAGGGAGAAGGCCACAGCACGGATACAAGTTGAATAAATTGTAATAAATAATAATAAAGAAAAATAAAACAATTTATTTATTCTAAATGTCATACCTCCAATATATCCAACATTCTTTTTACCACTCCACTTGAATGTATACCAAGAAGTCAAACTCAACATGGATGAAGAAGAGATAATTTGGTGATGGGCAAACATCAGTACTTTATTGCATGGTATGTAGCCAATGAGAAAGTGGCACCCATTAAGGAACAGTATCTCCTAGTAACACTCCCCCACTATTGTTGAGGACCCCTGTTACTGTATTTGTGTAACAGTGTTCACCAAAGGTGTCATTCTTTCTGGAGCTGGAAGGAGCCCTGGGTGCTTTGATGCTCCACCAGGTGGAAGAAAAACATGTGCCATCCTGAATACAGGAGAAGGTCTTCATATAATTCTTACTAAATACCTATGGGAGACATAATTACCCAATTTTAATATTTATATGGGGTTATATCACAAATAATAAATATTTACTGTCTATCATGAAAATTTCATTAGCAGTAATAGTAATATATTATTTATTATTTAATAATAGAGTTACATTTTTAAGATGTAAGATACTTCTCATCAACGTACAACTACCTAGCTAGAATTTGTAAGGTTTCCTGGGAACTTCTCTCTCTTACCCATAGTCTAGCCCCAAATGACCTACAACTTCAATGGGAGAAAAATTCAAAAGAAATTCACGTTCTCAATATCTTACCACATCTATCTATCCAGTATCCTGTTTTGTGTCAACTGCATTTTTCATTCATTTTTTTTAATCCACTGTGTTTACCTCTAATGTTTTTTAATAAGCAGGTTAAATGCATCCTGTTACATTCCCAAGAAGAGCTGCCACTGTTACAGAAATAAGTCTGAGGGAGATCTTTAGAGGATGGCCTGGGTTTCATTGTGTGTGTGACAGATGAATGTGGGTTGATGAGATGCAATGCAGTGACATCTAAAGCTAGAGGGTTCAGCTAACCCTCTGGAGAGTTCCCTTTGAGACTAACCATGACTATGAACAGTTTTTCAAGTTTGAATAGAAGGACTGAACCTTCTTACTCTGCACCATGGTTGCAGCCTCCCACAGGAATGAGGCTCTGCTTACAGCAAGGAAACTTTTCAATTACACAACAAAATAAGATCAAGAAGCATTCCCATCTCATCAGGGTTCATCATCTTTAGCGCTGAATGGGATATAGAAAGTACATAATCAGGTCCTGAAATTTCCACCATGCGGCCCTCAGTTGTTTTGTGTCAGCCCTGTAATGTGTCTGTGTGAATTTCACAGATGATTATTTTGTACATTTTTGCTTGCTCATCTTTATCATTATACCTGGAACATTATTTTTAATCTGTGTATCACATGAGTTGGCCCCTTATTAAGTCCAGTATTTGTCCCTGTTCTAAAACAATTAGCAAATATTTAAAATTGTGAGACAGACGGTATTTACCAAATATCTCACAATTACATCCTATTGCCACAGAAAATCCCAATCTGTGCAAATAGCACAACGAATGATAGTGTTTGGCTCTATTCCCTAAACACTTTGCTAACAAGGATACTTGGCTGGATTAGACTTTGCTGACCTCAACCTTCGTCAGCTCTTGGCTCAAGCATGTGCTCACCATGAAAGCAAAACAGATGGGCAGTAACTGATGATGGCTTAATTTTTGATTTGTTGACTTAATGTATTGCAAAGCTGAGACACTTTCAGCAGCAGCAATATTCTGAGTCTGAACTTGATCTCTGTTTGGGCTAACCATATGTGATCTGAGACTCTTTCTTGATGATGAATGGTAGAAGAAAGCTGAAGCTCTCAGTCAGCCAGGGAAGCACAAAGAAGACAACTGTTGATTCACAGTGCAGGGTGCCAAGCTACTATTGTAGATGAGATGGATGGAATGCATATTCGCATTATGAGCTTTTTCATTTATGGACTGTTTGTTTGGAAATTACTACATCATAAATTAGCAGAGTAAAAGGCCATTGGCTAAGAAACACAGTGTGAGTGTTCCTTGCTCTAGTGCTTATTCTGACTCTAATGATCACAACCATTGCTACCTTAGGCACTTTGTTCCTTATTTCCATAATGTGGATCACAATAACATTGTATATATCAGGTTATATTTATGATTAAATTAAATAATGCACATACATGTATTGTAATGATATTTGGCATAAGAATAGGGTCCATACAGCCAAACATTAGGTGGAGCTAGAGTAATTGTGTGGAAGAGAAGAAAGAAGTATTTAAGGAAGCAAACGGGTCAAGGGCACCACCACAAAAACAAAACAAAACAAAACAAAACACACTGCAGACTCACCTGATCTGGGCCCATAGAGGCTCTATGAAACTGAACCACTAGCATGTACTAGCATGCGTGGGACAGACCTAGGCCTCCTACATGAATGTAACAATTGTGTAGCTCAGTCTTCATCAGGGACCCCTAAGAGTAGGACCAAGGGCTGTTCTGACCCTTTTGCTTGCCTTTGGATACCTTTCCTCTAACTGGGCTGCCTTCTCTGGCCTCAAAATAAAAAGATCTACCTAGTCCTATAGAAACTTAATATGCCAAATCGGGTTGATATCAGTGGAAGGCCTCTATTTCTCTGAGGTAAAGAGGAGGATGTGGGGGGAGGGAGGGAAGAAGGAGGAACTGGGAGGAGAGCAGGAAGGGGAAGCTTCAATCCAGATGTAAAATAAATAAATAATTAACGAATAATAAATGAAGGAGAATAAGTTACAATGAACAGGTTCATTGTTCTTAGACTCACTCCATGACATAGCCTTTCCACTAATAGTTAGGCTATAAAACCCTATAAGCATTTTTTTTAAGTGTTTCTCTGCCATTTTGTATTCCTTTAATAAGAATTCTCAGGGAGGACATGGCAGCCAGCCCTGAGGAGTCAGGATAAGCTGGGGTTGGATGGAAGGGAAGGAGGTCCTCCCCTGTTGGTGGACTTGGAGGGGGTGGGGAGGAGGGAGATGAGGGAGGGAGTGGGAGGGTAGGAGGGACTGAGGGAGGGGGCTACAGCTGGGATTCAAAGTACCTAACCTGTGATTGAGATAAAAATAAATAAATTAAAAAAAAAGAATTCTCTGCTTAGCTCTGTACCCCATTTTTTAATTGGGTTACTTGATTTGTTGCTCTTTAACTTCTTTAGTTATTTATATATTCTAGATATCAGCCCTCTGTCTGATAGAGGGTTGGTGAAGATCCTTTCCCAATCTGTAGACAGTTGTTCTGTTCTGAAGACAGTGCCCTTTTTTTTTAGAGAAACTTTTCAGTTTCTTGAGGTCCCATTTATTGATTGTTGATTTTAGAGCCTGTGCTGTTGGTGTTCTGTTCAGGAAGTTGTCTCCTATGCCATGGAGCTCAAGGTTCTTCCGCAATTTTTCTTCTAACAAGTTTAGTGTGTCTGGTTTTATGTTGAAGTCTTTGATCCACTTTTACTTTAGTTTTATGCAGGTTGATAAGTATGGATCTGTTTGCATTTTTCTACATGTAGACATCCAGTTAGACGAGCACCATTTGTTGAAGATGCTATCTTTTTTTCCATTGTATGCTTTTGCATCTTTGTAAAAACTAAGGTGTCCATAAGTTTGTGGGTTTATTTCTGGGTCTTCTACTTGGTTCCATTGATATACAAGTCTGTTTCTATGCCAGTACCATGCAGTTTTTATTACTGTTGCTCTATAGTACAGCTTGAGATCAGGGATGGAGATACCTCCAGAAGATCTTTTATTGTATAGGTCTATTTTAGCAATTCTGGGTTACTTGTTATTCCATATGAAGTTGATAATTTTTCTTTCAAAGTCTGTAAAGAATTCTGTTGGTAATTTGATAGGAATTGCATTGAATCTGCAGATTGCTTTTGGTAAGATGGTCATTTTTACTATGTTAATTCTGCCAATGCATGAAAATGGGAGATCTTTTCATCTTCTGATAGCTTCTTCTATTTCTTCATGTAAATGCAAATCAAAGTGACCCTGAGATTTACCTTACACCTTACATCAGAAAGGCTAAACCAAAAACTTCAGTAACAACACATTCTGGAAAGGATGTGGAGAAAGGGGAACACTCCTCCATTGCTGGTGGGAATGTAAACTTGTACAACCACGTTGGAAATCAACCTAGTGCTTTGTCAGACAATTAGCAATAGTTCTTCCTCAAGATCCAGCTATACCACTCCTAGGCATATATCCAAATTATGCTCAACTATACAGCAAGGACATTTGCTCAACCATGTTCACAGCTGCTTTATTAGTAATAGCCAGAACATGGAAACAACCCGGATGTCCATCAACTGAGGAATGGATGTAGAAATTGTGGTACATTTATACAATGGAATAGTACTCAGCAATTAAAAACAAGGAAATCATGAAATTTGCAGACAAATGGTAGGAACTAGAAAAGATCGTCCTAGAAGCAGAAAGATACACATGGTATGCACTCATTTGTGAGTGACTATTAGACAATAATATAGGATAGTCATACTAAAATCTGTACACCTAAAGAAACTAAGCAAGAAGGAGGACCCTGAATAAGATAATCAATCCTCACTCAGAATGACAAAAGGGAAGGATATCAGAAAGGGGAGAAAACAGAGAACAGGACAGGCGCTTACCACAGAGGGCCTCTAAAAGACTCTACCCAATAGGGTATCAAAGCAGATGGTGAGACTCATAGCCAAATTTTGAGCAGAGTCCAAGGAACCTTATGAAAGAAGGGGGAGATAGAAAGACTTAGAGAGGATAGGAGCTCCACAAAGAGAGCACAGAACTAAGAAATCTGGCCACTGGAGTCTTTTCTGAGACAGATACCCTATCCAAACATGGAGATAACCTGGAACCCCAGCACAGTTGTAGTCCATGGCAGCTCAGTGTCCAGGTGGGTTCCATAGTAATGAAACAGGGACTGTCTCTGACATAAATTGGTGGCTGGCTCTTTGATTACCTCCCTCCTCCCTCCTCACATAGGAGGACAGTGCAGACAGTCCTGTTGGGACTTGATAGGGAAGGTGGGATTGGGGAGGGGATGATAGAGGGGGCTACAGGTGGGATACAAAATGAATAAACTGTAATTAATATAAAATAATTAAAATAAAAAATGGGATACAGAGCTAAACATAGAATTCTCAACAGAGGTATATTGAATGGCAGAGATACACTTAAAGAAATGCTCAACTTCCTTAGTCATTAGGGAAATGCAAATCAAAATGACATTGAGAGTCCATCTCACACCCATCAGAATGGCTACTCAAGTAACAGCTCAGTCTCTAAATGGGCTCCCTAGTAATGGATCTGCCTCTGACATGAATTCAATGGCAGCTCATTGATCACCTCCCCATGATGGGGGGACAGTCTTGCCAGGCCACAGAAGACTATAAAAAACAGTCCTAATGAGACCTGATAGGCTAGTGTCACAGAGAGGGGAAGGAGGACTACCCTTATCAGTGGACTTGGTGAGAGGCATGGGAAGAGATGAGGCAGTCCTTACATAAAAAGTACCTTCAAAAAATATTTTGAAAAAGTAAATGAAACAGGAGAATTTTTATGTTCAATGCTTTATATAAAATTGATATTGTTATTAGAATGATATTGGATAATAGATCAAAGACAAAAGTTTCTTTCCATATGCACCACTGCTTTGTTTGTGGCCCTTCACTTACCCAAACCACTGTTCTTATTTGAAAAATAATGGGTAATCAAGGAGAATCATTTTGAAAAATAATGGGTAATCAAGGAGAATCATTTTGAGAACATATCAAGACTATAGCTCAGAACACATCAGACTATAGCTTTGTTTTTCTTTGTCTCTAGGTCATGCATACATGCATGAACACACTGAAAATGGGATTCAGTGGGTTGTGTTGACTTATGTTTCCTGCAATGTCCTTGTATCTTGAGGAACCTATGCAGAAACAAACCCAGACAGGTACAGTCGTGATGGTTTCCTGGAATGGCAGGATGCTCCGTAGCTCTTCTAGCACAGGATCATCTGTGCAGAGCCTAAAGAATGAGTTAAATTAAACTAAGTTCTCTTCTACTTTAAACCTCATTTACAAGTCATGAGCCCTGTTACAAGTAAGTGAACTTTAAACAATTTATTTGACAATCTCCACTTTATTAAAGTTCCAAGGGAAAGATTAGAATGATTCCTATTTACACAGTTCCTCGTTATTCCTAGTCTAGAAAGCCCTGTCTCTTCTTCATACACATCAAAACCCTGCCCATTGTCAGTTCTCCTTTGTCCTCTGCCAACGCAAAGACCTGCAGTACATCTTTCACCTGAAGACAGCATGCTCTCCCTTCCATACTGCATTTGCAGTGCCCTTGTCCTAACACCCCAGCACTAGTGACCTCTCTACTATGTTCTTTATGAATGGCTTGTCATCTTTTTAACATGGTGTAGCAATATAATCTGTTTGCAAGTTTATTTTGTGTTGCCTACATCCCTGGAATGTAAGTTCCACAGAGTAGCAATGCAAGCAGCTAATGACAAGCCCTTTGGCCTGAGAACAGTATCTCACAGACACTTTGTCTGAATACGTATTTACTGAGTATTTTTCTATTACCACCTTGCCGCTCTGTTCATTTCTTCATTTCATTTTGTTTTTTTTGTTTGTTTTTTTACTATTTAAATGTTTTGTGCTTATTTCTTTCCAAAATTAGACCATTAAGTAGAGAAATGCCATATCTCTTCTCTACATGCCCCAATGAAAAACAATTAAAAGCAATACTACATAAGGATGAGAACCTCAGGAAACGTTTGGATGCCTGAGTGGATAAACGAACAAGCAGTGCAGTCTTCACAGTGGCAGCAACTTGAAATCTGTGAGTTTTGTCCTTGTTCCTTGTTTTTGTATTTAAAATAGGATGGGTGTAAATTTGCATTAACATGTGTTCTAATATTTTGTTTGAAGAAGTAATAACCTCTAGCTGACAAAAGCTAGAGTTTAGCTTCAAAGGATTTACTAAATTGTTATTGTAAGTGAGAGTTTTCACAAACCCTGAGGCATCAACATTGCTGGGCAAAACTAAAGGTTTAAGAAAGAAAAATTACTACCAAAGAATGTGGTGTTTCAAACTGTTTCTTTTTTTTTTCTCCTTATCCCCAACTCTGTTTTTTTAAGTTTGTGGGAGCACCTACAACCCTCTACCCCATCTTCCCAGCGCCAACTTAGAGTTATGACTATTATGCTAACTTTTGTAAGGGTTTTGGTGTTATTTTCTTCTCAATGATAGAGGGATCAAAGGGAAACAGAGCTGTCATTGTGAGACTGTGCAGTGAAGGAAGGTTTGAAACCTACTGACCTGTGCAGAAGTTATTTTCAAGGTAAGCATTCACATCAGGATGTTTAATTGTAAAAGAAAATTTTCTCTGAGGTTTCTAAATCTACTTTCTTATCCTGATTTAGAATTATAGCTCAACAAATGCACTAGAATTGTAAAGATGTTACTCATAAACATAAATGAAAGCAAATATTTTGCATTTGTTTTATTCTATCATTGAATAAATATTTTTATATTGTATTAAATACTACACATAAACCATTTGCATTAATTAGTTCTACCCTGGAAGACATGTTTCATTGTATATTAAACTATATACATAAATCATTACTGTAGCTTGGGGCTCATAACAGTCTTGGGTATACCGTAGCCAAGTATAGAGATGACAACATTGACATAAATTGATAACATAATAATTTGCAAGCAGCTGAGTAGTACTGATAGTAATTCTGAGAGTTAAAAATCAATAGATATTTACTTACAAAAGGTTGATATTCTCCCCACACAACTGCTGAGTGTTTCAGATAATCCATTTCAAAACTGTAAAATCAATTGAAGTCCACATCTTAAAATTATTAACAATATTTCTCCATATTAAGGAATAATTTCTTTCAAAAATTTAATGGGTACAAGACTATAATAAGATTCACTAAAAAATTACAAATATAAATGTTGAAGTGAAAGCTAAAATCAACATTCCAACTTGCCACTTCCAGTGTCATGGTTCTGTTCGTGGTGACAATCTCCAAGTCTCCATCACTGAAGAATAGGGTCCCCTGTCAGATCATCAATCACAATGTCCCTTTCAGATGGAAACTCTGTGTTTAAGGTCTGTATCAATCATCAATCTACAAACATATTTTCTCTCAATCTATCACTGTTAAAGGTTATTGAAAATGGAGTAATATACAGTTTAAAATGTAACAAATTGTATGCTTAAAACTATGCACATGATAAAGACTAAGATAGTCTTCTTATTAATACAGAAAATACCCCCTAAACATTTTTACATTTCTTATATAGAGATGCTACTTGCCTTCAATTGTTCATGTTAGAATCTACAAATTAGTAAGCTTTTACATTAATTCATGAAGTAGAAATTTGTTCCTGAATAGAGTAGAAATATATGAATCCTGTTGCAGAACATGTCACACTCAGTTACACTCATGTCCCACCCTTCCCCAGGCTATTTGAAATTCCAAAGTGATTGCTCAAAATAGCCATATTCATGGGAAGAAACCATAAGAAGTTTACATTTTCTGTGTCTTGTTGCCTTGCTTTTATTTTCTTATCTGAGATGTTTATACAATGGCCAGAATAATTTCTTCCAGCTTCTTGCCTCTGCTGGTCAAACAAAGGTATATTCAAAGTACACACATAGACTGAGTAACCATGGTTTGCCCCTATGCCCTGTGGGTAAGTCATGATATCTCTGTGTCTGGGTCCTCCCAGGGTAACACAGTACCAATGATAATACTCACTTCCACAACTGTGAGTTAAGTGACATCTGACCAGTTAGATAAATAAGATAAGGCATGATAAATGGTAGTTGGTGGTATTTGTAATATACTAAATATGTTGTTATGTTTAGATCGTAAATATTACCTAGAGTACAAATATAAATCAAGTCTGGAAAATATTTTTAGGATGGTGAAATCTCAGTGTAGATAAATACAGTGATGTAAGAACAGATAAACTTTGACTGAAGCATGCACCTGAAAGTACATTGATAAAGGACCGGGATGGCCATCCTCCTTAAATGGCCACTTAATGTGAAAATCATGCCACCTGCTTCAACCCGGTGGCCAAACTTAAGGTCCCAGTTTTCTTGTGTGATATTAAATACTGCAGCCTTGTCATCTGAATAGGTTCATTATTTCTGCCCTCAGTTTCTCTGTCTTACATTTCTAGGTTGTTGCTTTAAATGAGCATAAGCATGTAGACAATGATTATGTTTCATAGGTAACACTCACCATGAGTTCCTAGGAAATTGCATTTTTCTTCACACAGCTTCACTCTTCCTTTCACATCCTGTAGTGAAAATGAGTAATGTATTTAAATTTTTATCTGCTACAAATAGAAGGCTTACCCCACTTCAGATTTATGATTCAGTTTTTTTAACGTTTCTGCTGTAGTATATCATTTAGTCAATGATTAGTTCAAGCAAGAATGTGATTTATTAAGCTTTGAGAAACAACACAATAATTTACCATGGGATATAATCATGAGATCAAATAGTATTTCAAGACTTAACCTCACATGATACAAATTTTTTTTCTGAGATTGTAGGACCTTACTTAATATATATTATACAGGCATTTTTATCTATTTTTCTCATATTCAGAACCAATAATATATGCATGTATGAAAATGAATATATATATTTACATATGAATACTATATAACTTGAAGAAAAGACAATAAAAAGCTAAATATTAAGGGATAAGCACTGATTCATAGCCATGCACACAAGCTATGCAAAAAGATATGAATTGGTTTTTTAAATAATTTTAAATGTCTTTGACTTTGGGGTGGGTTTTTTTGACTAGTGGTAGATAAGAATGTAAAACATATTGGATAATGTTCATATTTAATAGGAAGCTTCACAGTTTCCATTCTAACTCCAATTCTAAGTTTATAAAAGTTTGTTAACTTGTATAGACTTTGCTTCTGGTTATTTAGATGTGCAATGTCTTTATTAATTTTCAATTTTATAGGGTAGTTTATTTTAACATAGAGAAATCTTTTTGAACTCTTGGTTTTAATTTCTACCATTTTGTAGAAATAATGGTTTTAAAATCTTGAGAGAGTATTAATTTCAACACAGAAATCAACGTATGAGAATCTTTATTGGGTGGCAGGGAAATGAGACAGGATCTTGATATCTGGATTTGGATGATGTAGACCTCATCAATTAGCCTAGTTTATCCTCAGCCTCACAGCCTCTTTCACAGCTTCTGTCTCACAAGTGCTAGGATTTCCATCAAGCTCAGTATTTATTTATTGGTTTCAAGTGTGAGATCACTAATAGCATGTACACATAAAAAGTTCTCATGATAATCATTAAAATGAAAAAAATGTTATTTGCCTTTTAACTATTTTGTTTCTATTATATCTTGGGTAATATTAAATTATTCTAGTTACATGCTAAATACAACTATGTCCTGCCCATTTCTGTTTTAATTCTAATTTTTAATAAATGCATAATAGGGGTTACTGTCACATAAAATTTGAATGAAGTCAACAAGTCATGGACAATGCATTGCATATATTTTTACAGTATCATGTTTCAGTGCATCCAAAATTATTTGGAAGCACACAAAAATAAAGGGGTAACAATTTTCTTTAAACATCAAAACAAAAGCAAAATGTCTTTCCAGACGTGAGTGTGCAGCTGGTTAGTAGCGCTATGGATTGGAAGAGTTGCACAGACATGAAGGAAAAGGCCTGATTTCAGAAGCCAGACAATCCTGATATTCAGAAAAACGGCCCAGCAGAGATTCCACTGCTGTCTTTATGAATGTTTTGCTTAAATTGAGTATTGATGGGTTTGGTCCCCATTGCTAAGTGAATAACAAAATCCTTGCTCAGAGCAATTAAAAGGACTAAGAGGATGATAAATAATCATGTCTGTGAAAAAGGAAAGTGGAGGCTAACAGGCTTGCCAAGTGCCTGTACTGCACAGCCGCAGCCTCGTTAGAAGATTTGATTAGGTGGTTTTGCTGCAACAAGTCCCCAGGGAGCACACTGCATCTCTGCTTTGTATTACCACTGGGGCATTTAATCACTACTGATACTTTGTGCTACACCATTTCCTGGAAACCTGCATACATCACGGCAGGAGTTAACTTCTTAAGGCATTTATTAGGTTTTATGTTAGTCTCTTAGCTTCTCTTCCATTTACATTCGAATTGCTGAAATGAATTTAGGAGTATTTAGACAATTCTGACCTTCTGTGTAGCTATTCTAGGTCCCCTGCTATTGCACTAACAGGACTAGTTACCAATTTTAGAAAACAGATGTGCCCTGTTTTCTCTATATGGCCACAAGGATGAATGATATGAATGGACCAAGGGCAGCAGTCTCCCCTTCCCAGAGATTATGCCCTGGATGTTTCCACCTGCCCAGGAAAGCAGTCCATGATACATATTCCTCCTCACACTGTTTGTCCACATGGACTGGCTTTATATCACCCACCTATGTCTCCTCTAGGAGAACATGACAGTGTGATTCAATTTGTCTCTTCAACTCCCTGAGAACAAATTCCAGACCTGAAAATTGAGTCAGGTATATATAGTTGTAGCTCAGTTCCAAGTTCTGTTAGTCAGAGAGAAAAACTATTTCTTAGTGGCAGGATGCTGTTGGAGGAGATGTTTTCCTAAACTCCAGCAGCACATTCTCTTGACAGCAGTAGTACACAAAAGTTGACTTTGGAAGGTGAGGCTTTTCCCTCCAAAGAACTTCATATACTGAAGGTTATTATTTTTAAGACATTGTATTTATGGCCCCTATAGTACAGTGTTCAATGAAATGGCAAGGTGTCTTGATGTCAGTGTGTTTAAACAAATGAACACAAAGGCAACCTATAACAGAAGCTGGGTAGCATATAAGTCATTGCTAGCATAGATATCACCTAGTGTGCTGGCTCTAAGGCAGCATGATACTCAGTATGGAGGTAGGAAATAACGTTATAAATTCTCACGGTTCTGTGGTTTACCTAGCAGTAGTTCAAGCAGAACGAGAAAGAAAAGGAAGACTAAAAGAAAAAAAGAAAAAGACGAGGTAGGAAAAAATACATATTCTTTTTTTTTACCTTTTTGTTGTTGTTTTTTTATTTTTATATCAATCAGAGGTTAGGTACTTTGCATCCATCCCCAGCGTAGCCCCCTCCTTCTTTCCCTCCCACTCTCTCCATCCCTCCCTCATCTCCTCCTCCCAGCCCACTCCAAGTCCACCTACAGGGGAGGATCTCCTCCCCTTCCATCTTGTCTCCTCAGGGCTGGCTGCAATGTCCTCCCCTGGGATCTAGCCAGGCTATTACTCCCTGGCGTGTATGGGGGAGAGTCAAAGAGCCAGCCATCGAGTTCATGTCTGAAACAGTCCCTGTTCCCCTTACTAGGGTCTTCAGTTGGATACTGAGATAATATGGGCCACTTCTGAGCGGGGGTTCTAGGACATATCCATACGTGGTCCTTGGTTGGAGAAACTGTCCCATAGAAGACCCCTGTGCCCTGCTCAGTTTGATCTTTGTGGAGCTCTTGTTCTCCACAAGTCTTATTAACGTCCCCCATTTTTATTATTATTTCCCACCCTCTGCTGAAGGCTTGGTTGTGATTCTTAATATCTGCTTTGATACATTGCTATATTGATTCTTTCAGAGGCCCTCTTTGGTATGTTCCTGTCCTGTTGCTTGTTTTATCCTCCATTCAATGACCATTCCATTGGTTCATCTAAATGAGCATTGATCATACCAAACTAGGGTCCTCCTTCTTGTATATCTTCCCTAGGTGTATAGATTTCAGCATGACCTTCCTATCCTATAGGATTATATAAGTTAGTATATACCATATGTTTCTTATTCTTAATTACTTCTAGATCATGATTACCAAACAATTTTCTTGAAAATAGCCAATAATAGTAGATACACATTCACTTCACACTGACCAACTGATATGATCTCTAGATGTAATTATCAAAAAGCTTTCCAAGACGTTCATAAGCTCATAGATGAGATAAACCTAGCAAATGCACATAGTTAAATAGTACATCAAACCATATATATAGAATTTATCTAGAGATTGCAGCATGCCAGATGTCTTTTTAC
>CM053766.1:7999457-8039346 GCA_028658305.1 Pachyuromys duprasi | reverse complement strand
AAAAAAAATGATAATCCAAACCAAAGCTAATCTAAGACTGTGTCCCTTCAATATGATACAATTCTTTTAAATTCTAAAAGGCTGAAATTTTAGATGCACTTCACAGCCAGAGTTAACATTACACTTTGTGGCTGTTATAGACTTAAAAACTGCCACTACACACTCAACATGTTTGTTTAACCTGCTTTAAGAGAACAGTGTAACAGTACAGTAACAATCCTTATTGGCCCTGGAATTCCCATGTAATCAACTTTTACATTCTTAGGTAATGCTTAGCTGGAGTCTTAAATTTTATACTTTTGCATGCCCCTAATTCATAGTAATGCATTTACATATGAGTACTATGATACTTATTTGCTGGAAACAAATACTTGGCTAGAAGTGGTTTTATAAGACACAATAAATGCTAGAAGTAGTATTTTGAAAAAAAAAAGAATTAAGATTTAGAGTGGACGACAGTGCTTATTTAGTAGTATATTTGATTCATATCCACCAAAATACAAATGTTTCACCTTGTAGAAGGAAGATTTGCGTACTGAAATGAGTTTCTCAGCAAAAGATGATAAACACCACGGAACCTGTTCTCATGAATAGCTTCTATCTTTCAGTCAGACATGCCACCCATTCAAACCTTGTCAGGATGGATAACTCATTAAAAGGAAGCACTCTTTCTTCAGGTAAGAGATATATTAGTAGTGCATGCAGAAGAAATCAGATCAAATGCATGGCTTCAGTTCAGCTAGACTATAAACAACTATTATTCAAAAAAAATAATTTCCGTTACCGTTTAAAGAGTGTTGCATAGCAACTAATTGTTCCTGGAGCAGGATGTAAAAGTGCTTGACCTGTGCAGCTCCACATCTGTTTTTAAATTTAAATTCTGTGTTCTGAATGATCTGGGTAGGCAATCCCAGTGACCTGAACATTTTAAAGATAAAGGTTCATCCTTTTGAATTAATATTGATGAAAGTTCACAACAGAACTATTCATATTTTTTAGAAGTTCACATCAGTTTGAAAGTGATTTCATACAGAATGGGAATAAATCATATTTTTTTCATTTGAGTTATTTCGGTCATCTGGAAGGATAAATGGTTGTTTCTTAGCTCATTGACTGACCAACAATTTTTGAGGAAAATCGTCCTTACAACAATTTGGCAGTGGCTGACATTTCTATTTTACTCTCTGGTGTTTTAATGATTTGAGAAACATCTTTTCTATTACATACTTGAAATTAATATTCAGGAATGACTTTTGGGTTAAGTAATAAAAATCTCCCAACTGTATTGTCGAGAAAGATGTTAAACATGCTAAGGTGGTGGTTTGAGCCATGCCACCAATATTTATTTCCTAGAAATGGGACTGCCAGGCAAACTGATGCTTATACTTTACATTAACACTTTCCAGACAAGACAGTGCTATGAAAACTGAAAAAAAAAAGTGTTTCCCTCAGGGCCTGATGTATGACACCTGATTATTGTGCACATAAACCCTTGGTTGCATTACAGTGACATCAGTTTCTTTTATTTGTGGTACATTGTACTGTAGCCATTGATACATAGTTAGGATGGATCAGGCCGTCACCCTGTATGCTTGCTCAGATATTGCTGTGATTCATTGCCCATCTTTGTGCCTCTCTTAACATCCTTGTGACTTTTGGGTAAAACTCTTTGGATTGTATCAGCAGAACCCCGGCTCCCACCAACCCAAATGCTATGAATGACACCTGAAAACCTCTGAATTACAGTCTATATCTGTAACTTGATTTTCCCACCAAAGAATTTGGTGGAAAAACAAAAAACAGCCTGTTGATATTCTTTTGTTGTTCAACTACTTAAAACTTTACGAAAACAGTTTCTACATTAGATCACATTATTTGTGTAACATGAATGTGTGTTCCTAGGCCATGGTCACTACATGTTTGTCTTAAGAATAAAATATCTTATGCAGGCTTTGATATGAGTATTGTCTTATGTGGACATCAGTTTCTGCTGGCTGTTTGTCCCCCACTGAATGTACTGTCACTTGTGTATTTGTGAAGTCTGATTCTGCTGCTTCCTCCCTCTCTGAACCCCCATGTTACATGGGCTTCTCTGTGATAATCCAGTGTAATCTTCTTCACCTTAACTGCTTCTGCTTAATCACACATGTAGAGGGTGCTCTGCCCACTTAAATAAGATACTGCTAAAATCTAAGAGGACATTGGGCCTCGTGCTGCTATCATAGGGGAAGTAAAATAATAGCTAGAAGGCAGAGTGGAAATGAGAGTAAATGAGAGCGAGAGAACCTATCATGATCTCTTTTCTACCCTGGGTATTTTCGAGACCAGATCTCTCTGTGTAGCCTAGAATTGTATTGAACTTAGAGTCTTCCTCCTAACTCTAATGTGCACTAACATGTGCCACTGTGTCCTGGTTGAAAATAATTTTTTTAGAAGAAATTATCCAGCTCAACTGTGTGGCTCAGAGTTTGCATTCCAGAGTAGAATAATAAGTGAACCATCTAACTTTTATTTGCCTTTTGTAATTGTTGTTTGGGACAGAGGCTTATTTCCTCTTTCTGCTAACCTAGGCCTAGTCTTGGAGGCTTCTACCTTCCTTACAATCTAATATAGGTCTAGAATGTTTGTACCCTCTCAGACTTACTTTTGAATGAAATCACTGTTTCTAACTCTTTCTGAATTCTGGCTGGCTTGTTCATTTCAGCTGTACTGTCATAAACACTTTTCTAATCTGACAAATTCAAACTGGCTTATCTCAGCTTCCGACTGCATTGCTCTGCTTGACCTCAAACCAATGCTAGCAATCTGATCCAGTCTTTTCATTCTCTAGCTCATTCTGTCTTCACCTGTGTCTAGCTTGTTCTCTCTTTACCCTGTCTCTGTAAAATTCTCCTGGTAAAACTGACTCTGAGTTACACAAACTGAACTCAACATCAAGCAGACTGCCTGAATTCAGAGGTCTGCATCCCTCTGTCTCCGGAGTGTTGAGATGAAAGGCCTGTACCACCATGCCTGGACCTCAGCTTTTCCTTACCTGAAACTTGCTCTATTCTGTTGTAGGAGGAGGTTTTTCCTCCCTTCTCCAAGTTCCCAGAATAATGGCTCGTGAGACTCATTTATTATTTTACAAATACCTATGCCATATAGCTAAGCTCTTGTGACTAACTCACTACTTTAAATAACCCATTTATACTAATTTACATTCTTCCATGTGGCTGGTTACCTGAGCTCAGATATTGTGCAATTGTTCTCTTCACATGTTGCTGGCTGTAATCTCATATGCATGGCTTTGTTCCAGAATCCAGTCTGTGTGCTGTATGTCCCATTTATTTTCTGCCTCAACCATAGGCCAGAGGTTTCTTAATTGACAGGTGTTGCATCTATGTAATACACAAGAGATTCCTTCTACACTATACCAGACTGCCCTTGAACTCATAGATCTGCTTGCCTCTGTCTTCTGGGATTAAAGGCATATCTGTTTTCCAGCTGGATCACACATATCTAGAAAGTTTTGCGATGTGATCCCTTGCCAGAGCAGCCATGTTGTTGGATTAAAATTGTTGAATTTAAAAGCATTGGTGTTACTTCCAGCATTTTTATTATTATGGATTGTTTAGCTTTCCTGTTTTTTTTGTTTATTTGGTGGTTTGATTTGTTTGTATGTGTGCATATGTGCAAGTCTTTTTTCATGTAAAGTTGAAGATCATAGAAATGATCTTCATCTGTGAAGAATTGCCTTGCAATTTTGATGAGGATTGATTAAAAATGTTAATTGCTTTTGGTAAGATAGACTTTGTCACAAAATTAATCCTATTAATCAATGAACACAAGAGGTTTTCCTATCATTCGTATAATCATAATTTTTTCAGTGTCCTAAAGTTTTATAAGTCTTTCACTTGGTTTCTTAGAGTTATTCCAAGATATATTTTGAGGCTGTTGTGAAAGCTGCTATTTCTCACATGTTCCTTTTCCTTTTTTAAGGCCCACTTCATGAGATGGAACCCACACCTGACAATGATAAAGTGGCCAAGAACTTTAGACTAAAACAGTCATAGGCTGTAGAGGAAAACTTAATATTATTATTTTGTTAAAGGAGCATAGCAATAAAATGACTTCTAATGGCATATTGCTAAACCCATACATATGCACATCACTCAAACCTTATCAAAGAAAATTCTTTCAGTAGACAATAATTAACATGAACAGAGAGACACTCAGAATTTGTCATTGCAGAGACAGTGAGGGAGTTGGAGCACTCTAAATGTGATATCTTTATCAAACTTCTTCCCTCAAGGCTCAAGGACCTATGCAGAAAAGAAGGCAGAAAGCCTATGGAAACCAGAGGTGCCAGATGATACTAAGGAAACAATATGTTTCTGACATAACAGAATTGATGCACAGATGAATCACAGATACTGTGACAGAGTGCATGAGACCTGCCCAGGTTCAAACCAGACCAAATCCCAACACAGAAAAATGAACTGGACACAAAGGTCCTCTCATAACTAAGGGGATATTTGCGATTGGTACCTGCTGGATAACACAAAATCAATTGTCTCCAATAGAGTGTTACTATGTGTGTCAAACATACTCCATGCATAGCAATAGCTGTCCAACACAAAATGGGCCCCATGTATTCATTTGTTCGGATGCACTATTTCTTTCTTTCTATATGTATGTATACATGTATGTATGTATGTATATATGTATGTATTTGTTTTAATAGTTTTAAATTTCCATTTTTAAGGTTTTCTTTTGAGAAAGAGAAAAAGAAAGATATGAAGTAGGTTAGGGAGATTAGGGAGGTTGTAGGATCTAGAAGGAGTTGGGAGACAGAAAATATGACAAACACATTGTATAAAGTAATTTTTAGTGAAATTTTTAATTTAAAAGGTGGTGATTTATAGTTCAAATTTGAAAATATCTAAGATGAAAAGATAATGCTGTACCTTTCCTCTGATGATTATAATGCTATCATAGATAGGAGAGATTAACAATTTTGTTTTAAAGTCAAACAGCGAGAAACACCATCAGTATCCCAAAGCTGAAGTATTTGAGACTTAAGTTGGCAAGGAAATAAAAAAAAATACCAACAACTGTTTTTGTTTTTGTTTGTTTTTCTTTAGATGTTTTCAAGCTACAGCTCTACTAAAATTTTAATGGGCATGTGACAAAGGAAACAGAAGAGAGGCTCAATTAAATTTCATTACTTTGATAACCACTTCAATTTTACTACTTTTTGATTTTTATATCCACTGGCTCATACCTAGGATGGACTCACTATAGAGCTCATCATTGTTAGAGCCTTTACTCATCTGTCAAGCAAGCTCCTGCTTTGGTCAATTGTGATCTTCTGAAACAGATCTTTGAGTAGTATGAATGAGACATTTCTTTTGCAATGATACAGTCCAGGATAAAGACCCACACTTTGAAAAGATGGAGCACAGCAAAGAGCATCAGCAAAGAAGGCAATCAGCAGGCCTCATTCCTAAGCAGTCAGCTTTCCGTTATCATGATGGATATCTGAGATGAATTAAAAAGACAAAAAGGAGATTATTTTGTCTCACATGTAGAATGGTGCTGTCCTTCAGCTTTGGAGCCTGTTTGAAGTAGCACATTTTGAGGGGTGTGTACAGCAGAGAGACACTTTTTACCTTAGTTGCTAAGAAACAGAGAAATAGGAAGGAACAAGGCCTAATTACCACCATGAAGCAGAATAAAGCTTGCCATCAGGGCCCAATTCTCAATATTCCTGTACCTCTTAATGATAACATGGGCTGGATACAGAGATTTTAACCCATAACATAAGTTACATGAGAGGGTTACACAGTTAAAAGCAATGTATATGTTCAACTTTGTAAATATCGTGCAAATACTGTGCATAAAATGTCACCCATTCACTGAGAAGGAACCATCGATAGCATCACTTATGAACAAAAATATGTATGGATTTCCTTACACGCAACTAACAAACTAACTAGATAATAAATAAGTAAATGTGACATATCAATGATATCACTTGAATTTAATTAACTATTAAATCACTCTTAAACTATGAAGTCTGAAATGTTGATAGAAGTAATCATTCATATGTCTAAATTCTTCAAAGTAATATTTTTAAATGAACCGTAGTTACCAAACCCTTAATGTAGTAGAAAATTAAAAGAGAAAAAGAAAAGACAAATTTTGAAAAACTGTATATATGCACATCACTTTTTGAGATTCATGACAGGCCCAAAGCAATGGAACAAAAAGCTGTGGACTAAAACCTCCAAAATTCTGAAACAAAAGTAAATACGTTCACTTCTAAATTGATAACAACAAATCAGTAAGCAAATAAGAAATGTTGGTGTGTTAAAGCCAAGACTTAAGCAAGCATTGGGAAAGACCTGCTGACTAGGATAAAGTTGGCTTGTAATTTCAAAACACAAATTAATGATTTATGATGTTACCTTCCATGAATAATCTGAGAATTAGAAACCCATCAAGGAAAGTGTAATAAAAATCTGTTAAAAAGAAGACAAAGGAGAAGCCAGATGCCACAATGAATCTCCTTAGCCTCAAAGACAGTGTTGCTTAGATATTTTATTATATTTAAAGATGATTTTCAGTTAAGTGACTTAAGATTTAATTTCAAAGATTGTTCAGAAAGAAACAAAAATCATAGCACTTCTCAATAGCAAGACAGGCCAGTTAGGGATCTGATACTCATGAGTTTCAAAGACTACACATGAGTTTAACTTTGACATGTAAAGAAATGCATCATTGTAGAAAAATAATGACCAAGAGCTGTTTCTGATGGAGACAGAGAAACTAGAGCAGCCTTTTTTTCTAGTAAGCCACTCACCTTCTTTAATAATCTTCTTCTAAACTGACCTTCTAATCCATCAAATCAGACAGAAGCTTGATTCTCTCCCAGGTGTTTATCTGTTGACCATGTTTGTTTCATCATTTTCTTAGGAGAAAAGGCTTTAAGGTTTTGATGGATTTATAGTTACTCAAATGAATAAGAATTAAATAGTCAATTAAAATGTTTTAATGTGAAGTTCAAATCATAAGATGTGAAAAGCAATAATTGGTGTTTGATACATCAGATCAATTTCCTCAATTCCCTTTATTCTACAAATGAATGATCACAAAATGTATTCAGGATAATTTATACAAATCATATTTAGTCACAATGTAAGCCTCAAGAATCTTAACAAAGTCATTGAAATAATAGTATCTAAAAGTGAGAGTCATTTGTAAATTTCCTTTAAGAAGTAATTGATTCTTTTTCTGATTTTTATTGAAAATAGAGTTTATTCTCAGTGGCTGTTAACAGCCCATTGTGAGTAGATATCATTTGAAATGGTCACCTCGCTCCTTTTCACATCCTGTCCTCTGTGAATGTGCACAGCAACAAACACAGGTGTGTATGTATCTCCTTGACACACTTCAATTGTTTCTTTATGACATTTAGTCAGGAGCAACTCAGCTGGCTCTTACAGTTGGAATGTTGTCATTTTTTTTTTTTTTTGAGAAGCTGGCATTCTGTTTATCATTGTAACTGTGTTCATTTACATTCGTAACAACAGTGAGAGACAGACCCCTTACTCTCATTAGCACCTGTTACTTTTTTTTCCTTGTTTTTGTTTTTGATGATAGCCACTTTAACTAGGTTTAGTGATGTATCTTCTCTGCTTGAGAAATTCTTTTCTCCAAAATAATAGGTCCAATAGGTCCTTTGGGCACTGTGAACTGTTCTAGATAAATGCCAAGATTTATTGTGTTCTTAGGAATTTTAATTAAATGCCAACTTCCTCTTTTAGACTATAATATAACTCTAAATTGAATTGTGTGTGTGTGTTTCTTTTTGAAGGCAGGCTTGCTGTTCTCCAAACTAAGTTTTTTATGTCACACATATTAATTAACGCAATAAATTTTGGAGGAGATCAATTTTGCTATTCTGTAATTTTTTCCTTGTGCATTTTTTGAAAAGGATTCCTCTCTTTCAAAAGGAGCATGTTTTCATGTTTATATTTTCTAACTTTCTTTTAAGAACAATAGTAGATTGTATCTTTGACATAATGTGCCTCAATTATTTACTCTGGATTTTATAATCATTATACCAAATAGTTTGAAAACACTGGCCAGATGGAAAGCACACTTGGTCTTTTAATCCCACTGAGAAACTGGGGTATCACTCCTTATCTTTAACGTGGTTAAATACTTTGCAAGTTATTTGTAGTTTTAAATGAGATAAAATGAAATACTCGGATCGCAAGTCCCCAAATGACCAACAGGCTTTGAGTCTGATGCAAAACACAGGAGGGCCTTTATTACAAACTCGAGCGGGGTGGCTGCCCTTTGCAAGAATAAAGAGGCAAGGGACCCCCAACTCTGGGGGAACAGGGTTTTTAAGAGGGCAAAAACGAAAGCAGGGAAGTGCAAGTCTTGGCAGTACAGGATTGGGTGAAAGGGTCTCTAGGGGAGCTGACCTTTGAAATGATTGGTTTGTTTTCAGGTGCCAAAACTGCAAATGACCAGGTCCAGCTACCTGGGAGACACCTGACCCCCTCCCCCAAGCAAGGTGCTACCCTGTTAGGTTAGGCTGCAGGTTAGGTTGTAGCAAGGGGGAGGGGGAGTTAACACATTCTATAGGCTTCCTTGGGGGTTACATGACCCTAGCACATCCTGAGGTTAATCTGGGTGGGGGACAGCTGTTGGATCCCTGCTCTGAAAGGACTGTACTCTGGTGACTTTGCCTCAGTCCCAAGAACTAACTCCAAGTTTTTGAACTTATCAAAAGTATGAGAAGAACTTATTATTAATTAAAGGTTAACTAATTAATTTATTATTTTAAGAGTGAATATAAGAGAATCTCTATGGGTGCTGATTGTGGCTTTGAATAGAAAGGTGTTCAATTTTGCCACAAGATTTAAGTGGCATTATAAAAATGTGATAAAAAGTAGATCTGAGAGAGCTTTTTTCAATATAGTGAAATACTTCTAAATTCTGTATCTCAATGTTCAGAATACTTAGAATCTACTCGTTAGCAAATAGAGTTCTTCATCTGGGTCATAGTAAGGCCATTATTTCTTTGATGAATTGAGAATTGTTTTCTTATTAATTCCTCTTGCTGTGACAAAATGTCCTGAAAAAAAAGTAAGAAAGGCTTTATTTGGGTTACATTACAGGTTTTGCTCTGTTATTTTGTAGAAATCAAGGTAGTAACTTAAGGAATCAAATCCACAATGATGACCAGAGAGAAAACAAAAGCATGGATCCTGGGTTGTTTGCTTGTTTCCAGCAAACTTTCTCCAATCCTGTATTGTTTGGGATCCCTCACCCTAGGAATGGTATTACCCACAAAGGGCTAGATCTTCTCCTATCAATTAACCAACAGAATCACCTACAGATATGCCCACAGTCCAACTGATTTGAATAATTACTCATTAAAATCTCTTTCCAGGTGATTCCAGGTTGTATCCCATTGACACCTAAGACTAAATGGAACAGATTGCTTTTGTAAAATGGCTATTGTTGAGTTCTAAAGTGTTAACATGAATCAAACTTCAAATTATATTTTATGTTAAATATAAACTTATTGATAAATTTATCCCTGATATATATTTCTAAAATTCTTAATTTTCGGAGAAAGAAAAATTTTCCTTTCATGGAGATACTTGTAGTTGTTTCAGAGCAGATAAAAACATCAGTTTAAGCTTTTCAGGATGTTAAAGTGATAATTAATACATGTTCTGTAGATTTCATTGATTTCAAGGCAAATGTAGAATGATTTTCATTTTACAAATGGCATCACTCATGCTTGATGAGCACAATTTGTTCTTCCACGAGTTAGCGCCAGATTTGTTTCAATCTATGAGAAACACAGTTGGATATTTTCTAACACTACCTTTTGTCAGGAAACAAATACAATATAATTTACAGAGAGGCAGATGTTCTAACATAATTTTATCACTGTCAATATGATTCTTTTAGTGTTTTCATTTTACTGTGAAATCAGTAACATATAAAATCAACATCCAACTACAGTTCTAATTAAAAGAGACCAGTGGTCTGTGAATATGTGAGATTTCCAAATAATAAATGGCCAAAAAAGAACTCAGTGGAATAAGTAGAAATGATGAAGGCAGTCTGTAGGAAACAGTGGGAGAAGTTTCCTCCTTCTGTTTCCAGTGTGGCATAGGTGTAAGTCAGAGGAAGACTGTGGTCATGCATGTGTGTTTATAGACACAGGGTCACCGACTGGCAATTCATCTAGGGATGAAACTTCATGCTTACCTCTCTACTCCATACTGGCATTTTGTCTAACTGGAGTTTGTATAGGATGTCACAACTACTGTGAGTTTCTATCTGAAATGTCTCATTGTGTCTAGAAGACAATGCTGGGAGCCTACCACAGAGGGCCTTTGAAAGACTCTATTCAAGAGGGTATAAAAGCAGATGCTGAGACTCCTAGCCAAACTTTGGGCAGAGTGCAGTGAATATTATGAAAGAAGGGTGAGATAAAGGACTTGAAGGGGACAAGAGCTCTACAAGGAGAGCAACAGAACCAAGAAATCAGGGCCCAGGAGTCGTTTCTGAGACTGATACTCCAACTAAAGACCATACATGGAGATAACCTAGAACCCCTGCACAGATATAGTCCATGGCAGCTCAGTCTCCAAGTGGGTTCCATAGTAATAGGACATGAACTCAGTATCTGGCTCTTTGATCACCTCCCCCTGATGTGGTAGCAGGCTTACTAGCTGACAGAGGAAGACAATGTAGCCAGTCTTGATGAGCCTGGATAGGCTAGGGTCAGAGGGAAGGTGAGGAAGGAGATGAGAAACTCCCCTATCTGTGGGTCTTGGAGAGGGGAACAGGAGGAGATGAGAGAGGGCAGATGGGATTGGGAGGAGATGAGGGAGGGGACTACAGCTAGGCTACAAAGCGAATAAATTGTAATTAATAAAATTAATTTTAAAAAACCGGCAATGGGTTACCTATTTTGGTCAGTGAGGTCTGAAAGACCCTCCAAATACTCTAGGCTGGTATAGTTGCTCTTTTCTGCCCTCAAGAACCTGAAGATACAACCCCATTTCTAAAGACACCACAGAAGATATTCAGGAAAAGTCACAGAACACTGAGTCTTCAAACTCGTACTGATCTAAATCTGCATTCATAGTGGTCAGCTTTCACAGTGCTGGAAGGTGCTGTGCACACTAACAGAGAAAGAAAAATAATTAAAAATCTGGACCCCATGAACTGTAGCAACGGCCAGCCTGGCAAGACTTGTCTACTGGAGGAATGAATAGTGACACAAATGTGATAGAATTAGCAAACTACTTCTGGTGGAATTTAAGGGCTACTTACTCTTTGGGATCAAGAATCTGTGTTGAGACTGACCATTGTCCCAAGAATCTACTCTCATCCTACTGAAAGGACATAGTATTAAATAAACTCTTAATAACGTATCATTATACTTGTAGACTAGTGAGCATTTCAGCCCTCATCAAAGAAGCTTCTTTTTGCAGTAGATAGGTATTAACACAGAGACAAGCAAGTAAGAGAATAATAAATTGTGGAATGCTCAGTCCTAAATGAGGTATCTGTAACACACCCTCTTCTACTAAGGATGATGAATCATGGTGGAAGAGGGAACAGAAAGATTGTAAGAGGCAGAGATGGTGGGTGGCAGACACTGGAGTGGTAGCTAAGAACTATGTCTTGATCTATAGGCTGAGGGAATATGTGGGCTTGGCATAGAGTTTTGAAACCTCAAAGCTTAACCCCAAAGACACACTGCCTTCAAAAAGAGCACATATACTTCAACAAGGCCAGGCCCTCAAATCCTTTCAAATAATGATGACTACATGTTCAAATCTACGAACCTATGAAGACATTCTTACACCACCTTATGCCTTCCTCAGCTCCTGGTGCTTGAAAAATCACTCTTTCTATCTTATTAGGTAGATTGTATATCTATATTTCGAGCATGAGTTGTGAATGTAGCAGGCATTTTTCACATTTAGCCTGAAGCAATAAACTACCTGAAAAACAACTGAATCTTTCTGTTTTACTGAAGTATGTATCTTGGTAGTCTCCCCATTGAGGAGGAAGGATGGAAGCAGGCTGTGTCGTGCAGTTTGATAAAAGCTTTCTTTAGCTTTTATGTAGTGAGAACCTCTGGTTGTGTTAAGCCCTTCAGACATGTGTTTCCTTGCTGACAGTGGAAAAGCATATCCTATCCTATGAATTCAAGTATTTAATGATGTTACAAGAACCTCAGGTACTTTTAAATGGTAGGGTAAAAACCAACCAGCATTTATAAATTAATCAAACAAGTGACTTATACTCTAAGGCAAATATATATCCTTGCAAGATGGAGAACATGTATTATAAATTGAAGGCTGCTCTGTGCCGATCATGTAAAATCATGTTTTACTGAAACTGTAATATCATACTTAGCGAAGACGAAATGGAAATAAAAGACAGAGGAACAATCCTCCTCTTGAGTACACACCACCTTCTCTGTGAAGTTTCTCAGTCTCCTCTTAATTTTATTGAAGGGTTTTTGACAAGAAGTTTTCTCTTCTGTTGAATCCTGTGAATGGTGGATGTGAATCTGTTTTATTCTGTAGAAATGACATTAGTGACACTCACAGATCAGCTTTACTGTAGGTACTGAGGGCAACAAAACTATGCCTGTGGACTAGAAGTGATAAAAAAATCAGACATTGAATTAGCGAATTTTAATCTGCCTATTTAAAACAAGAATTTATCATTATACCCACTTCTCCCTTCTCATTTGAAAAGCTTGTATTTGCAGGAAAGAATAGTGATTAATATGAAGACCGACAATGTTCAAAGTGCAGAGAATGAAGAACCATGAAACATTTGGCCCCAAGAAAATATATGTGTGTGTGTGTGTGTGTGTGTGTTTGTGTGTGATAGGCCTAGACATTTTCCCCAAAACTCAGGGGTCTTTGTAGAAGACAGAGAAGGGAATAAGTCTAAAAGCCAGAGGCAGTGGATGATTACATGGAAATAGTGTCTTCTGGACATAGTAGGGAAGAAGTGTGACCTGCGCAATCGTCTCGCCAGCAAGAACGCATGCGGGCACCAGGATCCTTCTGCAGCAAGCGTTTATTGCGATGGAAAGAGGAAGACCCCGAGCCCTGAAAAGGTGCTGTTTATATACACCCTAGAGTGGCGTTTCACTTCTGATTGGCTGCTTGCCTAGTAAGACGCCCCGGGCTGGGCCAAGACTTGGCGCGCTTTTGCCCTTGTGCATGTGTAATATTACTTATTTTCCAGGGTCAGAGCCGGATGTGGGCGCCATCTCGTAATGGCGTTTTTGCCTGAGCACACCCAAGCGGCTCTCCATAAAGAAGACCTGTGAAGTCAACATAATTTTGAAAATATGCACAAGATCTGTGTAAGCCCAAGCCAGAAAAAAAAAAAAAAAAACAAACCTAGCACGGCAAGGAGAGTTGGACACAAAATCTTACCCATAGCTAGTAAGTTGACCATACTTCAGTGGAAGGTCAAACATCCAAGAATATTTAGGTAATCAAATTGGTCTTTATGGGTTTAAATAAAAAAGAAAGTTGAATGGCCAGGAAGAAAGAGTAGAGTCAAGTAGAAGTAGCAAAAGAGCCAAATATGATTAAAACGTGCATGAAATTATTAATTTACTAATAAAATATTTTTAAAAGGGAAACTACAATAAATGTTAGAGATTCATATTTTTTTTAGAAAAATTAAGCATTTTATGAGACATTTAGCTCAGTATAAATGGTGATAGTCTACATAATAATTGACTCTGGCATAATTCTAGACTCATTTGTAAGATAGGCTTACAAGTAGCTATTTATTTTTGATAGTAGTACCCTCCCCCAGTAAGAAAATAAAGATTAATTATGGCAATATTTGAGGCATCCAGAAAGGTGGGATGTAAACATACAACTCTGTGTAATGAATTTATTTGTGTACAATCTTGGCAGTATTATTGTGTAATTTGTGTTAATAAATGAATAAATGGATATGTAAGAGCCAACATTAACCTGTAAGCCACATCTTCCCAAAGACAAGATAACATTCTGAAATGCTGTGAGTTATAGTTCTTGGAAAATAATTAGCCACATGTTTCACTTCCCTAAACAAGGTTATTTGACCATTTGCACTGATATGCTTGTTGATATGTAGGTGGGAGATACTCAGGCAAGAAATACGTTAAGATGCATGCTTACCCCTGATTGGACATGATAGAAAATGCAATGAATTACGAGTTTTTTCCTTTTTAGGCAAATCATGACTCACGGTCATCTCCTGGGAACCCATGGATATACCTGGCCAGAGTCTTTTTATCTAGCCAGTATTTAATTAAAGCTTGCTTCAGATTTGGCACATAATTTTGAAACTGGTCTTTCTCTCAAAAATCTCAAAATTAACAGATACTTGGCTGGGCCTGTAACATCCACTGATATTTTGTAAATTAAAGAAATATTAGAAAACTCTGTCTGACCTGAAAGCACATCTGAGGGGGGGAGAAAAATGGGTGAGGGAGGAGTTGGGGAGAGATACTAGAGGGATCAAGTAGGGAGAGAATGGAGGAAGAGAATTCAGGAAGAGAGAACTGGAATTGGTGATGGGGATGTCTCTGAGATGAGGTGGAAACCTACAGCAATGGAAACACCAAGGATTCTATGAGGGAGACCCTAGCTAAGACTATTGGCAATAGAGGATATGGAACCTGTTCCTGCCATCTCCTGAAATCAGAAAACACTTCCAATGGAGGAAATGGGACACCAATCCAGGCAAAAAAAAACCTTATACCTACTATTTCTCCTGCCAATAAGACAGGCAGGTAAAGATGGAGCAGAAATTGAGGGAATGGCCAACCAATGACTGGCCTTGTTTGAGACTTATGCCATGTGAGGGAGCCCACCCCAATACTGTTTATGATAGTCTGCTATACTTGCTGACAGGTGCCTAGTATAACTGTCATCTGAGAAGCTTTACATAACAACTAAGGGAAACAGATACAGAGCCAAATATTAGGTAGAGCTTGGGAAGTCAATGGAAGAAAGAGTCAAGTACTGAAGAAGCAAGAGAGGTCAAAGACAACACAAGAAAGCATACAGAACCAACTAACCTAGGTCCATAGAGACCTACAGAGACCGAAACACCAGAGAGTATGCCTGGAACAGACCTAGGCCCTCTGCACATATGTAACAGTGGTACAGCTTCATCTCCATATGAGACTCCTAACAGAAAGAGTTAGTGATATCAGATTCTGTTGCCTGCCTTGGGATACCTTGCCCTTAACTAGGCTTCCTTGCCTGGTCGCAATAGGAAAAGACACATCTAGTCCTACTATAACTAGATCTGCCAAGGCAGTCTAATATCCATGGACGCCCCCCTACTTCCTGAGGAGAAAGGGAGGATGAGCATGGGTTGTGGGGAGGTAAAGTGACAGAGAGGGAATGGGAATAGAAGAGGGAGGGGAAATTGATTGGGATGTAAAATAATCTAATTAATGAAAGAAACACTAATAATGGTAAAATGATACTGAACTCTTTGAAGGTTGACTTTTTTCCCCATAAAAGCATATCAACATGAGTCTTTATGTGAAATTATGGGCTCTGGTTCTTTTTTGCTGCTCAGGCAGGCTGTGGATTTTTAATCCCCCTGCCTCAGGCTTGCCAGTAGCTGGGATTATAGGATTGTAAAACTGGGCCAAGTTTAGCCCTGATTCTTTGTCTTGCTATTTATTTTTCTGTTCTTTTTCTTTTTAATTCTTTGCTGTGTGAATTTGTGGTTTTCTCATTAAACCCTGGATTATATTTCAGAAATCTTGACCTTGAGGTATGATGGTTGATAGTAGGGGTGAGGAGCAAAAACTTTAAATGTGTTCTCATGATTGAGAATGTCTTCTTATGCTTCTGCAGTTTGGGTAGGTTATAGTTTAGGTAGTCCATTGGTCCAGGATGAAGGAAGAAACACAAAACAGATGCTGCTATACCAGGTAGACATTGTTCTGGCTAGCCAACACTGAGAGCAAGTCTGAGGCTGTATGCCTCTCTAGTGGGGATGCTGAGTCACAGCTGACTGATAAATTAAGAGGTACCACTGTGCTAAAATTAGAGTTGTTAGCTTTCTGCAACAAACAGAAAATACCTATGAGTTTAAAGAAACTTACAGTTATTTCCTAGAGTAGCTTTTTGTTCATGAGCATAGCAGAAAATAGAAAACGAGCCCTGCTATATTATATTTTGTTTTAAGAATGCCAGTATCTAGTTTCTTTCTTAGGATTTTCCTTCTTTTCCTTCTTGATTCTTGTCATGGTCACTGTCACTGTTGTTTATACCCAGACTTATTTCATATTCCCTGTTCTCAAGTGATTATCCTACCTCAGGTTCCCAAACACAGAAACCATAGATAAGCTTATGGCACCAACTGAGTGTGTTTTTTAAATTCCTAAATATTCCTGATATTTTTAAAATATCACATATCTGGTCATTACCATTATAAGTAATTTAATGTATGGTGTTAGTTAGTTCACATTTTGTGTCAACTGCTTCTCAAGTTATAAAACTATCACTGTTATTGCATGGATATGAGATGAAAGACTGTAAAAATGACATGATATTTCTTGTAGAACAGATTTCTGGATAATCAGATTGTCATCAAAGATACACCAACAAGTTATGAGAAGAAAGTTCTCTTTACACCCACAAATGATAAAATGGATTTGGCTCTTGTTTTATTAACATCTAAACTGTAACAATAGGAATTACTGAGTAAACCCTCCTCTAGATGAAATATAGTAAAAATGAGTTACAGTATGGTGTGGTCCATGAAAACAATATGGAGGTATAGTCTCCCTGTGCACATAAGTAAATAAATCTGAGTCCATGCTAGAACTGGAGATCATTTGACATTCCCTCTATTCACAGTATTCAGTCATCCATAAGCCTAAAAGAGAAAATAGGAATAGCAGTGATAAGCATTGCTGATGTAAGGTGTGGGTGGATATCAACTGTTATACCTATAGTAGACAGAGGATACACTTACAAAATATGACAGATAATGTGGGATACAGGCCAAATTGGATTGTAAGCTTCTTCAAGTCCAAAAATATCAGAAGAGATGTTTTCTTACCTGCCCCCTAACCCATACATCCACAAGCCCACACTTATGATTAAATTTAAAGTAATCACAGTTATAATAAATTACAGTCTCCTAAAAGTAGCTTGATTCCCGTGTCTAGAATAGGATTATATAAAAGAAGGACACTTGTGGTTAATCTCAAGCAATCAGGAGGTTTGGTATTCTTATATGGCTTAAGATATATAAGATCCTTAAGATTCTTATATAGATTTCTGTACAACACACAGACTACATGCAAAATATTCACTATGCAACTTTGAATGGTTAAGATGGTAGTCCTAAATAATACACCTTGTAAATTATTTTTAATCTTCATAAACCTTAAATATCTCAAATTAGCAGGAAGACATGTGTCAACACCAGTAATTTTTAAAACTGCACTTCTTTCTCTCTAGTTCTTGCTATGTGAGTGACAGCTGACACTATTGACTTCTGAGACTTTGCAGGCCAAACTATACAACAGTGTACTTGGTTCCCTGAATGTTAGATCATCAAAATACTATACTAAGTAGCTAAAAGTAAAACCTTTAAAAAAACCTAGTTCATTTCACATTAGAAGGAGAAGAGGAATGGGGTTCCAGGCAGAGGTGAGTTAGTTAGCTGATCACAAGCAGAAAAGCTCTGCATGCCATCTACCTTACAGATTTATTACTTTAGTCCTAGCTCCAGGGATTGTGTGCAACGTTATTGCAAAAAATCATAATAAGGTACAGACCATGAGTAAATGAAGGTGCTCAGGGACATTTAAACACATTTGAGTAAGGGGCTGTTAGTGAAAGTGGGCTCCTTTTACAGTGTTTTATTCTAGATGGGGAAATTTTAGCAGCAGGAACCCAGAAATAGTACAAATGTCCGACTTTACAGCAGCCTCTTGAAAAGCACACAAGCACAGTCAGGGCCACACGAAGTAAGTCAGTGATGCAACTGCAAGAGATATGAGCTGCACAAAAGGACGTATGAATAACTCTAGTATTTAAATTTCATGTGTGTGCATTTTACCTCACCAAAGGTCATTTTGAAAATCATTATATAACATATTTAAAAATAATTAGTTGAGTACCTGATACAGCTTTCAGAATTCACAATTATCTTTGGACCAAAATTATAATGCAAATAACCTTTGGTTTAAGTGTTAAGAATAATTATGATTTTGCTACTTTGAGATCTTATATTCTCCCCAAATTAATATTTGCTATAACATATTTATATACTCTTTGAACCCCAGCGTTTCTCCATGATGCTTTTTCTGCCCTCACAGTGAAGAACTGCAGTTCAGCAAGAAATATTTATTAACCTTTAAATGTATTTATGAAAATTTGGGAGATGCTATGTAAAATAACATTACTTAATGTTATTTTAATTCATTATTTTATTATTTATTATGTTTTATATAAAAGAAAATGTTTAATGTGTATGAGTATTTGTACTGTATGTATGTCTGTGTACCACTTGCATGCCTGGAGTGCCAGGTGGCCAAAAAGAAAGAACCCTGGATCAACAAGAGCTGGAGTTGCAGAGGGTTGTGTATTGCCATGTGCAGAGTGGGATTGAAGCCCAAGTCCTCTGGAAGAGCAAACAGTGCTTTTCATTGCTGACCTTTCTCTCCAGGCCCCAAATAACATATTTTCCACTAACATTGCATGTAAGAATGTTATCCTGAAGCCTGCCACCTACTATAAATTGGAAATAGAATTTTGACTACAATTAGTTTGAAATATGTGAAATATGAAATGGAAGCATTTTATTCACATCAATGAAAATGGCAACAGTTATAACGTCCATTTTATTACAAGACCACATTTGTTATCAGAGAAGCACTAAACTAGTTCTAAATTAGTGAGACAAATGTATAGTTTTCAGGATTTAACTGATAAATCAAAATATAAAAGCTATACATTATCTAAGGGATACCACATCCTGTTTCAGTATTTGCATACACTGTAAGATATTTATGGAATATTAGACATATGCATCTTCATCACCGTGCACATATCTTTATAGTGAAAACAGTGAAGCTTATTCTGGCTTTTATGAGTGAGTGCTAGGCATTATCTGTAATGCACTGTGTATTTCAAAGTCAAATCTTTTAAAGTTTATTTTCCAAGTAAATACAAAATTGCTCTTTGAAATAGGAATGGGCATGGAAGGATTGTTAGTGGTCGGTAGTAAGTTTTTCTCTCATGTTTACCAATTGTAATGTAAAGTGTCCTGTGACATTTGACATTCTTCCTTTTGGTGGAGGAATATGTTTCCTCCTATTGGATCTGAATGGATTGTTGACTGAAGTTAATAGTTATGTCTACAGTAAAGTATCCACCCGGTGGCTTCCAGAGGCACACATGAGAACAGAGACACCAAAACTGATAAGCATTGAGGTTCTATGATGAGGCCCCATGGAAGCCAGGATAGCTGAGAAGGTATCAGGAGGGTAACCGCAAACACTGCCAGACACATGAAGAAGCCAGAAACCACCCTCCACTGAGAATATGGGCTTGAGTGTTTTGTATAACTAGAAAAGGACTCTGAAATGGCTGTGCATGATCCAGTGGTGTCAGGATATTGCATCTGAGACAGATTCCCCATCCTTTGTCTGCTAGCAGGTGCTCTGAGCAGCAGAGCTCTGTGTGCTGTCAGTATAGTAAATTGGGTTTGTGAAGGAGAAATACTTCGTTTTCAGTCCTCAAGCCTTAAGCTGAAAAGAATCTTCCCAAAGAAACTGTTCCTAATAAGTACAAACCAACAGGCTCATCTCAACTTAGACTTGATTCAGACAGTGGGATTATGGCCTGAAAGCTGTATCTGATAAATGACTGGGTGAGACTTACCCCGCTTCAGGAAAGGATTATAAATCAAAACTTATTTTTACTTTAAAGTTTAGTTTATTCTTTTAGTATATACCAATTTTGTTGGATATAATCCAGTAAAAATAAACTCAAGGCCCCTCTCTCATTAGGTCAAAATATTTGTTTGAAAGGAAAAAGAATCATGAAATATATGGAGTGATTTTTAAGAAATTCTATTTTTTTTTCTCAGATTGTGTTGGCCATGCGGTAAGGGAGAATACAGTGAAGTCATAAGTAGCTGTTCTAGTTGGGTGACCACAGAAATGGTGCCTGCTGTCAATTTCAACAGAGAGCCTAACACAGGAAGTATCTGAATATACACTGACTCCAATGTACCCCTTCACCGTGGCTGTATGAATTAGCTGTATTGAGAGAATCATTTAGCTTAGCTTTCCCAAGGCAAGCCTCAGAGCCAGAGGAAATAATAAAACAACTGCTTTTGTTTTATCCCTGTGTTTGGAGATTGGTTGTAGTACAGCACTAGAGATAAGAATTTAAGTCGCCACACAGATTCTTTATTTTCCACCAAAAGCCCAGTCTTAACAACAGTTCATTCTGCATGTTCTCCCTCTGTTGTAGAGATTGGACCCAAAGATTTGAAAATGCAAAGCAACATTGCTCACTGAGTCCCATCTCCAGCCTCTCACTCAGTATTCTACAGAGTACTATTGCTTTTTATTTTCAGGAAACCTTTGATTTTAGATCATCAGGTAATGGCTGGAGCTAATGAAAAGTGATTTGGGTGTGTATTGATCACACTGGCGAAGCCAAGTTTAGTAGACAGTATTTGTTTTTTGCTGTTGTTTTTGGTTTTTTTGTTTGTTTGTTTGTTTTTGAAACAGGGTGTCTCTATGTAGTCTTGGGTGTACTGGTACTTGTTCTGTAGACCTGGCTGACCTTGAACTCATAGATCCGTCTGTTTCTGCTCCAAAGTGCTGGGATTAAAGGTGTGTGCAACCATAGCCAGCAATATTTTTCATTTTCATGTCCATAAACCTGATGACTCTTACTCCTAAGCAAATACTTTGGAATATAAAGTTTTTCAAGAAAGGGAGAGAAATATATGTAGACCTGCTGAAGAGTTGTGTCAAATCTTCAGATGTCTTTATTTACTTTAAAACTCCTTAGTTTTATACCATATTGAGTTTTAAAGTGTTATTATCATCGATTCGCAAGGCATTATTTTAAGGTGTCATTAACTTGTCTGATGTTTCCGATATATTGATTCTTTTTTTCAAAATTTAAAAATGTTTTTATATTTTATTAATTACAGTTTATTCAGTTTGTATCCAGCTGTAGCCTCCTCCCTCATTCCTTCCAATCTCACCCTCCCTCACTCTTCTCCTTCTATTCTCCTCCCCCAGTCCACTGATAGGGAGTCCTCCTCCCCTTCCATCTGACCCCAGCCTATCAATCTCATCAGGACTGGCTGCATTTTCTTCCTCTGTGGCCTGGTAAGGCTTTTATGCCCGCAGAAGTAGATGATCAAAGAGCCAGCCACTTAGTTCATGTCAGAGACAGTCCCTGTTCCCATTACTAGGGAACCCACTTAGAGACTGAGTCGCCATGATACATTGATTCTTTAGATTTGCAGATATTGCTTGATCTCTGCAAATTAAGATACCTAACTTTGCTTGGCCAACATTGGAAAAGGTCACCAGTGCTTTCTGTTCAAAGAAAACCCTTCCTTTGTTCTGTACATTGACTGTTAATATGGAGTTTATAAACTGCTTTAATTAATAAATCCACTGTTTTCCTCTGTGAGTTGAATGTGCTTTCATGTGGGCAGAGAGCATCATAAGATTTAGTTCAAAGAGGTTAAGGATTTCACCAACCAAAGTCAGCTGCTTCTCAACCTCATTGAAGCTTTGTCTGGAATTATGAAAGCTCAAAATCCTCTGCACTTCTGTCAAGTAGAAAGTAATGGAAATTACATTTTGCTAGGTAGATTGCTTAGTGATGCTTCAAGAGTTGGTTTTACTGAATAAATGAATTAAAAGGTTGAGCAATTAAGCATAATTAATACATTTTTGCATTCCTATGTTATGTTGTTAAATAAGGAAATTTTACTTTAACTGTATATCTTTAATAGCAATAGAATAAATTGATTCAAGTTCTGACATGAGTCATTAGACACTGAAGATAATTTGTTGACAGGTTTGAAATACATGAGGAATCATTTCCAGAGGGAGATGATTAACAGACTTGCCTGGTTACAGGTCTTCCTAGAAGTTAATAGGTTTCTGTGAATGATATAGATAAGATCTTGAAGAGAAAGAGATGTATATATTTAGACATTTTAAGGATCTAGTTTATGTCTCACATATTTGTATGTTTTACTCAAGAAGTTTTACACATAAAGATAATTTCCATAGATGTATTTTGGCATATTTTAAATGCTCACATTTAAAATAAAACTGTTACATAATTTTTGCTATGGAACCAAAGGAATTTAATGACAGACCAATTCTATTTCAAACACTATTCAAGTTAAATAGTGTGTGACATGACAGTTTTGTTATTAACATTCAGAATTTATTTTGGGGTCTTTTATCTTGAACTTGGCTTGAGTCTATCCTGTTATAGACTCATGTAATATTTTAAATATTATTATAAATATAAAAATAACAAAAATATTATAAATATTATTTAAAATAATATTTATTTAATGTGTCTTTGTATACATAATACAATATAATTACTACAACTCTATTATGCAATGCCAATGTATTATGTGCTCTTTCTTGTGTGATTAAAAGTACTTCCATCCTTAAATTATATTCCTTTCTTGTTTCGGGGGAAGGAGTTAGGCCATCCTAGGGGTAAAATCCCTAGCCTTGTAGATTATATGTACATCCTTTATCATTCATCTACATCTCTAATTCTTGTTTTTTTTTCCTAATTGTTGTTGCTTTTGTTTCTGTTTATGGTGGTGGTGGTATGTGAACGTGTGTATGTGTGTGTATGTTGTGTGACTGTGTATTTTGGATAATGCTTCAACATTATAGCTTAGGTTCTGGTACTCACTGTACATCATTGGCCAATCTTGAGCTTTTAATCTCTTGCCTCTATCTTCTGAATGCTGAAATTACAAAAATAAACCACCCAAGATGACTTTATTCCTTAAACATATTCAGACATGTATTGTTAGCATTGATATGTTGTAATTTTTGTGTTTTTTATTCTTTTACAGGAAGGTGATTGAGCATTCCTTAACTTTTCAGGATTCAGATAAATGTTATAATTATAAAGAATCAAGCAAACCTGGCATTTTAGAAAACTATTAAGAATGCAGTATAATTTTTGTTGTAGTCAGGTACGGAGGCTTTAACACCTGTGCTCAGACAGGGAGAGGCCTGTGAGTGTAAGGCCAGCCTGCTGTGCTCCTGAATTCCAGGTCATGGAGGCTGAATCCTGAGAGCTTCTCTGAAAATAAGTCCTTTACTGTTGGAAATGTATTTCTTACTGAGGTTAATCTTGCCCAAAAATTTAGATATATTTGATAGCACAATTTCAAATTTTAATATTCAATTATTTCCTCCACAAATTGTTTTTTTTTCATTTTCATTGATAATAGTATGAAATATTAAGTATTTTAAATTGTGAGGAAGAATTAAGAATGACAAATAACAATGGTAATTGCAAAGCATCACTCTATAAAGCATAACTAAACAATAAAGCATAGTTTAAAAGAAAGTACAGAGCCAGGCATGGCATTGCCCACCTGTAATATCAGCACTGGGGGAGGCAGAGGCAGGTGGATCTCTATGACTGGGAAGTCTGGAAATCAGGTGAAAGTTTTAAAACTTTGGTTCAAGCAAATACTTCCTTATTAAAAGCTGGTGGTCTCAAGTGTTTGCTGTTTTCATAGCAATAGAAATTTCTTTTGTGTGAGAACAGTGGGTCCTCTAAGTTTTTTAATGACAAAAAAATTACTAAGAGGCAGATAAATATGTACTACTGCTTTTTGGCTGATGGAAGGTATTTTTTTTCCTGCTTCATCTAATGTGCACTAAGAAATGCAGAGATAATCAACAATCATATTTAAATATGTGTATCCCATGCTTTCTATATTGTTTCACAGAACTCTGTCTTGGTAAAAACACATAAAAAAAAGTAATGGGAGAGGAGGAAAAAAATCTCTGCTCTTAAATCGTGAGGATAATGCCAAGAGAAATCTGTGTTAAAAGAGAAAACTAAAACTCTCATGACTTATAGTAAGTTCATTATAAAGTGAGGAAAATTTTTCCTGTTTTGAAATTTTTATATTTTTCAAACCAAAATATAAGATTCAAGTTCCTAAGATGTGTGTGCATGGATGGTGCTTGTGTGTATGCACATGTGAATTCATGTGTAAAGTGTTAGGCTAAACTCAGGTCAGTTTTGAATTATATGATCAAAAGTTGAAGTATTTAATTTTCTCTTATAGATGAGTAGGACAGAAGGTTGAAAGTATGTGGAAGGAAATCATGAGAATAAGGCTGGTGAACATGTTAGAAGAAAGACCATGCTTAAATGATGCTTCCAAAAACTGAATTACATTTATGACTTATGTTGTGGAAAGATGACTTCTTTTGTGAACATTGTGACCTTCAGATAACAGGGAAATATTATGGTAATATATTCAATATTCACTTGGTTTCTGAAACTTTCAAGAGATATAAACTGGAGACAGACATGAAAGTCATCAGATTATTAACCAGGAAAGCCTAAAGAAATATTCACATGTACCAAGAGTCCTGAAGTTCAATAGTCCAAAAGAAAATATCCAATTAGAAATTAGCAAAAGAAAAGGTTACTCTCATGAAGGAAAATGAAAAAAAGGTAAATGAATATAATAAAATATGCAGAATCATGATCTTAGAGAATTTCAAGTTAAAACAAGTATAGTGGCTGCACAGTTATTTAAATGGTTAAAATTTCAAACAATGACAGCATCAAATGATGCTAAGGATGTGTAACTTCAGAACATGTATTTTTTGCTGTGAAGAACACAGGAGTGTTTAGAAAATTTGCAAGAAAGTTTGATCTTCCTGCTGAAGCCCATTTTATTTTCACTACTTAATCATGTTACATGATATTTACCCAAATGAGTTCAACACTGTGCCTGATGACTTATGAATATGAATCATATTTATTTATTACAATTTATTCACTTTGTTTCCCTGCTGTGGCCCCCTCCTTTGTCTCCTCCTAGTCCCACATACCCTCACTCTTCTCCACCTATGCCATTTTCCTAGTCCACTAATAGGAAACATGAAAGCAACCAAGGTGTACTTTTCCTTTCTTTTTATTTCATTTTCTTTTCTTTCCTTTTTTATTATTTTGTTTGTTTGTTTCAAGACAGGGTTTCTTTGTTTGGCCTTGGATCTCCTGGAACTTACTCTGTAGATCAGGATGGCCTCCAACTCATAGAAATCTGTCTATCTCTCTAGTGCTGGGATTAAAGGTATGTGCCACCACCATCCAACATATTTCAATAAATAAAATAGAATCCAGGGACATCTCTGAGACAAATTAGAAACCTAGTGCAATGGAAGCCCACAAGAATCTATGAGAAGATATAGAGATATGGAGCCTAAACTATGCATCTCCTAAGACTTGCAGTGGAGGGACTGGGACACCAACCCACAAAACCTGTGGCCTACAATTTGTCTGCTTACAAGATGTGCTGGGATAAAAGTGGCACAGAAATTGTGGGAGAGGCCAGCAAATGACTGGTCCAGTTTGAGACCCATGCCTGAGAGGGAACTTGACTGTGACACTACTTGGAGGACCAGGAACTATAGCCTGGGTAGGCCAGAGACCTAGGATAAAACCAAACACAACTGGCAAAAAATAAAAATAAAAATCAGTGAAACAATTCCTGATGATATTCTGCTATGCTCATAGATTGTCTGGCCCAGTTGTCATAAGAAAGGCTTCACCCAGCAACTAATGAGAACAGATGCAGAGATGCACAGCCAAACATTTTTAAGAATCCTGCAAAAGAGGGGGAAGAAGGAGTATAGAAGCCAGAGGGGTCAATGACACCTCAAGAAAAATACAAAGAATCAACAAACCCGAGTCCCATTGGATCAAAGAGACTGACTCGTCCACGAGGGAGCTGGCATGGTGCTGATACAGGCCCTCTCACACTTGTTAACAATTGTGTGACTTCATTTTCAAGTGGGACTTCGAACAGTGGGAGCGGGGGCTATCTCTGACTCTGTTGCCTGCCTTTGGGACCTATTCTTCCTACTAGGTTGCCTACTCTTGCCTTAATAGAAGAGGAGGTACCTATTCTTACTGCATCTTGATATGCCATGGCTGGTTGGTATCCATGGGAGACCTGACCTTTTCTGAAGAGAAGTGAAGGAGGAATAGATGGGGTTGGCATTGTTGGAGAAGAGAAGAAGTGGGAGGAAGGGACTGGGAAGAGGGGGGGCGTCTTTGGTCAGTATGTAAAAGAAAGGAAGGAAGGAAAGAAGGAAGGAATACAGAAACAACAAAAAGAAATAAAAGAAAACCAAACAACCAAACAACAACAAAACCATGTAAAAAGACTCTAGTACAACCATACAGTGGAATATTATTTAGTGATGAATAGAAATGAACTTCTGAGTCCCCAGAAGTCAAAGAGGTCTTCAAATATACTTTTCAAAATGAAAGAAGTCAATTTCACTCTTTGTAAAGCTTACTCCAACAACCTTAAAGCATGGAAAAGTGGCATTATGATGGCTTTCAATGATCATTCCTTGCTAGGTTTTTGTGAGGAAGAAAAGATGCTTTGGCCAAACATGGGGGATCTTATGTCAATGAACAGTGCTACAGGACAATAAAATGATGGATTCATGTTCCTATTTTGGCATTCTTACTATTAATTGTATGCTTGTAGTTCTTAAAAGTTTCAGTATTGGCTGGAACAGCCAATATACAACAAACAAGCAAAATGTATGCAGGGGAAACTTTGTGGGGAAGTAAGACAGATGGTGTCTTAGTCTTGCACCAAGAACTTCAGCCAGCTAAGGAGTGCTGGGGGCTGGAGAAACAGTCTTCCTCAGGGAAAAGTAGACCAATAGGTCAGTTGTGAAAATATACATGCAAGTAACACAATACAGACTGGCCAGATTACTTTTATAAACACGTAAACACAAACAATTCATGAAAAAACTCAGACATTTTGAAAGAGAACAAGAATGGGTATATGAGAGGTTGAGAGGAAAGAAAGAGAAGGGGGAAACTGAGAGAAAACCAGCTATTAAGATTAAATATAAGGTAAGCTACTGGGATGAAGAGTCCCTGCTGGAAGTCTTATTAAAAGAGATTATAGTTTCCATTCCTTGTGTGCTGTGGATTTGATTGTGTCATGCATAAACAAATTCTGTTAGATTTTAGATGAAACCCTATTTTGCGATTTTGCCATGATAATTAAGTGCTATAAAATGAATATGCAATGCTTTAACTAGCATCTAGGCCAAGACTATTATCTTCACAATATGAAATCTACAGAATGCTGATTGTCCTAGTTTGCATCTCTGTTGCTGTGATAAATACCATGACCAAAAGCTTCTTGAAGAGTAAAAAAATTAATTTGTCTTAAATGTTACACAGTCCATTATTGAAGGAAGCAAGGGCAGGAGCTCAAGATAAGAATCTGGAGGAGTGAACTAAAGTAGACCAAGAAGGAACCTCACTCATCAGGTTGCTGTTGGGCTTACTCAGGTACCGTTCTTTCTAGGCATAGTACTACCTATTGTGCATCCTACACCTCCAGCATCAATTGAGAAGATGCCTCACAGATTAGAGGCCAATCCTAGGGAAGTAATTTATCACCTGAGGGTCTCCCTTCGCAGGCCAAATGGAAATGTTCAAACTCAGTTTCCCAGTGTACCCTTTACCAGACACATAAGATTATGTTTCTGTTTCATACTTGGCAAGTCTGTTGAAAATACTATCAAACCCCAAGTCAATAGCGATAGAGATGAAAATGTACTTGTTTTATTTATTTTCCCTCCAATCTTTATGATGACAAAAAATGAACTTACTATTAAAAATGGCACAAAGAGCACACATAGTGTCAAGTGATAGTGCACATTACATACATTACATGTTGTCAAGAGTGTCAGCAGGACACATGGGATTTAGGAAATATTTGGTATAGTTTGAGTGGTTCCCAGTTAAGGTTCTCGGGGTTTGATTTTGTAAGGTATTGTGAATTGTGCACGTTTATGAAGAATAAACCTGATTTTAATACTATTCATGCTGAATATTCATGGGCATAAAATGAAAAATAGAAAATGTCTCCCTAAAGTTTACTTAGAGGGCACTCAACCATTTTGGATATTCACACAGAACTAGTTCAGGCCAGTTCAATCCTCCAGAAATATGTTTGAAGTGAAACTTCCTGAATTTTAAGGTGATAAAGAGGAGGAAACAACAATGCAGCCACTCCTGATGAGACATGATAGACTAGGATTAGAGGGAAAGGGAGGAGGACCCTCCTTATCAGTGGACTGAGAGAGGGACACAGGTGGTGAAGAAGGAGAGTGGGACTGGGAAGGGAGGAGGAAGGGAGGTACAGGGGGCTACAACATGAATAAACTGTTAATAACTAAAAATTTAAAAGAGGAGAAAACGTTTATTCCTTTGTTCCAAAGGAAACATTTATATTTCAAAACAGGTGGATATTCTGGGTTGCCAATGGGTTGATATGTGGTGAGCTCAGAGAGAAAGTTGTAGGCACAGTATATGTGGGTGATAGGCCTAGATTGCCAAGTGTATTGTTGAAAGAGGGGTGAGTGCATAAGCTAAGTGGAGTCTGAGGACACTAAGCTCTTTGCTATGCTTTACTGCCTTTACTGGGTGGTACCTGATCATTCCTCTTCCTCTTTCCTTAGCTTTCTGGGTAACATTAGGGGAACAGGTGATTCTACCACACAATCCCCAACTCTACCACTACTGTACGACTTACTGTCTTGCAGCTGGCACAATTGCTACAAGGCTAATCCACTGCAAGCTGAATTATCTTCTCATGAGCCAAAACAAACTTTTCTCTTAAATGATCACCTCAGGCATTTTGCTCTTATCATGGAAGCTAATCAATAGTGACCAAGATTAGCTCTTGTCAAAATTATTATGGTGTTTAAATAAGCTTTAAATTGGTAAATAATAGTATATTATCATATTTTATATAGTTTTGAAAAATAAAATTTAAAAAATTGATGAGCAGAGTGCAGGAAATCTTATGAAAGAAGTGGGAAAGAGTAAGACCTGGAGAGGACAGGAGCTCCACAAGGAGAGCAACAGAACCAAAAAATCTGGGCGCAGGGTTCTTTTCTGAGACTGATACTCCAACTAAGTACCATGCATGGAGATAACCTGGAACACCTGCACAGATGTAGCCCATGGCGGTCCAGTGTCCAAGTGGTTCCATAGCAATGAGAACAGGGACTGTCCCTGACAGGAACTAATTGGCCTGCTCTTTGATCACTTCCCCCTGACGGGGAGCAGTCTTACCAGGCCACAGAGGAAGACAATGCAGCCACTCCTGATGAGACCGCAATAGAGTGAGATCAGAAGGAAAGAAAAGAAGACCTCCCCTATCAGTGGAATTGTGGAGGAGCATGTGTGGAGAAGGGGAAGAAAGGGGGGGGGATTGGAAGGGGAGGATGGAGGGAGCTACAGGGAGGATACAAAATGAAAAATGTGTAATTAATAAAAAATAAAAAGCATATGGATCGGCAATTCAAGCTTTTTACAGATTAAAGAAAGCCCTTTGAATCTCTTTGCAAAAAGATCTATCTGCCACATGTAATTGTTATCTCACAGCCTTATTGCTAAATAAGCTCCCACTTTCTGGTTCTTTCTCAACTCTGACTGGCTGGTTCAACTCAGCTGTTCTTGATCAAAGTCCTCTGTAAGCTGACTATTCAAACTGGCTTCCCTCAGCTGCAGACTAAATTGCTCTGTTTGGCCTCAAATTCACTCTAGCAGTCTATTCTAATCTTCTGGCTCCTTCTCACTCTCTGTCTTACTTGTGTCTAGCTTGTTCTCTGTATGACATGTCTTGGTAAAACTGTCCTGGTAAAAGCTACATCCTCACTCCCTCTGAGCTGCTCTTCTAAGTCCTCTTTTTCCTGTCCTAGTGAGGGTTGTGTGTATCCTAATTCTAACTCATTCTGTCAACTCTTTCTCTGATTTCTCACGTTGTCTGCCCCTCAATTAGATATCGCTTTCAAACATGGATGATTCCTGCTGCAAGCTAACCTTACTTACATTGTTAGGGATTATAGGTGTGTACTGTCTTCCAGCCTGAGGAATTAAAAATGTGTCATTCTAGCTGGATTACACAGACCTGGAAGAATGCGATCCCTTGCCAGAGCAGACACGTTGCTGGATTAAATTCCCTCTATATCAGTCTACACTGCAAGTTTATGTTCACTTCTGCCTGGACCTGAAGCCATACATGTTCATTCTGCGGATGCAGCCACCAAAACCTCCCAAGGTCTTTTGTGCAAGGTCTTAAAGCAGAAAGTTCTGTCTTCAGGGAAAACGAGGCAGGTGTCCATTAGCCAGTCTGGGCCAGAGAAAAGTCACAATAGCCTGGACACCTGTGCCTGCCACCCTGATGTGCTACTTAAGAAGCTCCTGGGGTCCCTGTGCTCCAGCCTGTTACTGAAATGCATAGCTTTATGGTGGAAAAAAAAATGATGTTTGTTTCTGTGGCCTTCTTCTAAACTTTTGCGACCATGGTAAGTGGGTTACATTTGTGAAACCATTGAAAGGATTTGAAGAGACACTCCATGCCTCTAAATTCAGGGGGCTATCATCCCAGAGCATACACAAAAGAGCTAAAGGCAGTCGGAACTAAAATAGATGAGCATTACCCTCTCTGCATTACTCATTTTCCTTTATCCCCATTCCCTCTCCATTTTTTGTCTTTGCTCTTTCTTCCATTTTCTGCTTTTCCTTCCTATCTTCTGTCTGTTTTCCATTCACATCCTCACATTCTTTCTTCCCTGTTCTCCCTCTCTCTTTCTTTGCACCCTCTTTCATTCCTCCTCATATATCCTTCATTTTCCTTTTCCCCTGCTCTCCCTCCCCTGTTCTCTCTCTTCTGGACTCTGAACCCAAGATCCACTACATGCTAGACAAGTGTTTTATGACCCAGTTGTATCACCAGGCATATGTTTTCTTTTTATGCTTTTAATAAAAAACAATAAGAAGACTGTGGAGGTCATTAACAACAGAACACACCAAAGACCTACTGTTTTAAGATAATTAACTTCCCATTAGCCTAAGGAGGCCATCTGCATTGACCTGCATTAGGAATTCCTGTAGAAATAGGCATTAGCAGGGAAGGAGAATCTTGGACCAAATGTGGGCATTGGTAAGTTTTTGCTGCTTTATGGCAGAAGTATATATGCTGGTCAGTGTTCCATACCTATAGCTAGAAGCAGGCAGCTCATTGCAGCCTCCATAGAGCCTGGTCCAGGGTAAATGCTCCCACAATTTTTCACCAGTCTTGCTGTAAGGAACTCTGTCTTGTCTTATAGCCTGGTTCATTGTCTGCAGGATTATGGCCACATGCTTCCTGAGATATGAGCTGTTCAAAAATTTGTCCAGAGAGTCAAAATTGGGATTCTGGGACTGCACAGTGGGAAGATGAATGGTCTACTTTCCTTGGTCTTTTAGAAGCAGCAGCTGTGCCTATGTACTTTTTACAATATGAAAAGAACCGCATCTATTTAAGGAATATTGGGAAAAATAGTCACTCACAAAACCAGCATGTGTCAAGTTTAATTTTAAAAGTGCTAGGGACTGAGCCTTGGCATATGCTCTATGTGAACTATAACTATACCCCCATAAGCCATTTCTAAAGAAGAAATTTGCTAACATTAAGATTCTATGAGTGTTTTGTTTCACATAGACTGATTTAGACATTTTTTTCTGTCCTGCCCACAGTGGGTATATCTTCATTCATGTTGGCCAGGTCAGCATCCAGATTGGCAAAGTCTGATGAGAACTCTACTACTTAGAATATGGAATTCTGCCAAATGGCCAGATGCTATGTGACGAAATATTTGGAGAGGCATATGGCTCCTTCAGCAGTTCTTAGCAAGGCAGGTTCTGGCAGGCATATATTCTTGTCAATGTTTATAGACCTGGAACTCACGGTCATTGTTCTGTGTACCAGAGGTCTGTCAGCTATCCTTCTCCACTGATCCCATAGTCAGTTTGTCTCCTTTGGGCCCTGCAAAGTGAAGGTTGTTGGTAATGAGTAGCTGTATTCCCTTTTCCTGATTAAGTTCACATTAGTACTTACTCTCAGCTCTTCCACCCCAAGGAGCTTATCACAGGCAAGGAAGATGCTCCAAAAGACTATGTACATGGGCTCTATGGCATTGGGAAGAAGATCATTGACCTCAGTTCATAAGGTGGTAAATGCTCATGTCTGTATGTAAATATCCCTGTAAATGGAATGTAGCCAGTTGTCAGCATTCTTTCTTTAGTGACTGCCAAATACTCAGGCAGGCTAATGCATAAGTCTTCAGGGATTCTTGATTTTTTGAAATTTTGATGTTAGAACTGACTCTGGGTTCATATCCTTGTTGATGGAACCCTTTTATCTCTTCATTATTGCAAGAATTCCAACCTAGAGTCCTCTATTTTCTAGGTCCATCAGGTTTCAACTGCAGGAGTTGAGCCCTGCAATTCAGTCTTCATAATTTATTATATCTTTGAGCACTTTGAGCACATGTGGCTTTATAGTAAACAGTGAGGCCATCTAGGATATCTGTTAGAGAAACCTCGATTTTGAATGCCAGACCTATACTAAGCTCCTGTCTGCTCATCTACCTATCAGTTTACAAAAGTTACCCTAGACACATGGCAGTCAGAAACTGTATCTATAAAAAGAAGAGCTAACAGAGGCAAATCCCCCAAAATAGTTTTATCATTTGGTCTTCTGGATAGCTGCCAGATCTAGATAGTACATCTCTCAAAAAGTGATGTTAATGATTGCCAGCCTAGCCAATATGAATGGAGATGTCTTCTCTCTGCAGGCAGGAAAAAATGTGTTATTACCTAAAATGTGCCTCCCATGACTGTTTCCCTCAAATTTAATAGAGCTCTGAGTGTTGATCTGACAGAATTTTAGACCTATTCCCACACCTTCCAGCCACAAAGGTAACTACCATTTGTCCTGAAAATATCCTAATCTAGCAGAACTCATCAATGTCTGCTTAGAACCATGCAATCAGACCTAAACCATGGTAAATACATGGATTTCTCCATAGTGATCCATGATGTTTGAGTTCTGAAGATGTCAATACTTTTTGTCACCATCTAGTCCCGTATAGCACCAGTGGTGAACTGGTACCCTATTGCCTTAAAGTTGGGATTAATTACCCGCTACCCACTGCAGTTTCTGGCATAGGCACCGTGAGCTATGTACATGCTGAACAAGACCATGTCCCTTGCTGAGGTAAGGTCTCATTTAGACAAGATAGCTGACATGATTTATGCCAACTGTGCCTTTTCTCCCTGGTATGTGGGTAAGAGAATGGAAGAAGGAGTGTTTATTGAGGATCCTGAGGACATAGGTGTGCCTGATAACAATTATGAAGAGGTTAATTTAGATTCTATGGGAAGGCGAGGCTGGGTAAGAGAAGGAATGTACGCTATTCTTAACCCTGAAGTATGTCAGCCAAGAATATACCTCTTTCACTCACCTGTAGATGGGTGGGGAGATGGAAGACAATTTTGAATCACGAAAATATGGCTGGTGACATGTTTACTTTTCTTCATTGATATGAGAATGACAAGAATATTTAAGTGAAGAAATGAAGGAATGTTTTCTCTGTTGTGTGAGGATGTGGTTGCCCTGGAGGAGGATTACAGAGAACATTAGTTTGGATCCAATTGGAAGGGCTAAGGAAAGAGAAGAACACTAATTATATTTTTCTTTTTGTTCTTGCTCTCATAGTCTTAGAACTGAAGCTTTAGCATTAGCTGACAGGCACTGAATTTCATTGAATCACATTTCCTTTCCATATGTAACTGGGAGATTTTTCTATGTCTCCAAATAAAGGTACTGTAAAAGCTTTAAAAAAAAAACCCTTCTGTGCTCCTAAACCTTTCTTCATTGCAACTTATCTAGTCTTGAAGTACAAGGGCCCAGCAGCATGTTAATGTCAAGAATTTCTCATAGCTATAGTCAGCTATGTGGGAGAAGGGAAGAAAGGTAGACTAGATTCTAATAATGGCATTAACTTCTTCAGACTTTTCATAGGGTGCTTGAAAAATGATGGAAGCTTTCGTGAATAGCAGAGCTCTAACAGCTCTTAAGATTCATATTAGAGGCTGTGGGATGTCTGTAGCAGAACTATCAATAGATGGTTGGGTATTCGTGGTGAATTAGCATTTCAAAGTTTTTAATTTCATGTTAGTGGCTGTTTAAGAGGATGAAAACAATTTAATTATTTTTCTCTGGCTTTTCAGGTTTTCTCTGTGTAGCCTTCGCCATCCTAGAACTTTGTAGGTAGACCAAGCTGGCCTTGAACTTAGAGATCTGCCTGCCTTTGTCTCCTGCATGCTTGCCACAACACCTGGCTTTTATAGTTATTATTATTATACAATATTATTATTACACAATAATATTAGTATTATACAATAATAAATAATAATGTCAAAAATTCATTGAGGTGAAAAGACACTTTTGGGCCAAATAAGTCTGTATTTCCAGCTCTACAGATATGTTAAAGAACTGACATTATGCCACAGAATAGTGTACTTCTTTCTCTCTCTTCTAAGGCCCTGGGTTCAATCTTCACTATTTAAGCTGAAAAAAAAAGACATGGAGGAATGTTGTAGAATGAAAAGTTATGACTGATGGTCAACTGAGGCCCTACTAGGAAAGAAAGTCAGTTATTGAATGATTCATATCCACTGGTAGTAGGCTGCATGCCATGATGTATCGACACCATCGGTAATGTTAGAAGATTCATAATGACTACCACTTTCCTTGATTTACTTTGTCTGTGTGCCATCAGGGTAAGGTAGTGAACAGAGAGGCCCTTGAATGTTTGGCAAGTGCTCTGCCTCTGTAGGACATATCCATCCCTACCTTTACATTTTGAGACAATGTATCTAAGCTACCCAGCTGTCCTTATGTCCACTTTAGCACAGATTCTGCTTTTGTTTGCAGCCCTTCAACTGCAGCTTCCTTAGCAGCTTAGGCTACAAGTGTGTTCTGGCTTGCCCAGTTTCATTCTTTTAAGTATATGCAGTTTCCTGTAAAGGATGTTGGTTTGGAGAGGTTTGTAAGGAGAAGCCTTCTTATCTAGCATGTGTGAAGTCTTTGTGCCATGAGGGTTTTTTTTTTCTACTTTGTCACAATGACAGAATTTGTTTCCATTCAAATATATCAATCCATTTTCAATCACTAAACAGTATGTCATTCTTTTCTCCTTTCCTATTTATACCATATTAAATACATGCAAAATTTGGATTTACTCTCTAAAAAGACTTCATGTATATTCTGGAACAAGTGCTCTGAGAAAATTAACCAAAATCAATTTTAAATCTGTATATTATTGATCAACAAATGCAATTCAATATTAAGGAAATACCACCTTCAGAATCAGCAAAACTAAACTTGTTGGGTATAAATATGATAATATTTTTAAAGTACCAAAGTTTATGAGTCATTAATAAAATAGATTAGTGATTGAAATGGGTAGATGCTTCTTGTGCAGCATTCTGAGAAACAGTAGTGAGCTAGGGCATGCTAGCTTACATGAATATCAAATTATATATGAGTAGAATAGACCAATTTTTCATCTCAAAATTTCAAATAATTTACACATGAACTCTTCCTCAGCAAAGTGGAAGTGAGATCTTGAGCAACAGAACTGACCTACATAAACTGACTCCATTAGAGAACAGAGATCTTTACACAGGGAGGTATGAAAACATGACCTTAGCCAGGCAATCATGGTCAAAGTCATCAGAAATAACCCATGTTGACTATGATAAGACATGCCTGTACACATTGGATACCTCTTTTCTGTATTTTATGCTCTAAAACTTCAGCCTCTGTCTATCCAGAAAAAAAAAAACATAAAAAACTAATTAAGGGATGTTTTCTCAGAGACTAACCCATGATTGATACTGTCTCAACATTTTCAAATTTGAGTACTTGTGACAAACCTCAGAGTGCTAAGGATATGTGAAAACCAAATTCATAGTAAGTTAGATAACAGGAACAGAAAATCAACAACCAGTGTACAAGTGGCTGATAAATACTGCGGATAGGGGGAGAACTCTTGACATTCTTACTCATTAGAACGCTGCAAGCCAGGTCCATCAGGAAACTCACCTTTGATCAAGGGATGAGAGCTGTGACTGAAGCTGCTTGTTGAGTAGGCATACCCCATGACATTTGCAGTTTTGCCACACATTAATCATGAGAGATTGGAGTACACTAGCCTTATCCTGTTGGCTAGGTGCCCAGTAACTGGGGGCAGCAGCCTATCTCTGCTTGTCAAATTTCTCAGCCTGAAATTGATTTAAAATTTACTTGTGCTAAAAGGATTGGATTAGTTAAAATATTTAGTGTCGAATATTGTAGTAAATTTCCCTTAACTCACTCATTCAATTTCTCTGCCTCTCTTTTCATTTGATCAAGCTTGTAAACAGGTAGGTGATAAGGTAATTTTATCTAGGAAATGTTTGTTAACCCTAACTTCATAGACTTCCTGTTTCTTCACTTGTGGATTTGCTTTATATTTCACTTTGTTTTCAGGCTTATAGTATATTTTGAATTAATTTTGATCATTCTTATAGTAGCTGCATAGTGATTTGCTGTATTTATATTAATCAATGCTTCTGCTATGTGTTGGAATAACCATCATTATATTTGATAATCACCTGAACTGTATATGTAGATCTATTTAATGGCCTCTGCTTTGGCCCAATATTATTGTTACTAATTTTTCTATATAGCCCAGGCTGTCCTCTTAAACTACTAAGTCACCCAGAGGAGAGTCACTATGTCACAAAGGCTAACTAGCCTCAGGCTTGTTATCTTCCTGTTTCATGTCCTGCATGCTGGCATGAGAGTTATGTTTTGAACTTTGTGGGAAATATATTTAGTGATGTTTGAGGATTTTTCCAGATGCCTTTTAAGTTCATTGGGGGAAGTTACCTTCATATTATAGTTTGTGAAGAGCTGTTTTGCATTTTCAATAATTGATATAAGAATAATTTATTAATTGTTTTCAAATTCTTTTGTTGAGATGAATCTCAAATTCAACTGAGATGATACTATTAATACATAGATTATATTGATGGTAAAATAAATTCATTATCTTAAAAGTGCAGAAACTTAAAAGAAACCTTACTTCAGTTTTCTATGTTTGTATGTGCGTGTGTATGGGAACATGCATATGACCTCTGTTTCCCCACAGAGGACAAAGGCATTGAATATCATGATGTTGGAATTATAGGTGGTAGTGGGCAATATGATGTGCTTGCTAGGACTGAACTGCGGTCCTCTCGAAGACAAGAATGAGCTCTTGACCACTGACCCATATCTCCAGTCCCAGAAAGTTGTCTTTCTTGAATTAACAAAAACTACATTGTTGGAAAAGATGGTCTTGTACTTTGAGCCATAATATCTTTCATCATATTTAATTTATTTTAAATTTTAAATATAACTGTTGTTCTTCCTTCCTACAAAGTTGAAATGATTTTACTAGTACATAACAATTTGTATCTCAAATTTCATGGTACAAAGTTTTAAGTACAGTGTTTGCTGAAAAAAATATAGGGTTATAATTATTCATCTACACTGTATTTTGGCAGTTTGTGACTCAAAATGTATTAACTTCACCTTAATTTGCTATTTTAAAGGTATTTTGAATTGATTTTATTTTTTATTATATTATTTTCTGCTTTTTGTTTTTATTCCTTATAATCATAATATTTTCTTTTATTTGAGTTTTGGGAATTGCTATCCAGCACTTGGCCTGTAGTTTCTTAAGTTCAAAATCAGTATTATTGATTCAAAACTGTTCTTTCTTAACATATTTAATGCCACAAATTTTCTCTCAGTTACTTTAACAAAATGAACTTACAGAATATTTTTATTTACTGATTGTTCTAAAATTTTAGAATTGGTTATAACCACAGACCTTATTGTCACATATTTTAAATTTGCTCCATTATAGTTAGAGAATATTTTATGTTTGTCTTCAATGCTTGATTCGCCCTTTTGAATTTTTATGTTCTACTCTTAAATATTTCAAAATGTCATTTTATGTATAATATAAATCAGGCAAATGTATGCTTCTTTGTAACAACTGCCCTTTGTGTAATATTGACCTATATTTTTCTACATGTATTATAATTAACATAATATGTCATTATGTCTTAAAGAGTAATTTATGCTTGTGTTATAAATAAATAAAAACATTTCCCGTTGTACCCATATGTATGTATGTATAGCATTCTTCATTTAATTCATAAATCTTATTTTCTTCACATTATTTTCCTTCTGTTTAAATAAATTTTACTTCAAATAGTAAAGGTTCTGGGAATGAATGTTTTCTGCTTTTGTTTTTGGATTTACTGTTTTACATTTACCTCTCAATGCCAATTGCAAAAAAGATCCTAGTCACTACTGCTTGCCTGGACAAAATAATCTTGAGATTTTACTCAGAAGGCATTACATTTTAGAGTTTTAATTCTTAGTTTAGAGAAACTGTAGTAATAAAGCTGATATGTGGCTCTTGATTATACCTCATCAAAAACATTCGCACTGTCTTTGTCTCTGCCCCTCACTATCTCTGTCTCTGTGTCTTTCATCAGTCCCAATCATTGCACAGAGCATACATAAAATTGAAAGTTTATTTAAAATTCTAGGTTTCTTCTTTAAAAAGAATAAGACAGTTTATAGTCCACTATATATCAAGATTTTTAATAAATATTTAAAACACTTAAATTAAAATTCTGTTTTACTTTTAGCATAATTTATGTATATTTTCCTAAGTAGATTAATAAATGAATAAATATAGTAACACTTTGAAAATTTAAATGCTTTTTATTTGTAGGCAATGTTAAACAATAAAATATAATCTTTTATAAATTCTTAAAACTGAGGACTCCATTAATAAGTAACTAATTTCTATGGACTTTTATAGTAAATAAAAATACTGTTTATTAAAGATTTATGTTGTATTATACTTGGCCTTTAATAAAGAAAGTTACTCAGCTTTTTAATTATCTTCTGTTATTTGAAGTTATTAGCTCAGATGAAAATGAGTTAACTCTCTACTCCCTTACAGCTTGGTATTTTATATTAAGATAAAAAGGGGTAAGAAAAAAAGAAAGAAAGAAGGTACCCATTGTTTTTATGTTTCTTACACTGCACTCTGGTCATGTCAGCCCAGAATGTTCTACAGGAATTAATCTTATGTAATGTTATATTTTTATTTCCGGTTTTTCTAAACCTGGATTTAAATAAAATCACCGTGGGTAGATTAATAAATGTTATGGTTTTGTTTTTGTTTTTGTTGCTTTGATAAACACCGTTACCAAAAGCAACTGGAGAGAAGAAAGAATTTATTTGTCTCACACTTCCATTCCATAGCTAACCAGGAGAAAAACCATTGTAGGAACGAACTCAAGCGGGAATCTGGTGGCCAGACTGAAGCAGGATTCAGGAAAGAACACTGCATATTGACTTGGTCCCTACTTCTGTTCACCTAGCTTCTTTAGACAGACCAGCCCCACTTGCCCAGGCGTATTACTTCCCACACTGTGCTAAGCCCTCCTTTATTAAACAAAAATCAAGAAATCACCCCCCACCCCCACCCCAGACATGATCAAAACCTAGT
>CM053766.1:7982474-7998957 GCA_028658305.1 Pachyuromys duprasi | reverse complement strand
TGACAGACTGGCTAGATCCCAGGGGAGGACATTGCAGCCAACCCTGAGGAGACAGGATAAGCTGGGGTTGGATGGAAGGGAAGGAGGTCCTCCCCTGTTGGTGGACACTGAGGGGGCGGGGAAGAGGGAGATGAGGAAGGGAGTGGGAGGGTAGGAGGGAATGGGGGAGGGGGCTACGCCTGGGATTCAAAGTACCTAACCTGTGATTGAGATAAAAATAAATAAATTAAAAAAAAGAAATTAAAGAAATCAAAAAAAGATTAAAAATTTATACGATTGCCTATTTAAATAAAACAAAAAAAACATAGTTTTAAAAAATGTGAATGATTAAGTAGCCATGCAAACAGTAGGAGAATAAAAATTCAGGATATGTGATAATAAGTTGGCAAAGAGAGAAAATTATTAAGCATTTACTTGATTATGGGTCTTCACCAACTCTATGTTGTAAGAATTGCTTAATTCTTTCTTTACACTATTGTCCATAGTGAATGAGTAAGAATGAATGAAATATTATTTGAATAGAATCTCATATGTACACCTTTCGTATCTGAGAGGTCAGAATACCAAGAATGATAAGTGGTGATAGCCTTCTAGATTGTTAAGGCTGCATACACCAAATTCAATTCCCATCAGAGAGCTAAACAAGTATAACAATATGTATGAGTTTGCAAGGTTTTGATAAAAGAGTCAAGTATACGTGCATGAACTGTTATGTGCTATGCTGAACATTAGTAGGAAAAATGTGACACCATTTATGAACATAAAGAGGATAGAATATAGGAGAAAAACAAGAGTAAAGGAGTTTTCAGTAAAATTAAGGGAAGCCAACTTAAAAAGAACTACCCTTTGGCTTACTTAACTATTTAAAGGGAGAGTTTATGGGAATGTGAATGAGTCAGATTGTCATATGTGATTTTTCATGATCGTGGGCAAGATGAAGACTGTCACTATAGAGCAAGAAGAAGTCACTGAGCCTCTAACCTTTGATTAGAGGGATCATTCCCCATAATTCAAAGGAAAGGCCCACATGGTTCTGACATCCCAGTTAAAAAGAGAAGTATTGATTATTTGTGTAAAAAGTCACAAGACACAAAATACCTCCTAGTATACTTATACTGTAATTGGTCACACAGCAAAAATGAATTTGAAAATTACAAAAACAGTAATGTATTTCCCAGGGAGGAGATCATGATAACAGGCAATACAATGACTAACAACGTGATTAAAAGATGAAAACATTGTAATTATATAAATTGTAGGTATGCAACATGATGTTTTGGCATGTATATTTACAGTGAAATGATTAATATAGGTAGGCAATTTAATATCACCATTATCTCAGAGTTGCTAGTTTTTGTAGGAAGCACCTAAAATCTACTGTATCAGAAAAATTTTAGTCTATAGTAATAAACAAAAGAGTATTTATTAGTGCCCATAGTCTCCAGGCTACATTTTAACACTTTATATTTATTCATCTTATCTTAATGCTGCTTTCTACACTACGACCTATATTCCTTACTATCCACCTCCCAACCTGCCCCCACAACTTCCATACTGATTTAGAGCTAGATTTATTTTTGTTTCTATTATTGTTTATGTCTGGCTCATTAGACTGAACATAAGGTCCCCCAAGTTCATCCATGTTTTATTCATGTTGATTAAAGTGTATCATATCCTTTTAAAAGTATTTTGTGCATATTTTAATGTATTTCTTAATTGCATTGGTATATAAACTGAAGTGCTATGTGAATCAGGAGTTCCCTGGCACATAGAAATGTATCTTTTATCTTTGTCCCAAAATTACCTTAGATGAAAGTGGTCCAGGTACCACAGAGTTTCATCCCGAAATGAGAATTCAAATCTATTACTATATTTTAGATGATATTTCAGGAACATGATTGTAACCCTTCTTTCAACACTTGCACATTCCTGTTTTCTTTTTTCATTCTGAAGACTAAATTTGAAATCTGAACAAAGAAATAAATATCTATTGAACAGTGCCTTCCAGATACAACGGGACTGATGAATATATGAATTCACATAGACTGTGGCAGCAAAGCACAGGTCCCAAAACTCAGAGGGGAAGTGGACATGCGCCCAGGACCTATAGATAACTGACAGTATTTTGTAAATGAAAACTTTGCTTTTTTTTTTTCAAAGAGGTCTCACTGAGCACGCAAATCACATGTGAAGACAGACCTGTGATCATCTGTAGGAAAGGCCACCACGAAACAAAGTGAGCACTAGCTTTTTTTTTAATTTATTTATTTTTATATCAATCACATGTTAGTTTTTTTGCAGCACTAGCTTTTGAGACTTTTCCCCATAGTACTTTTTTTGAGCTTCTTTTTAAACGCTACTTGTTATTTGCTTTTTTTGTGTTATGGTTTTTATTTTGTCTTTTTATGTGTGCTGTGGGCATGCATGGTTTTTGTTTCTATGTGTGTATTTGTTTCTTATGCTTTTCTTTGTTTTTTTTTAATTTTACTTATATTTTTTTCCTATTCATTGCCTGTTTTCTAAAGAGATAGAACAAAAAGACATGGAGTTGGATGGATGGAGACATTGGGAGGATCTGGGAGAACTCAGGGGAGGGAAACTGTTTAGAATACAGAATATGAAAAATGTATTTAGTAAAAAGAAAAAATAACAGAAATAATCTTGTAATATGAAATAGTTGTTCTCACAAACCAAAATCTGTGTATTTCTATCCCTGGCCTGTCATATCTCTAATACTATAAAATAAAATATAAAATACCAAGAAAAATAAAGATTGTTTGACCAGAGTGAAAACTGAGTATCTTATCTTCTATCAGTTGGGTAAATATATGTCTCTCTTAAAATAAAATTAGCATAGCCAGACATGGTGGCTCACACCTGTAAACCCAGCACTCAGGAGGCAGACAGAGGCAGGTGGATGTCTGTGAGTTTGAGGTCATCCTGGTCTAAGAAGCAAGTCCAGGACAGCCAAGGCTACAAAGAGAAACACTGTTTTTTAAAAAAAGGACAAAACAAACAAACAAGCAAACAAAGATAGCATAGAGTGTTTAATTTTGGTTTTTGTACAGACATATGTGCATTTATGTTAGGATTAGCTCCAAACCCAACCAAACAAACAAAAAGTCAGGAGAGACTGTTGTAAGGCTGGATTGTAAGAGCCAGACTCTGAAGTCTGCCCAAAAGGCATAAGGAGCAGTAGAAAAAGTGACAAAATAACAGGTGAAGGGATTCTCCCACTGTGACAGCAATGATTTATCATAGTAGTAATTTATTCATCTTCTTGGGGTTTTCCCAGTTCTAAATCTTTAGCCACTAGAGAGCAAGTAGAACCAATAGTGAATTGACAATCAGTCAGTAAATTTAAATTTAAAGTCAGTAGTGAAATAAAACCCTCAAATTTGTTTCAGCTTTGTAGAAGACAGAATGGTCCAGTCTATGTCCCCACTGCCAGCACAAAGTGAAAAAAAATAGCCTCTTTCTATCTTTGCTCTTCAGGTGTCATCTGCAAGATGATTTTAGTAGCTTTGATAGAGTAGATGATCATGGAATTCAAGTCTCTCTCAAGACTTTGCGAAATTTCAAACTAATGAAACTTCAACAATCATCTACTGATTAATTCTTCTTCTTTGGAGAAAGACCTTTTGCACATTTGAATTGCTATGTCCATTCTTTCTAATTTTATTTTATTAATTTATTTTTTTTGTTATCAATCACAGGTTAGATACTTTGCATCCCAAGCGTAGCCCCTCCCTCATTCCCTCCCACCCTCCTCAACCCTCCCTCATCTCCTCCCTGCCCCATTTTAAGACTATTTTTTTCTCATTAATTTATTTACTTATTTACTTTACATCCTGATCACAGCTTCCTCCCTCCTCTCCTTCTGCTCCCACTCCCATCCTGTTTCTGCCTTATCCCCTTCTCAAAAAGGCGGGGGGGGGGGGTGGCCTTACCTCCATACCAACAAACCAAACACATGTCAAAGTCACGTGAAGTATTTCCTTGGGATGGCTTAAAATCTCTTTTTAGGGAAAAGTAATCTTTTTAGAATTATCAAGGATGTTTTTCCTTGGCCAATCAAATTGGGTTGCTTACAGATTAAAGGAGAATATTTTGGACAGGTTACAGTGATTCTTTTATTCACTAGGCATTTGATAACCCCCCACCATCTATTGGAACTCTTCCCCTGCAGAGTATAAGGTCCATCTAATATTAGCAATAGATGAGGATCAGTGCTGCTGTCCACCAGTCTCTTAATTAACTGTGAATGACAAAACAAGAATTTTACACAAAGAAAACAGAAGGAAGTGTGTGGTCTTCAGTTCTTGGAGATTATAGATAATCAAAAGGTTATAAGAATCTGCAAATAAGGAAAAAGAAAGCTGGCATCTGAATCTCATGGACATAAACTAAAGCCAACTTTTTGCCTTCAATTTACAGCTACAGCTGCTTTAGTTTTTACTGCCGGAAAAAATGGGTGCTAAGGAATTGAGAAATTCAAGCTTCTGTCCTAGTAGGAACTCTACCATCTGCACGTGTCACCAGCTGAACTGCCTCTGAATGTTGTTAACATGACAAGAAGATTATAAAATACTGAATCATGGTGAACTACAAGTGGGAAAAAAAACAGGAACGACAATCTCTCCAACTCTGTTCTGTTCACTCATTCTTAAGCCTGGAAAATCTTAAATTCAAAATTGCTGATAATAGTTATTTTAGCTTCACCAAACAAACTTTAAAATGTGATAATATCATCGATTAATGAATGAAAACACAAATTTAGTCTCATGTTAATTTGACTGAGAGCAAGTCAGAATTTTAATTCTCTACTTCTCGCCCAGTTATTTTCCATTTGTACCTAACAAAGGGCTTTTCTATGTATTTACTGAGCCGTAAGGAGCACATAAAAAAGGAATGAGAGATTATTCACAGAGATATTTTATAGAGTTTCAAAGGAAAAGAAGTCATTTTACTGACCCCAACTGACAAAGAATTGCAAACATACCTTGATTATCATGCAATATCTACAAGTTGCTTCCAAACACACACACACACACACACACACACACACACACACACACACAAATCCTCCTCTGAATCAGTTCCATGGACCAGTTGCATATATCAGTGTATATATAAAATACGACCAAAGCTATGCATAAGCTCAGGTTGTAAAATCTGATTGTACAAGAAAGCTAAGACACATTAAGGTATGTTTCAATGTTCACTTAAAGGCAGGCTAAACAAAAGCAGACTTACCAAGAGAGCAGGCAAGGTCATGAGTGATCATAGAGTGATCGAGTGATCATAGTATTATCCAGGCTGTGAGGCTGATTGGAAGGTCAGTCTCTTTGAATACAAGAGATATTTTCATGAAATTGTATCACTACAAATAATAACTTGAAAGGGAACTTGAAACTCTCATTAAACATGAACACCAAAATCATCTGTCCATTCTACATGTTTTCTTAAACTGATTTTTAAAAATGTACTGCTTAAGAGTTATATAGTCATAACACGTCTCATAAACATTATTTTAGGAGATACCAAATATTTTCTAGATACAAAGTATTTATTTTCACAAAGTAGGAATATAATTGACCCTGAGTACATAGGAGGAAATTTATTTCAGGACCGGTCCACGAAACCCACATTTAAAGATACTCAAGCTTTTTATATAAAAATGACATAGTATTTACACATACTTTTCAGAATCCTCAGGCAACCTTAAATCTTCTCTAAATTATGTGTGAAATCCAATTCAATGTTAATACTATACTTATATTGGTTGTCTTATAACATGGAAGAAATAATGAAAAGGAAAACAATGTGTGAATGTTCAACACACAGCTGAATAGTGTTTGGAACTCATGATGGCTGAAGGCAGGAGCACCATCTCCATGGATGTCTGTGATAAGGGCACTGACTAGAGTTGTCTCTTTGCCTAACAGGGGAGAGGGTTGAGGGGATTATCAAGGGATGGGTCAGAATCTCCCTGAAAATTAAGAAAATACCATATACACATTCTGACATTATATTCTTTTATTCTGGGTTTATGTAAGAATACATATTCTTAGAACCTTCAATTGTTGGCCAAGACACATGTTCTTCTAAGTGTTGTGTTTGGTGAATTTGGCCATTTCCAGAAAATTCTTTCAATAACTAGACTATAGACCTGCAAACCTGACTTTCCAGTTTATTGGCCACATATTAAATTTTCTTTATGAAATGAAAAAAGTATGTAGAATATTACACAGAAGTTATCAAACGTGATTTTTCTGCAGCAGTATACCTTAATAAATACCATTCAACAAGCACCGTGTTGCCTCTGTTATAACCAATCAGATATCATTCAAATGTCTTCTCCAGTCACCACCTTGCTAGTTATACTGCTAGCAGGTCAGGCTCCTGCCTTGAAACTCATGTAACCAAATTCACCTTGCAAGTTTAGGTAACAGGCTCCTTTCACGTTGTGTTTGTGTTCTTTTGTTTTGGTTGTTGTTGTTTGGTTTTGTTTTAAATATTAGTAACAGTTTATTCACTTTATATCCCAGTTGTATCCCACTCCCTCATTCCCTCCCAATCCCACCCTCCTTCCCTCTGCCCCTTTCCAAGTCCACTAATAAGGGAGGACCTCCTCCACTTTCATCTGACCCTGGTTTATCAGGTTTCTTCAGGACTGGCTGCAAAGTCCTCCTCTGTGGCCTCGGAGGGCTGCTCCTCCTTTGGGGTGGGGGGAGATCAAAAGGCCTGCCATTGAGTTCATGTCAGACTCAAGTACACAATAAGGACATTTGCTCAACCATATCTGTAACCGCTTTATTCGTAATAGCCATAACCTGGAAACAACCCAGATGTCCCTCAGTTGAGGAATAGATACAGAAATTGTGGTACTTTTACACAATGAAATACTACTCAGCAATTAAAAACAAGGAAATCATGAAATTTGCAGGCAAATGGTGGGACCTAGAAAAGATCACGCTGAGTGAGGTCTCCCAGAAGGAGAAAGACACACTTGGTATATACTCACTTATATAGACTTATAAGACAGGATAAACATACTGAAATCGATACACCTAAAGAAAATAAACAAGAAAGAAGACCCAGAGTAAGATAATCAATCCTCACTTAGAAAGACAAATGGGATGGACATTAGATGTAGCAGTGTTTGTGATTGCACGATTCATTCACATTATCTAGTATAACATGGCTTGTTCTTCCTTGATGTATCATAGAGAGGTTATAATATAGTTATCCATAACTTGACATGTGTTTGAATTTACAGTTTAGGATTCCTGCTTCTATGATAAACATTGTATGTGACTTTGGTGAACAAGCAAGTCAGTGGACCTCCCGGTTTCAGGTGGTACACTTTGAAGACTAAAGCTTGTTTGTGTAAAAGTCACTAAGTAGTACTATTTAAAACAAAATACATAAAATGCAATAAGAACGAGGAACAGAAGTAAAGGAGAGAATGGGGAAAGAGAAAAGAGGAAATGAAGAAAGGAAGGCAAGAAAATGGGAAGGCAGGAAAGCAGCCATGAAGAAATGGAAAAAGGAAAGGGGGAAGGAAGAAAGGGAGGGAGGGAGGAAAGGAGAAAGGGAGAGAACATGAAAGGAAGAATGGATGAAATTCAAACAAGATGGAAGGTGTCAGGGGCAAAGGGAGGAAATGAGCAAACACACAAAAACAGGGAGGATCTTCTGAAGTCCTGGTAGAGAGCTAAGTGTGAAAAATGTCATTGAATAAAATGTTCCAATAAGTAGAATAAAATATTATTAGGTTATTTTCATATCAAAAATAGTCATTTGATGCTGCTTTTCAAATGGTTGACTTTCAAGAAAGGCATGTAATAATGCAGATGATGTATTCTAAATTTTGACTTTGTGAATAATGGGAAGAGTGCTCATTGGGGCATGCAGCAGTTTTCAGAATGCCCTTTCTCCATATAGCATGTCAGAATAACAGATGGCATACTTTGTAAAGAAAATTAATTTGAATAAGTCTGGTAAAAACCTACCTTTCTTGAGAGAAAAGGTCTTTTTCTATAAGAAGTTCATCTTATTTATTGCCTACCTGGACAGATAATGTATTCAGGTTTTTCCAATCTAGTCCATTCTAATAAAACAGTCCTCAGCTCCTCACTGTAAGAGCTACCACTAATCAAACCTTGTTACTCACTGGTGCTCATGTTTGTGACTAAGTTGTAGCACTCTGTGCTTCTAATCGGCATTGCTCTCTAGTCTTTTCACCATGACAATGTCTTTATTTTAAGCAATGACATAAGTCTAGTGAAAATGCAGTAATGTTATTTTTATAATGCTCTCATAGGCTGCATATAACCTGTGGCTTCTCTGTTTCAACTAAAGTTTTTTTTTAAGTTTGTCATTTCTTAAATGTTTTCTTCATTTTGTGAAATTTTCAGACTAGCAATTATAAATGCATTGTCCTTACTGTAGTAGAAATATGGGTAGCAACATTCACCTCAATCATATTGATAACTTCAGTCATAGGCCAATATCAAAACATAGTTCCCTTGAAAGCACTACATGCACCTTTCTTATAATATATAAGGAGTGTCCTCTGAAGTCCTAAGTATATTGTCAATTATCAAGACTAGACCATACGTCTGTTCATGGATAGATGTCTCTGAGTAAACCTGAGTACTTACAAACAAATTCTGAATGCGATAACACTATACATGTATAAATTTTGGTTCAACGAACATGAGTGCTATTATACAGAAATAATCCTTAAATTAGGCGTGGTAGCTCATGTTGACAATCTCAAAATTAGGGAGGTAGAAATAAGAGAGATCTTCTGCAGTTTCAAGACTATCCTGATCTACAGAGTGCATTTCAGGCCAGTCAAAAATAAAAAGCAAAACAATCCAGATAACGTATGATAAAAGCAATTTATCTTTGATTTTTCTGTTATATCCAAATTAGAAGATAATGCTAACTTGTTTCGAGTTCAAACAAACAAACAGAACAGAACAGACACAATGGCAGTAAATGGGAATAAGAAGAACAGGAGAGGGACTGACTCAGCCTGTTACTACTGACTTTGACCTAAGAGAAGAAAGCCTGCAGACCATGTAAGTGTACAACTTCCAGAGTGAACTGGGAGTGCCATTTACCTTGGGCAACATCCCCAAAGTAATCAGAAATTCAGTCTATGACCAAGATAAAATTTCTAATCTGTGAAAGTTAGGGTCTCAACAACTGGAATTTGCAGGAAAGGGACAGCTTTATCATTCCCTAGATTCTCCAGAAAAGAATAAATTCCAATCAGCAACGAAATGTTTAGCCTGAAGAAACCTACTCCAGAGTTTGAACCTACAAAGCTATAAAATAACTTGGTGCTATCGTAAACCACTAAGTCTGTGATAATGTGCAGCACAGAATATACCACAAGATACAGGTGCTAGACCTGAAAGTGAACCTCAGGGTGTCACAGGCCTCACCAAGTCCATTTTTCCAAAGACTACCTACAAAAATCTCAAAGCAAAATGCTGATCTGAGCCCTGCCCTCTCACAGCACATGACAGACACGAGCCCCTCACATTCAGAGGTAAATGACAGACATCATAAAGTCAGTCAGAAAACAGTAACATTAGAAGTTATTTCTATGGAAAAATCTGCAAACCAAACCAGAAATTACACATGCATGGAATACTGCAGAGGAGCTGCTGTTGAACAATGCATGTAATGTGCCCAACCCATTCACATAGTAAGAAGACATTAAAACAAAATGATCTTTCTCATTTCAGCTCTGACAGGTAAAACTTGAAATTCATCAATCTCCGTCTTACAACACTGAAAAGCTGAATAAATTGGAAATTATATTATTGGAGTATCATGTTATTTATTCTTCATATACAAACATTAGGAGACCTCTCGTCTACAGTCCCCAGGGTCCATGTACAATACAATGGGTTCTAACTAACGTTGCAGAGTATAGACCCTCTCTAAGGGTGTCTTATAGACACAAATACAAAAGAGAGGCACAAACAAGTAAAAGAAGAATGTGAAAAGTTTAGCATTCATTGTTAGGTTTTAGAGCACAGAGTAAAGAAACAAAAAGGTAGGAAATAGAGGAAAGTATGACCAAAACAGAGGAGACTGCTGTTTATTATCACAGCCGTGACAGACAGCAACCTCCTTGTTGGATGAGAGCTGTGTAAAGGGAAGGGGACTGGGCTCTTACAGGGGAAGTCAAGGGGCATGGAAGTGAGGAGGTTGATACAACTCCAGTGGGTACATGCAGATTAAGACAGTCTTGAGGAATTTCTAGCATTGTTTATCCAAACATGGCAGTCTTTCTTGAGATAATTTATGCCCTAACAATCTTTTCTGCCATACAGATGTGGCTGGCCAATAGCATTTGGGCAGAATCAGCAAGACAGCCTCAAGGACTTTTGATTTTCTGCAGCTGGGGCATTATTTCATGTATAACTGTCAAACATTAAATACAGTCTATTATCTATGTGTGTATCTGTGTTGTTTATTGCTATAATAACTGAAGAAAAAAGTTTTGCTAATATCACAGTTTCAGAGGCTCAAAGTCCAAGATAATTTAGTCACATTGGTTCAGTCTGATCTGAGGGTCTTCTATCTCCATCAAAGTATGGCAGGTGGTATCACAGTAGGTGCCAGAGACAAAAGGAAGTCTGGAAAAGAAACTGAGTATAAAGAAAGAGAATTATCAACAAGCACACAAGAAGAGAAAAATAATCCTCTCCAGACCTGTTTTATATCAGTTAACTGTTGTGTAATGAGCTGGGCCTCTTGAGAACTGTATTCATCCTTCACATGGGAATGTCCACAGTCACCTCATCACCTCCTCCATACCTGGTCTTTCAAAATTGCCACAGTCTCTAAATTGCCACACTGGGTACCAAGCTTCTAGCACATGGATCTTGGGTGGGGAACACTCAAAGCATATCCAAACCCTACTGCCAGGCCAAATAAAAGCTCACTTCAAAAGCTTTTCCCTAATTCCTGTTGTTTGGATATATTTACCTCTCAGACAATTTAACAGAGATCAAGTACTCTTATTTTTATATCTATTTTTCACCATTTCACATAACAATAAGAAGGTCAGAGCATCATTTTGGCTCACATTTTAAAATCCCAATGTGATTGTGGTCTTTAGTATATCAATACTATTTTTAAACAAACTGAAATAAAAAGATATACTGAAAAGTATAACATAAATAGCCACTTTTCCTCCTTCACTTTGAGTTGTTTCATTTTTTATTAAAACAGGCTGTACAATAGAATATCATCTCATCCAGAAGTTATTATAAATAACATATTACTTGTTGTAAAGTTTAAACCATAAGAGTCTATAATCCATCAAGAGTGTAGTTAGAAACATGGTATGTCCACCTAGTTCTATGTTTCAGAGTGTTAGAGAGTAGAGAGTGTCATACTCTTCCTTGATGTCTCTACAGAAATCGTCTACTATACAAAGTATTTTTGTGATTTTTTGTTATTCCTTTTTACCAGTTATAAAAATATATTTTAAAGGGAAAAATGTCTATTAATATGGCATCAATGTCTTCATTGCCAGAACCTTCCATTTCAAACATTGACATGAATTCTAAAGAGTCAGAAAAGAACATTTCTGCACAACATAAAACAAAAGCCATGGTCATTTGTTCTCTGTAGAAATAAATAAATAACCAAAAACTAAAATACAAATACATAGATAGATAGATAGATAGATAGATAGATAGATAGATACATAGATACATAGATACATAGATATACAGATAGATAGATAAAAAAATCTGATGATGCTTCAGCCAGCTTAGTTCCAAATACTACTAAACAGAAGATATTGGACCCCTCCTAGGAAGAATATGACTATCCCTTCTTCATCCAGTATCTGATAACCAACTACCCCCACCAAAAAAACTAGATGTTTAGAGTAGAAAATTACTACAAACCAGACTTAACTAATGATAAGAGCATGCTCCTTTAAGCTTTAAAATAAATGGGATGCAAACATGCATAGATGAACTCATGGGTTTTTTTTTTCTTTAATTTATTTTGAGGAGAAGACAAACAAAGGAGGCAAGTGGGAAAATAAGATGATGTGAAGTTTCTCTCCGTTTGGTTACTCAGTCTGAGAAGAAAGAGAGAAAAGGCTTGATATGTCAGCATTATGAATGCTGTCCCCTGTGCTCAATCAGTGCAATGGTCATGTTAGGCTGACCCCCGGATTTTCAAGGAAAACTGCCTTGCTTTTGCTACAGTGACTCTCTAGTGCTCTTAGTTTCAAGTGAAGATCGGCAATCTCACCACTTGTAAAATATGTGGACAAAAAGTTGTCCATTTCAGCAACACTGCCTTAGAACTTGCTGCAAAAACACTGTGATCTACAGTTTGTGTAGAGCTATCAGAAAATCCAGTGGAAATCAGTGTATCTCTGAATGTAGAGAAAAGACATAGCCCACCAATGTCAAATGCCTACATTTTAGAAGAAAAATTATCCTCTTAGAATAATACTTGTGATAGGTGTTATTCTGAGAAGTAATATATCTCATTTGATGTTAATATTTTCTGTCCATTAGCCTACATAGTAACATTCCTAAGGAATGCATTCCAGCCACCTGGAAGCTATAAACATGTCTTATGCAAATTAAATATTTCTTTCATCTTGCCATTTTCTGTGCTCTTTAAAAAATGAAATCATTCTTTAATATCTCTTGAGTGCGGTAAGACAATTAATCATAAATCTCTATGAGATCAAAGTAATAGTGAGGAGAGGTTAATGTGCAACAATCTGAGAATTACTCATTGAACAAGAATCAACACCTTGCTGTCGAGAAAGGATGAAGGGAACAGTGGTCAATATCCCATTAGTAAGCCCATTATAAACGATTTCATTAAGCACATTTGTTCTTTGTTAGGCCACTAACACAATTAAGAGTAAATTTTAACAGCCAAGTAAAGTAATGAGCTGACATATATAAAAGAAGCTAAATGCATAAGTAATCACTTCTACTTCATCAAAAAAGAACACTGCAAGTCATCATGAAATATATTAGCTAATCATTTCTTCAAATTTTATATACTGTCATAGATGATCTAAGTAAGATTGTTATAAGGAAATGATTTTAAAACATGATTTTACATAAAGTTGTTAAAATTCTCTTAAATGTGTCCATTGTGGGGTGAATTCTTTATCTTACATCGAGCATATAGAAGCAGCGGATCTCAGTGGGTCTGAGGCCATCTCTGTTTGCACTGATTCCAGCCTTATGCAAGGGTTACATGGCATGATGACAACTCAAACAAATGAAACAAAATCTACATAAGTTATATATATTTTAATAACATGAGTGAAACAAAGTAAGCTAAAGGCCAATGACTTCTGAATCACAGATTTTTAAATGGAGAGAGGGACATGTGCTAAAATTAATAGTGAATATAATTATCATAATAAACTCTCAACTCACAAACTCCGGTAAATGTCTCAGCTACATCGTGTGGAGTGAGCACAGAACATCAACATTATTTTAACCCTCGGCTGTCTCTGTAACTGTGGGAAAGGCATTTAACCTTACAAGATTTTTAAATGTTCCTCTTTTTTAAAGTTACACATGGAAAATTCAGCGTGAAGGTCATGCAGACGTGTCCGAACGAGAGCGGCTGAACTGTAGTGTGATGGTGAAGGTATCTGGTACAGATTAGCTGGTACAACACTCCAGTCCAGCTGGACACCATCCAAGCAGTAATGTAATTTCTCACTTACACTGACTGTATAATCATAAATGTGCTCTCTGGGACCTCTTGACAGCTAGCCCTCTTTTATGAAAGTGTACCTATTTTTTTTTAATGAAGAGATGATATGGAAAAAAAGAAAGGTCTAGAATTATAAGAATATATCTAATGCACAAGCCTAAAGACAGAAACAATCCCTATAAACGTTATCAAATGCCAAGCCCCTGGGGACTAACACTCAGCCCACATCTGTGGCACACTAGGTCAGGCGTGAATTGTGCATGCTGTTTCCAAAATTTGGATGGCAAGTGGTTACTAGGTTTTATGAACTGCAACATTATTCTTCTATTGAAACCAAAAAAGAGATATTTAAAAATTTCCCTAATGCATGTTAATAATTTGGAATTCAAAGGTATCTGGATGGTAGAGCATATCTAGAGTTTGATGTTTTCAAATAGTATAAAATAAGAATATATTTAATAAAATGAATTAAAACAAATGGCTCTGTAACCAAAATACTAAGGCACAAAAAAATAAGAAAATGTTTAGTATTATCTGTCACATTAACATTTTATTTTGCGCTTCCTTTTTTTTATTCTTTTTTTTCCAACTGAATAGTAGAAAAGCTGGCATCTATGTATTTGTCTTCTGTTCTCAAAAAAAAAATGGCTTTCTCGGGGCAAAGCAACAAAATTGGGCCTGTGGGAAACTCAGGCTTTCCCTTCAAATAACTATTATCAGAAGGCTTTTGGAAGCCATTTTCTTGAAAGAAAAATTCACTTCATTTGCTCTGTAGGAGACTGTTATATGCATATCAGGAAATTGGTTTGTGGAGACTTATGGAATCTAAATATGAGGAGAGCTGCCTTCAGGGTTCTTTAAATATGATGTATGTTGATTAACTTGAAGGAATGCGAACTCCTTAGTACTGAGAAGTTTCTGAGAAACAATTGGGAATACAAGGAAAGTAATCAGAGAACCAGGAGAATAAAGCAACAGGAGGAGCATTTTGTTCTCAACATGCTGCAAGAATCTTGAGGGTATCAACACCTGGAAGTTGTCTCTGGCGTCTGTTTGGCAATCTATAGCCAAACTCCGGGTTCCTGAGCACCTCCCCAGCCTTGCTGTGAAGCACATCACCAAGCTGACATTCTGAAAGTCTCCCCAGTGCATTCTGAGCATGCCCAACGGTGCACGTGCAGAACCAGGGCCAGCTTATTTGCTATATGGAAGAGAACAGAAGCTCTGAATTGATCATACTGCATGGCACCTGGCTGGCAGCATGCCAGACACAGAACACCTAGAAACCCGGAGAAACAAACGAGACTTACTGGAGGTGTGATGTGCTACAGAAGCTGGCAGAAGTGCTGAAGTCAATGGGTTTAAATAGCAACAGTCTCTTCAAAATAAAACACAAGTTCCTTAAAAGCAGATCCTACCTAGAAAATTAGGTGGAGATCAGTTTCTTCTGGAATAGTTTAACTCAGGTGCAGAGAATAACACAGAACATAAATTATAACAGACAATGTAAGTACCTATACAATACCTTCTAAAAACCAAACACACATTTATCCAGAAAACGACTATGTAATAATTTACCCAAAACTCTCCTTTGAAAACGACATTATTCTATATGGTAAACTATATCATTGGTAACCATTGCATCGAGACTGCCTCTGGCCTGAAAATGCGACATTCCTAGTCTTTCAAAGATGGCTGCTTGCTACTTACGGAATACATAATCAGTATTTAAGGCTTAAAACTATCAACATTACAAATTTGTGTGGGGGGGTATGGGTGAGGGGTCTGGAGTGTGTGAGTCGTGTGGTGTGTTTGGGGGTGTGGTGTTACTGTGGTATGTGTGCATGTGTAGGATATGCGAGTGTGGTAGGGATGTGAATGTGTAGTGGGAGTGGGTGGGTGTATAAATCTGTGCCAGTTTGGGTGTTTGTGCCAGAAGAGTATGTCTGGTATCCTGTTACATCCCTCTCAGCCTTACTCTTCTGGGATGACTTTTCTTATGGTGGCAGAAGTGAGACTGGAAGAACAAGCCCAGCAATCCTCCTGTCTCTGTCCTCCCTAACACTATGCTTGTAGGAGCATACATCCATGGCCAACTTTTCACATGATTGCTAGAGACCCAAGGTAGATCCGGAAACTTTCACAGTAAACGCTTTTACACATTGATCGTTCAACTCAGACTGAGAAACATTTTCCTTTATTAACAACATATTTATGAACTCTGATGTAACTTCAGAATCGTATATATATATATATATATATATTATATAAGGTTTCAATTGGGAAAAATATATTTGTGTCCTGAAATATTTGTAATCTCATTTTCGTAGAAACATTTTTTAAATGTAATTTATTTATTTTTATATCAATCACAGATTAGGTACTTTGCATCCCAGGCATAGCCCCCTTCCTCATTCCCTCCCATTCTCCCCATCTCTCCCTCATCTTCTCCATGCCTCCCTCCAAGTCCACCAACTGGGGCGGACCTCCTCCCCTTACATCCAACCCCAGATCATCTTGTCTCCTCAGGGCTGGCTGCAATGTCCTCCCCTGGGATCTAGCCAGACTGTTAATCCCTGGCATGTATGGGGGAGGGTCAAAGAGCCAGCCATCGAGTTCATGACTAAAACAGTCCCTGTTTCCCTTATTAGGGTCTTCAGTTGGACACTGAGCTAAAACGTGCCACATATGAGCAGGGGTGCTAGGCCATATCCATACCTGGTCCTTG
>CM053766.1:7962974-7981974 GCA_028658305.1 Pachyuromys duprasi | reverse complement strand
AAAAAAAAATAAAAATAAAAAAAAATAAAGTAACTGTTGGATTACTATTGCCATTTCACTGTTTTTCTTTCTATCTTCTGTTTCTGTGTTCTCTTTTTTCCCTCTCTTGTTATATTATTATGTTTTGTGTTGACTTTTGAACAATGATACGTTTTGTCTTTTAGTTTATTGGTTTCATATAGGAACAGTCTTATTGCTACCTCAAAGATCACATAAAACATCTTATATAATGGCTTTGGCCTGGAAATATGGGTAATGTTTGGTAAGAACACTTGCTGCTCTTGCAACAGACAGTTTGGTGCCTTGCACCACATTATAATTTGTGATAATTTTATGTATTATTAAATAATATATATTATGCATAATATATTAATCATAAATAAATGACATGGTTTCAATGTCCTTCCAGCCAGCATGCTATATGTTAAAAGGGCTGCAATCACCATTTGTCTTTTTAAGCAGTATCAAACTCATGACCTCACATGCTAAGCAAGGTATTTCAACATTGGAATTTCAGACTAGCCTAACTCAATCTTGCTGGGTAGTCACTATTCACTAGGATATTTTTATTATTGTAGTTATTTTTGTTTGTTTTTAAGTTTCACTATAACTTAGAGTGACTGATACTCAAGTGTTCTTTTTCTACAATGTTTTATATTTGTCTACAAATTCACCTTTAATAATTAGTATTTTCATACATTTTCATGAATTGACAGTACCTTGACTTAAGCTTTATGAACTTATATTAGCATTTCTTATAAAAATAATTCTAGCAATAACATTTTTTTTCAAATTTGGGGGTTTGTGAGAAAAATATTTATGCTTTCATTTTTGAATGACTGTTTCTCAGATATTAATTATGTTGTTTGGAAGATTATTTATACCAGCAATTTGAATATATTTCAACATGTGATGACTATAAGTTTTATGTTTACAAAACCTCTAATATATTTATGGTCTCACTATTTTACATGATAATTCACGATGTTTATTACTCACAAAAATCTCAAGTGAATGTCACTAGAATTCTCTGAGTTCTTATTATGAACCATAAGTTCATACTGTGGTTATGTTTTTTATTAATCTCTATATGACATTCTTCCCACAGATTTCTTTCACAATTCTTTCTCAAATCCCCCATCACTACCATCATATTTATATGCACACACACACATGCACACACAGACTCATACACATGCACGAAGCATGCACATGTACAGGTGTGTTTGCACATGCCTCCAAGAGGTTGCAAGTTTGATCAATAAAAATAAGACCAGAATCTATTTATTAGTTACTCTTCCCACTGCTCTAATCAAATAAGAAATATTTGAGGTAAAAGGGCTTTCCTTTGACTCATGGCACATAATGGCAGGGAAGGCACTGCAGAGTGAAGGCTGAAATAAGCAACAGCTGCTTACATCTCAGTGGATCAGGAGGCAAGTCTAGGTTATAAAGACTTAATCTTCAGTACAAGCTACAATCTTGCAAAAAGGAACCCACTTCCAAAGTGTTCTACAACTGCCCAATATGGTGTCAGCAGCTGGAGTCCACAGAAACAGATCTCTCTCTTGGGGCTATTTACCATCCAAACATAACAATTCATATGTGACTCCCAGAGGTTCATAACCACCTCATGAACCAAAATGCATTCCCCTTAACATTTATAGCCTCCAAACTATTCAAAAGCTCTAATTTTAAGACATTTTCTGTGACTCAAAGCAATTTCTTAACTATTCTTTATGAAGTTTTTGAAAAGCTATATATTTCTCATATACAGTAATATCACAAAATAAATATTTCTTTTACAACAATAAAGAATAAAGAAGAGCAAAGAAAGTTTGGATCAAAGCTAAATCAAAATCCAGGAAGCCCACACTGATCCCTAAAACTATCGGGCATCCAGGTCTCATGCCACACCATCTTGTTCCCAGCTGTCTCACATAGTGTACACCATGATTTTAACCTAGGGCTACAATTTGAACTGTCAAATTTGAGTTTTACATTGAAAAGATTCTAAACTAAAAGAGAAAATACTGACATCATATTTCCCCTATAAAGTTCTGCGTTCAATATTCCATGGGAAATTTTGTCCTTGCAGCACAAAGAAAGATTATTTGTGTCTCATTAATTTTTATGTAAAATTATTCTTTGTTCTTGTGGTTGCTCCCTCACTAAATTAAAAGGGAAATAACTGAGGAAAATTTTATGAGTTTAATTGTCTAGATTTACACATCTACTGCTGGTAATTAAAAATGGATATTATGGATGTCCATGATAAATATTTAGTGAGAATTTTTTGTTATTTATTGCATTCATTTAGGGTAGTGGCAGTGTCGTTAAGATGAATAAAGGAGGAGAAACAAAGCAAGGCAAAAAGAAAAGGTTGAGGAAATTATTCTAATTCATCTGAGAACCAAGACTGGCTTCTTCACTGACATACAATTTTATTTTCTCCAAATGAACACAGGATTTAAGATATATACAAAACATGGTCTTATCATTAAAAATTACTTAACACATTCAAGAATGACTATTGTTAAACCATGATAGCTTTTATTTCATTTCTTGTATATTTAGCTCTCATAGTCTTATCACTTGCAATTATGAAAGAGTGTTTCATCCATACACAATAAATTTTGTGAGTACATGAGTAAACTGAAAACATTAAAAAGATGAAAGCAACAACTGTAACTTGAACTGTTTGTAATACCTTAGGGCCAAGTGGGAAAGGTAAGAGCACGACTTCCTAGTGCTTGTTTTGAGTCTGACTACCGCTTGCCTATCCCTTTACAGGAGCTATAACAGCATCAAAAATACTCCTCTACATTTTTTCTATTCGGATGACTATTCAGAGAGCTGAGATTATCTAGTAGGGAGAGGAAAGCACTGAGGAAGATGTTAGTCATTCCACAGAACCAAATGGGCGTGTGAAGAACAGTGACTGCAGGCTTCAGTAAGGATGTTGATTATAGAGTAAGACTGAGCAAGACGGTGTAGTATGTGCAAATAAAGTTGAAGATGCCGGTGCATGTATTACTAGTTATATTAGGCTTCTTTGTTTATCTTCGGAAATAAGCTATCACTATGCAGTATAAAAGTCAGTCAGATAAAGTATTGCTATTGACGTTAATTTTAAATAAACATAGTATTTAGTATAAATACAAATACCTAAATAAATGTTTCTACTTTTGTAAAAAGAAATAATAAAACATTTCATCTTACAAACTATTGGCAAAATGAAGAATAAGTGATTTTTCTTTAGAAGATGCCAAACGCTTCATCAAGATATAAATTGTATGTGTGAATAAATGGACATAATAAGCAGAAATGGAAGTATATGAAAAAATTTGTGCTTCAAAATTGGAAAACTTATTATTTCAAATAGTTTCTCACACATGAAAACAAATCCAACAGAAATAAGAAATAGGAAACATTTAGGCAAATTATAATTTGTGACATGCAACTTTGGAGGGAGAAAATAGGAACCAAATAATCCCTGTAATGGCCCAAGGCCCAGGATCCTTCTGTTCTCCAAATTCATATACCTTGTTCTGCCTACCTCTTTTCTGCCCTGCCCAGATATGGGCATTTATTGGCCGATCAGGGATGATTTGGAGTATCATTTGATAAACATGAGGCTTCGCTCACTGAACAGTAAAAATCTTGGGGACAAGCAATTAAGTAAATACAAAGCAACACACCATGCCATAACTTGCCATTTTTGTTACCAGAGATCAAACAGAGTTGGAAGGTTTTAAATGAAAAAAACCTCTAGAAATCAACAACTTTTGAGTTTTAAATACATTTTATTTCAGGGTTGAATTTATATTGGCTCCTTTCTTCCTCTCAGGGATATATGTCATTTTTCTTCCAATACATCCCTTCTGTTACCCTCCAGTGACTTAATAATCAAATCAGCTATTAGAACCACTGCCATAGTATCTCAATCTTTAAGATGAGGGTAGAGAAAAGAAATAGTCGGAAGCCAGAGAGAAAAACTATAATCAAAATGAAGGGAGAAAAGCCAGAATGAATTCTGACCCAAAATCTGATGCATTAAGCAATATTTTATATCTAAATGGTTAAAAATGTGAAACTATAATTCTAAACACCAAAAAGATGGGTTTTTTTGAAACAAGTAAAAGAGGTTTTATAATAAGATGAGAGCTTAGAATGTGTCTCTGAATGACACAGGTAAGGAGAACTTTTTAAAAAATTTTACTGACTTTAAAATTAGCATACAAAGTATTATGTATTATGATATTTGTGTTACCTTTAATTCTTATAACCTGCAAGCTCTTTTTCTTCTCATATCCTGTTAAAGTCTTATAGAGTCCAATTGCCAATCTTTCTCCTTCTCTGCTTTGGCAAGGTTCTGGAGTCCAGGGTGCAGGGACAAGATACAGGATCCTCTCCTTGGCAACTGATCACAAAAGAGGATTGAAGGAAAAAAGAAATGAGGAGGGAGCCCAGGATTTCTTCTCCTGGTCTAGGGTCTGGTTACCCTGCTACTAAGGAGGAAAACTTTAACTGGTCACCTTTTTTTTCCTGCACCCAGCTTCTACCCAAAATTACAAGGGGTTATATAAGAGGCTCTTTGATTTGAGATTAGTACCTGTGCAGAAGCAGGCCACTGTGGAGACCTCCACAGGCTAAGTAATATTTTCCTTCTTATCTTAGACTGATAGTTAGAGCCTCAATCTGCTAACTTATTTGTACATCAAGAAGAAAAAGAAAAGAGCAAAGTGAGCAAAGACCATTCATGCACATGGAAAGGGTCGATGAAGTTAAAAACTGTAACTTCAACAAATTCCCACTAGCTTACATATGACAATGATAATGATTTCTGCTAGCATTTCCTCAGCAGAAACTATAGCAAGTTAAGCTGCTAATTCCCTAGCATAAGTGCAAATGAACACATAGACAAAAAAATCAAACATATAGACCTTTACATATTCATACATACATTCAGTGGATGATACAAAAAATGTTCATTACAGACAGTTAAAATACACTCATGTAACATATGTACAAAACAAATGGACATATTTACATGTAAATAATCTATATAAATATTTACAACTCATGGATGATGCAAATTCCAGTGGGCTTCCACTCAATGGGTTCCACTACTGGGCTTCTGCCCATGGGGTGTCCTGCAGTTCTTATTGTATGGCCTTTATACCTCTGAGGCAACTTTCCTAGAAAAGAAGTTACCTCATGGTCAAAAAGGCAATTAATCACAAAACATATGAATTCTATAATACAACAGGTTATATGTTTTAAAACTAATAATTTCTTATCTATGTATCCATTACATAAGTTCATAGTGAGTTCAGAGTGACAAAGGTTGACAAGGCCTAAAGGTTAACAGAGTATAAAAGTTACAAGAATACATGTCTTTTCAATTGGAACTGACCTGGATACACATTTTTCAGATATCTCTAAGTTTATAGTGAGTTCAGGACAATAAATTTATCAGTCTTTAATTCTAAGAAACAAAGTAAATTTAAAATGAGAGTATATACCACACAGTGACAAGGTATAAGGAATTACAACAGAATGGTTTTATATATTTTGACATTAAGGTTTGTAGTTAATTAGACATTGCTTAGTAGTCCCATTAAAATTTGGATTCATCAGTGGCTGGCTCTGATTACCTCCCCCAGAAGAGGGAGCAGCCTTGCCAGGCCACAGAGGAAGACAATGAAGCCAGTCCTGATAAGACCTGATAAGCTAGGGTCAGATGGAAGGGGAGGAGGGCATCCCCTATCAGTGGACTTGGAGAGGGGAATGGGAATAGATGAAGGAGGGAAGGTGGGATTGGGAAGGAATGAGGGAAGGGGATACAGCTGGGATACCAAACAAATAAACTGTAATTAATATAAAAAAATAAAAATTTCATTAAAAATAATTTGGGTTCATAGAAGGTTTAAACCAAATTTCTTTTTTATTCTTTTTTATAATTTTTATTTTTTATATTAATCACAGGTTTTTTACTTTGTATCCCAGCCATAGCCCTCTCCCTCATTCTCTCCCAATCCCACCCTCCCTCCCTCATCTCCTCCCTGTCCCCTTCCAAGTCCACTGATAGGAGAGGTCCTCCTCCCCTTCCATCTGACCCTAGCTTATCAGGTATCTTCAGAACTGGCAGAACTTTTCTATATTTATGGTATATCATGGGGTTTTTTAATGAAGGCTTATCTTGAAGACACAAATGTATCTCAAGCCTATATCCTAGTGAAACATTTGGAGGTCCACAAAGGTATTTATTACAGCCATAAACTTTCTAAAGATGTTTTAGAAGTTCTAAAACAGTTTTATCTTAAAATTGTTTCAATCAAATCAGGAATTCCCTAATCAGGAATTAATTTATCTGAACAGCAGTACATCTTCAATAAGATCCCATAGGACGTTTGTTCAACCAGAGTGTGTAAATATCCGGAAAGTGACGATTCGTATAATACCAGATTATAGAGAGATGCAGCAATGTATAAAGAATGAGTGTCAAACATTGGAAGAAATTCTGGAGTGTATCATAGTATAGACCTTGCAAAATACTGGATCCCCTTCCAGAAGGCCTAGCTGCCTAATGAGCTGTTTTCCCAGGATGGCTCCTGACAATATCCCATGTATTGTTTTCTCCCGTTATATTCTTATTCATGATAATAGAAAATCAATCTTCATATAGAAACTTGAAACTATATCACATTGTCCATATACTTCATCCTATTTCATGCACTTATGTAGGCATTGAAACATCTCACACTGAACAGGAATACAACAAGATTTCATTTGAGGGAGAGAGATCACATCCACAAAGCATTACAACATTAGATTATAAATATTCAATTTTGCAATTGCATACTGTTAATCTCTTTAGTTACCTAGTGTTAGCTTAAGTATTATTACAAGAAAACATGTACAAAAATGAACATTAAAGGGGTGTGAAGCTACACACCATTTCAGATATCTACTTTGAAAAAAATAAAAGGCATGTAACATCAATTTGAATGGGAAGAAACTCAAAGCAATTACACTAAAATTAGAAGCAAGACAAGGTTTTACAGTTTCTCCATACTTGTTCAATATAATGTTTAAAGTCTTAGATACAGCAATAAGACAAATGAAGTGTTTCAAAGGGATATAAATTTGAAAGAAGTCAAAGTATCTTTATTTGCGGGTGATTAGATTCTATACATAAATAATTATAGAAATTCCACCCAGAAATTCCTAGAGCTGATTAAAAAAAACTTTCAGCAAATTACCAAGAACAAAAACAAAAACAAAACAAAACTCACAAATATCAGCACCCATCCTTCATATGAACAACAAATAGACTAAGAAAGATATCATGGAAACAATATTTTACACAATAGACTCAAAAAATCCTGCAGTAACTTTAACAAAGCAAGTGAAAGATTTCTGTTCTAAAACCCTAAAGATGCTGAAGAAAGAAACTGAAGAAGATATCAGAAGATTAAAAAAGTCTCCCATAATCATATATTAGGATTTGTGAGATTAGTATAGTAAAAATGGTCATCCTACCAAAATCAATCTACAAATTCAATGTAATCCCTATCAACACTCCAACACAATTCTTCACAATTCTTGAAGAGACAATGTTCAAGTCTGTATGAAAGCATAAAGTACCAGAATAGTTATATCAATCCTGAATATCAAAAGAATTATTGGCCCTATCACCATCCCATATCTCAAATCATACTATAGAAGTATGCTAAGAAAAACAGCATGGTGTTCACATAAAACCGGACAAGTGGAAAAAATGGAATTAACATGTAACCTAATAATTTCATACAAGTAGGATAGGTGATTTTTATAGAGAAGCAGAAATATACACTAACCCAATAACAATATATTCAATACATGGTGCTGCTCAAACTTGAAGGCTACATGTAGAATAATACGAATGGATCCATAGTTTGAACAACTCCAAATGGATCAAAGACTTCAGCATAAAACCAGGTACACTAAGCGTGATAGAAGAGAAAGTAGGGGAATAACTTAGAATTCATTGGCACAGAAAGGCTTTCTGAACAACACTGATAATGCAGGCACTAAAATCAATAATTAATATATGGGCCCTCATGAAACTGAAAAGCTTCTGTATAGCAGAGGATATCATCATTCATAAAAACATGGCTGGATAAAAATAAGGAAAAGATTTTACCAACATCACACCTAAGAGGGCTAATATCTAAAACATATAAAGGACTCAATGGCTGGCTCTTTGACCCTCCCCCATACACGCCAGAGAGTAACAGCCTGGCTAGATCCCAGGGGAGGACATTGTAGCCAGCCCTGAGGAGACAAGATGATCTGGGTTGGATGGAAGAGGAGGAGGTCCTCCCCCTTTGGTGGACTTGGAGGGGGCAGGGAGGAGATGAGGGAGGGATAGGGAGAGTTGGGAGGGAATGAGGGAAGGGGCTATGCCTGAGATGCAAAGTACCTAATCTGTGATTGATATAAAAATAAATAAATTACATTAAAAAGAACTAAGAAAAATACATCAAGAAAACAAACAGCCCAATTAAAAATAGGGTAAAGATCTAAACAGAGAGTTTTCAAAAGAAACTCAAATACCTGAGAAACACCTAAAAGAATGTTCAACATTCTTAATTGTAAGAGAAATATAAATCAGATTGTGTTGAGATCTCACCTCATATCTGTCAGAATGGCACAAATCAATTAAACAAATGGCAGCTCATGTTGGTGAGGATGTGGAGTAAGGTAAACACTCACATATTCCTTGTGAGAATGTACTCTCCTTGAACAGATACTATGGAAATCAATGAGGCAGTTCCTCAGGTAGTTGGAACTTGATGGAACTCAAGATGCAGCTATACAACTCTAGGGCATAAAACCAAAGGAAGAGTCTTCCTGCTAAGGAGACACAGTCTCAACTATGTTCATTACTACTCTTTTCATAATATCTAGAAATTGGAAACAATCTAGATGTCCATCAATGGATAAATGGGTAAAGAAAATATGGTATATCTGCAAAATGGAATATTACTCCACTGGTATAAAAAATGAAACAATGAAATTTTCAGATAAATAGATGAAGCTAGAAAAAACATGCTCAGTGAAATAGCCCACACATAAGCACACAAATATGGTATGAATTCACTTATATGTTATTAGCTGTTAAACCAAAGCTAAACAAGCTACAATCTGTAAAACCAGGCAGGTTATATATAAAAGACTAGAGGGCCCATAATAGGAGACAAATCTTTCTTGCAAGGAAAAAAATAAAATAGATACTTATAAGTAGATTAGGACGAGGAGACTTGAATGGGAAGAGCAAATAGGGAGAAAAGTAAGGGCCAAGGGAGAGAATACAGCAAAATTAAGGGCCATTTGAGGGGCTGTATGGAAACCTAATATGTAAAAACTTCCTAAATTTTATACATACATTAAGGGTATCTTAATAATATTATCAAATAACAGGGGATACAAAACCCCATCTGGACATCTCTCATTTCCAAATGGAGTTTCAATACCAGGAATGTGTTACATCTAATGGAGTTGTTGGTCAGTGGGGTTCCATGGTATTGGAACACAGTCCAAGAATGGAGTCACGTGAGAATTCTGATCATTTGTGGAAAAAAAAGGAAAACAAGACAAAAAATCTTGTCATCTCAGGTTCTTCAAAACACACAATTGTTCTTGGAGCGTGTTTTTGTGGTTCTCCCAGTAGTAGATGGGAGTGAGTTTACTGAGGTTGTTGTTATTTCGTGTGCCTTGATGAAAGAACATATTTTTGCCACGTGTGGCTTGTCCTTATGATCAAACATTTTACTTATGTGATTCTTCATAACTCTCAGAGAATAAATTGTCTGATGTTCTGAATAAAAATGGATATTGTATAAAACTCTAGTCCACCTAGTTTTAAAACCCCACTTTCCTAGGTTCACACTCCTAATTAGAGCTGTAAATACAATGGGAAATCCCAAGCAACTCAGGTTGTTGCAAACACTTTACATTGGTCTCTACCAACTGACAGCAAGGCCCTATTACTCAAGATAACCTCTACACAACCTATTGAATATGCACAGAACAGTCAAGCAAAGCCTCCCTATAGCCTTCACACCAGGTTGGTTAGTGTTTTGGGTACAAGAAGGTATTCTGTATGCTACCAAAGGAGAAATATATCATCCACCCAAGCACAAACCCTTTGATCTACAATGCTATCCTGCAAGCCAGGTATGCTACTGCAATGGCAGAACAAAAATTGTGGGAATAAGCAACCAAGACAGGATTTGATTTAAGGTCCACTTCATGAGATGGAACCCATACCCAGTAATGCTTGAGTGATGAAGAACCTGAGACGAGAGAGACCATAGAATTGGGGGAAAACCAGATCCTAGTGTTATGCTAAAGGAGCAGAGCAATAAAATAACTCCTAATGACATTCTGTTATACTCATAGATGAATACCTTGCTCATTCACCATCAGCGAAGCATTCTCATGTAACTGATAGGAACAAATGCGGAGACTCATAGTCAGACAATGCAGAGAGTGAGAGACCTTGTAACACTCATCCCTAAATAGAATGTCTTCATCAATTCTCTCCTCTCAGGGACGAGGCAACACTTCAGAAACAGAAATAGAAAACATGTAAGAATCAGAGGGAACAGAGGACACTGAAGAAACAAAGCCTTTCAACACAGCAGGGCCAGGGCCCATGAGAACTCACAAAGACTGAGGCAACATGAACAGGGCCAGCATGGGTCTGCAGCAGATATGGTCCTAGAGCTGAAAGAAGAAGCTGATATATAACTCCATCTCTAAGGCAGAAGCTATTCCCAGTTGATAACCATTTGAAAATAAAAATTTCCAAGGGAGTCTCACTGGGGGGAAAAATCACTCTGAATGACTTGCATTAAATGGCTAACAGAAAATGAAGCCAACTGCATCTTACTTATCTCTTAATATCATATCAGATCTTTTATTTTATTTTAAACTGTAAGAGGTATGCTTTGGGAAAAACATTGGCACACATTGTAAGAAGAACTGTGATATGCATGAGTTTTAAAAGTTCACACCCCTTTTAAACATCTAATCTCTGAGCAGTCAACCTGCTTAACTAGGCTGAGACTCTGGAGGTGGAAAAGGCACAGGCCTCCCAGAGACCAGAAGAAGGACAATGTATATCTTCTTACAATCAGGCTTGGTGTCACAGGCTCAGCCTCCTGGAAACAGCCTACCTGACAGGATTTAGAAATGAGAAGTTAACCACAGTCTGAGGATTGCAGAATGCCCAAGGGGCTGCCTGAACCTCTCACCTACAATTTCCCATGCCTTTCAAAACTTGAGCCCAACTATACTGATAATTTCCTAAGGTCAACAAAACACATTTGAGTTTTATTAGGAAAAACAAGTGCCATTTGAGGATCTTAAGAGCCCCATATCTCCTCCCTGTATTTTGAATTCCAGGCTCTGAGGGAGAGCTGATTACCAAGCACTGCAGAGCCATATGGTGGGGAAGAGGTGGGCCTTAATCAGCATGAAACGCCCCCCCCCCTACCTGTGCACCCTGCCTGGTAATTTACACGCTGGCAGGATAATTCATCAAGTTGTCAATTGCTACACTCTACTCCTTGACTGAGTCTACTCCCCAAAGGATAAAAGTGTAATTTCTGCCTTCCTGTGTTCTAGAAAGTTCCAGGGTTTTAGTCTGAGCTTATTAATCTTGTTTTACTTCCTGGCCTAAACTGAAATTGATAGGCAACAGTTCACACAATCTATAACAGTTACTTTTCTAATCACAGTGACCAAACACTTGGCAGAAACAACAACAAAAGGCCTTGGTTTTGAGCAGTTTCAAAGTTAATGGCTACTTTATTCTGTCTTTGAGTAGAATACTGTGGAAGTAGAAACATGTAGAAGAAGATACTCACTCCATGGCTGAACTGGACATAGGGAAGGAAGCGGCACTGTACAACGTGCAGGGATTCAGGCCAGGAGATGGTGAAAACTCATATAGGCTGCAGCTTGCACTCTCAGTCAATCTACCCTAGAAACACCCTCACAGCCATAACCAGAGAAGTGTGTCACCAGTACCCTAGTGGATGATGAATCTAATCAACTTGATAACAGAAGTCAAACATCACACAAAGCTACCTAGAGTCTTTAAATGGTTTAATATCAATCTCAGAGTGTCAAGGACTTAAGGCATAAAACATCACCGTATTTCTATATTGGTAGGTCTGCATGTGGTGGCAGTGGGACGTGGTTTTGGTAAATGGATACACTGAGAAACAAAAGGTCTTGGAAGATCCAGTAAATGTTGCCAATGCCCATGCATGGATGTAATAGAAAGCCACAGTAAGTGAATGCTGAAGGCTCTTTTCTAAGTAACCATTAAAGGGTATATAACACTAAATTTACAAGATGAATTTTCATAATAGCTGAATGAATATTTTAACCTCATAAATGATGACTGAGCAACAGAGTTAATTTCAATAAAAAAAAATACAATGTGCTTTCACTCAAAACTCAGTGCTCTGGAACAAATCCATGATTTTATATTTACCATTGCCTTTAATCATTTTTCTTTAAAGAAAGTACTGTTTATACTTACTGACATGGAGACAGCTGGAGATTTTTTAATAGGTGCATACAGGTGATGGAGCAGTGATAGAGAAGACGTTGACGCTGCCAGGATCGTAAGGGAAAGCACTGCCTCATAATTGCAGTCTGGGAGCACAGTTTAGCAGAGGCAGCAGTGCTGCGGGCTCCGTGGACAGGAGGAGGATGTTGGCTCAGGCGTATATGCTGGTTTCATCCTCCGGCTTCAGGATGAGGCTAGATAGCTTCTAGCAAGTTGTTAGCTACAGTCTGCCAGGTTTAAGAGCCCAGAAAATGTGACACTTTCTCTCAATAGTCCCTGCAGGTGCCACCAATTCAATCCGGAAACAGTCATTTTATAGCAGGTTGAATGGAATTAATCCTCTAGAGGCCAGGCATGAATACAGATGTGGGAATATATCTTCCCAAGCATATATGGACCAACGCTGAACAATTAGTTTAGCTTCCAAAGAGGGTGAGGGAGGTCCAGTTTGCAAAAAGTGAATGAACAATAAGTGGCAAAATACTACAAAACCAAAGAGATTAAGTATAGGATGTTTTGTTTTGTTTTTTTACGGGTCTTTCTCACTTCCTAAACTCTAGCTATGGCTCATAGCCACACTATTCCTCATTCAGCCTTCGAGGTTTGTTGTTCAATATAGACAGGGTTCATTTGAAAACATGGAGTAATGGGGAGTATGTACCCTAGAACCTCAGGGAAGAAGGAGTGTTAATAGAAAAACATATCTGGAGAACTCTAGGTCCCCAGAGATGGATCATTCTGGAAGCTCACATCTCATTTCCTGGCCTTGGCAAGCTCCAGTTTTCTCTCTCTATTAAAATGTAGCTATAGTAACAATATACTCTTACCTTGAAGAATAGTTCTGTCTCCTGAATGACACCATCTGACATTGGACTCTGATTTCAGTCTCCTGTCTCATACTGTTTTAAATGCTAATTCTGCATTGGGAATTGACTCAACGAGTTCTTCTATTTGCATAGAAGAACAAAACCAAATATAAACTCTTGGTAGATTCCATAAATATACAATTGCCCACACATGTAGCAACTGTGTGTGCGCAAAATGCTGTAGGAAATCCTAAGAACCGAATGCCAGAGATCTTTTTTTCTAGATTGTCTGCCTTTCTTTAAGCCCTTACAAAAGGTTTTATATTAGGTTATAACTTCTTAATTAATTAAGCTTAATTAAAGTTCTCACCCTAACCTCACATAGAAGGGATAGAAGAAACGGTATGAGTTTGATACACGTTGATGCCTCTTGTTCAAAATGATTTTTTCAGGGTCTTTCTTTTCTGTGAGACACAGGGCTGATACTAGTGAGTTCTGTGAGACACACAGCCATAATCTCGGCCTGTAACAAGGAAGGTGACCATTAGTATCGATGGTAAATGTATAGCCTCTGTTCACTTGAGGTTCTGTCTAATCCCCAATTTGAGTGAGTCAATGAACCTTAGTTTCAGGCCTCACATTTGCAGAGGAATTTTAACTCCTGCTTGGCTGGGTCATGAGTGGCATTAACAAGAATAAAGTCTTCTATGGTAGCAATATTGAAGGCTAGATTTGGGGATCTGAACAGCTGGCAAAGAAAACTAATGTGTAACCTTGTTCCCTGAGACCCTCTGACAACCTAATCCATGAGAGTATGGTGTGTGAGCATTTTTGGAAGTAAGGACTAAAAGTGAAGCAGCTACCACATAAAATCCTATTGATACACTGATTGTAAATGAGAATTTATGAGTTGAATGGCATGATAAGGAACGTCAGCTATTCAGAGTCCTATGTTTTAGCCATGGCTCACTCTACCACAATCATGGAGAGTTTACAGTAACTTATCTATTCGTTTCGTTAGTATTCTAAATGATTACTGTTCCTTTTAGCCCTAAACCCATCAACTGCTTTCTAGATATCACCAAGCTCTATTTGTCAGTGTCTCCAGTTGTGACAACATTAAAATATAACCCTGTAAGCCAGGCATGGTGATACACCTTGTAATTCCAGCCATCTAGACACTAAGATATGAGGATAGCAAATTAGAGAGCATCACAGGCCAGCCTAACAGTGTCGTGAGAATCTATATAAATGAAGGGACTGAAGGGATTTCTAAGTTTAGAAAAGTACCTGTGTCAAAGTATGAGGTTCTTAGGTCAGATTCCAAGAACCCACGTAAGAAAGCAATATGGCAATGTGGACCCCTAAATATAATCTAGCTAAACTGGTAAGATTCAGGTTTAGTGAGAGAACAAAACCTGAAAGAAGCGACAAAATTAATGGAGGAGACATGGAGCACTGACCTCTTGCTTCTGTACACAAACACACAGACACACGCAGACAAACACACATATGTATGTATGTGTGTATATATACTTATATAAATGCATACAGGCATAGACATGTAAACACACACAAACAATCCAATAACAAAATAGAAATATCAAACAAAATGGATTTCACAATCAGAAATCAATAATAACTAAAGAGACATTTATGTTATAGTAAAAGATTAATTTACTAATAATGTTGTATTAAACACAAAATATTTATTATACTAACAGATTGAAAATATGTACATCAAAGCTGGAAGTTATAAAATAAATTGGCTTTTTATCAAAACAAATTCATAGAGAGATTCAATGACTCAATGTGCCCTCCATGTCCACTGCCTGGGAGAACAGGTATGCCCATGTTCACCTCAGATATTTACTGTTTCCGAAGGATTATAAAAAAGATAGTTGCTGTTCCTTCCTAGATATTAGTGACCTGGGGGACAGCACAAACGCATTTTGTCACCACAGTTCCAAGCTCTGAGGCATCATTTGAACACCAAAGAAGTGCTAAGCAGTACCCTATCCCTGTCTCCACCAGACCGGTTCAACACGAGTGCTCGCCAAGGACTGGACACCTTGGCAGGTTCCTGGTGTGCAGCCATAAAGCAAGTGCTGTGAACAGGGCCATATCTAAAGGACTAAGTCATCAGTAACAGGGTTCTAGTTCATCATCGTGCCTGCTGGAGTCCCCAAATCCATCCCTATGGTACATACCACTGTGAGCCCAGACAAGTAAGCTCAAATGGAATTGTCTGAAAGAGGAGAGACTCTGTAGAATAGAGACAAAAGCTGCACCCAGCATGGTAGGTAATAGCTTTCTGTGCATCTGTGATAGACAGAAGAACTAATGACAGTCTGGCTTGTGCTGTACCTGATTAAAGTTGCCTTATAACATAACTCAAATAAACTGCTTCTGGGAAAATTAATGTAAAAGAGATTGATGCTTTAGAAACAGTATAAGTGAATTATTATGGTGTATTTTTTTTCTAAAATTCTGATATAAAACAATACAATTTAAAAAAAAGAAATTGGCAATCTATACTATAGTTGGAGGGTTCAACACACAGCCTTTGGAACTGTTATAAAAATAGCAAGAAAAAGACAAGAATATTTAACAGTACAACAATACTCGTAATTAGATTTGGTTACAATGTATACAACCTACAAAACTAGAAAAACATAACTACTGATCATATAGACATTAAAAATAATAATAATCTCATCATGAAAAGTTTAATGTAAATGGATTATAGATATTAATTATAGACAGAATTATCATAGGTTAGTAACAAATTGGTAAGGTAGTTGGGTTTTTTGTTGTTTTTTGTTTTGGTTTGGTTTTTAATTTTTGTTTTGCCTTGTTTTTTTTTATATTTTATTTTTTGTCTTGAGACACGGTTTCACTGTACAGCCTAGCTTGTCTAGTTCTCCCTATACCAACCAGGCTGGCCTTGAACTCACAGAAATCCACCTATTATTCTAATTTTTTTTGAGTGGTGATTTTAAAGGAGTGTACTTTCATTAAAGTAAAGTAAATAAATTTGCCTTAAATATATAATGCTTTATGTTAATTGTCATCACATTGAAACAATATAAAATAAATGAGAAGAGGGCCTAAGAAGGTCTATAAAGAATTACCACAATTATTTCATATATTAATATGAGATAACCATCCCACTGTGAGTGGCAGCATATCCTGGGGATTCTGGACACAACAAGAGAAAGATAACTGAGTACTGGGATACATTAATCCAGTGTTCTTTGCTCTCAGCTGTGGATGCAATGTAACCAGTTATCTCAAGGCCCTATCACTGTGACAACCCTATCACAGTGGACTGTAACCTGGGACTATCAGCCAGTGAGCGCTTTCCCTCTTTTGTTGCATTCATGTGAGTATTTTGCAACAGCTACAGAAAGAAGTGAAGGTAAACAACTTCATCCAAACGAAATGACACACAGCCTCAGATGGCTTCATCAATAAATTCTAATAAACACTTCAAGAACAAATAGCAAATATCCAAGTGGGTACCCTAGTAAGGGGAACAGGGACTACTTCTGACATGAGCTCAATGGCTGGCTCTTTGACCCTTGCCCCCTAACCCCGAGGGAGGAGCAGCCTTGCTAAGCCACAGAAGAGGAAGACACCTGATAAGCTAGGGTCAGATGGAAGGGGAGTAGGACCTCCCTTAACAGTGGACTTGGAAAGGGACAGGGAAGAGATGAGGGAGGGATGGTGAGATTGGGAGGAAATGAAGGAGGGGGCTACGGTTGGGATAAAAAGTACATAACCTGTGATTAATATATAAAAAAAATTCTTCCAGGAATTAGAAGATAAGGAATGTTTCCAAACATAAAATATCCTTTACCTTGTGTAGTGTTTTGGGATAAAAAATATATTACTATGTAGATAATAACAGTATCAATATCAGTAAATTTCACATATAAATAAAGTATACTTCAATATTTTTTACATTAATTACATTTTATTTGCTTTGTGTCCCTGCTGTAGCCACCTCCCTCATTCTCTCCCAATCCTACTCTCCCTCCCTCATCTCCTTCCCATGCCCCTCTCCAAGTCCACTGATAGGGAAGGTCCTCCCCCCTCCATCTGACCCTAGCTTATCAGGTATCATCAGGACTGGCTGCAATGTCCTCTGTGGACTGGCAGGCTGCTCCTCCCTCAGTAGCTCTTTGACCACTTCAAATATTTAATGCTAAATGACTATGAAGATAATAATCTATAACATGAACTTAAATTCATAAGAAATTATAATATGATTTCTCAGCTGAACTTCTAACAGTAATTTAGAAAAACAAAGTAGAATTGAGTCACAATCTACATGATCTTAAAGGAAATATATTTAGAAAACCAATGTGTAGTTTGTAAAAGTTTTAATGATTTGTCAGGAAAATTGGATAAAATTGAAACTTTACTCAAGTATGTCCACAATATTATTTCAAAGACACAAAAGGGCCAGGATTTTTTTTCAACTGTCCTCCAGGAAAAGAGGCATTTTAAAAGAATTTGCTAAAGGCACCTTCCAAAGGACAGATCCTCAGAATTAACAAAATAATCATGGTGGCCATGCCTTCAAAAGGTCCTCACAATCCTATGACCTGCACACTCATCTAGAATTGAAGATAAGAATAATGGGCAGGAAGATGAATATTATTAAAGTAAAGCCACAATGAAACAATACTATTTAAAAATAACATATACTAATGTATAAAAAACAAAGAATCTTCAGAACTAATCATCACAGTTTGCTTACCTGGTTTTGTGTTTGTTATTATTCTATTTATTTATTTATTTATTTATTTATTTATTTATTTATTTATTTATACTTTATTCACTGTGTATCCCCCTGTAGCTCCCTCCCTCCTCCCTTTCCAATCTTACCTTCCCTCCCTCTTCCCCACCTGTGGCCCTCGCCCAGTCCATTGATAAGGGAGGTTCTCCACCCTTTCCTTCTGATACTATCAGGTCTCATCAGGAGTGGCTGCATTGTCTTCCTCTGTAAACTGGTAAGGCTGCCCACCCTCTGAGGGGTAGGTGATCAAAGAGCACCCCAATCAGTTCCTGTCAGAGACAGACCCTGTCCCATTACTATGGAACACACTTGGACACTGAACTGCCATGGGCAGAGGTTCCAGGCCATCTCCCTGAGTGGACCTTGGCTGGAGTAGCAGTCTCAGAAAAGACCCCTGTGCCCAGACTTTTTGGATTTGTTGTTCTCCTTGTGGAACTCCTGTCCTCTCCAGGTCCTACTATCTCCCCCTTCTTTCATAAGATTCCCTGCACTCTGCCCAAAGTTTGGCCATGAGTTTCAGCATCAGCCTCCATACCCTGCAGGGAAGAGCTCTTCAGAGACCCTCTGTGGTATGCTCCCTTCCTGTTCCCTATTTTCTCCCTCCTCCAATGTCCATCCTCATTCCTTTTCTGAGTGGGGATTTAGTGTTTTAGCCAGACTCTTCCTTCTTGATCAGCTTCCTTAGGTGTACAGATGCTAGTATGTTTATACTATATTATATGTCTAATATCCACTTATGAATGAGTATAT
>CM053766.1:7950146-7962474 GCA_028658305.1 Pachyuromys duprasi | reverse complement strand
TAACTAATATAAAAACAAAAATTTAATTTAAAAAACTTTGAATATAAAAAAATTCCATTGTGTAGATGTAGCACAATTACTGTATCTATTCCTCAACTGAGGGGCATCTGGGCTGTTTACAGCTTCTGGCTATTACGAATAAAGCTGCTATGAACATGGTTGAGCAAATATCCTTGTTGTATTCTTGAGTGTCTTTTGTATGTATGCCTAGGAGAGGTATATCTGGATCTTGAGGAAGCAGTATTCCTAATTGTCTGAAAAAGCGCCAGATTGATTTTCAAAGTGGTTGTAAAAGTTTGCATTCCCACCACCAGTGGAGAAGGTTTCCCCTTTCTCCACATCTACTCCAGCATGTCTTATCATTTGGGTTTTTGATCTTAGCCATTCTGATGGGTGTAAGGTAAAATCTCAGGGTCATTTTGATTTGCATCTCCCTGATGGCTAAGGACGTTGAACATTTCTTTAAGTGTTTCTCTGTCATTCAATGTTCCTCTATTGAGAATTCTCTGCTTAGCTCTGTACCTCATTTTTTCTGTACCTCATTTTAAACTGGATTGCCTGATTTGTTGCTATTTTAACTTCTTGAGTTATTTTATTGGATATTAGCCCTCTGTCAGATATAAGGTTGATGAAGATCCTTTCCCATTCTGTAGGCAGTCGTTTTGTTTTGATGACAGTGTCCTTTGCTTATTTTTGACAAAGATACCAAACCCATACAATGGAAAAAAGATAGCATCATGAGCAAATGGTGCTGGTCTAACTGGCTGTCTAAGTGTAGAAAAATGCAAATAGATCCATACTTTCACCCTGAACAAAACTAATGTCTAAGCGGATTAAAGACCTTGGTATGAAACCGGACACACTAAACCTGTTAGAAGAAAAAGTGGGGAAGAACCTTGAACTCATTGGCACAGGAGGCAACTTCCTGAACAGAAGACTAACAGCACAGGCTCTAAGAGCAACAATCAATAAACAGGACCTCAAGAAACTGAAAATCTTCTCTTTTTATTTTTTTATAGTATTTTTCAAGTCTGTCTCTATTCAATACCTCATCTTTCACCTAAACTGCAGTACCACCTCCGAATCCTTGCCCACTGAGCTTTGCCCTTTTATTTCCTCTACCTCACTACTGTCACAGCAATCTACCTTAAACAAAACACAGCATGAACTTAAAAGTTAAACCGCATCTCTGACTTTCCTGCATACCACATACAGATCACACTTCTGATCATTGTTCCTACTTACCTATCACATTAAGTTGTACCGGTGTCTGGTATTCTAAAACACTAAACATTTACTTGCCCATAGTTTCTGAGGGTGAGGAATCAGGTAAGGCTTGTCCAGTCCTCTTGTTCAGGGCCTTTCAACAGCCAAGATGACAGCAGTTACTGGGACTGGATAAGATCGTTAAGAATTTTCACATCATTTAACATTCTAAGTAATCTTGTTTCATATTTTCATTTTAATATGAAGGCATCTTAATTTAAGATGGGAATGTTTTCTGGTAAATCTTAGTTATTTCAAAATTTATTAAGGCAAAAATCTATTTAATACATCTGACCGAACAAATTTGTGGACCCTTAGCACAGTGTGCACTAGACTTGTGACCACATTGACGACTGTTCAGCATTACAACAGGTTGTAATACCTAATATTTCTTTCTCTGTAAATGTAAAATTAAAAATATACTTCAAGTTAATGCACATAGCTTTAGTATTGTCATGAAGCTGAAAAGAAAAATCACAAGTAGATCCAGCATTTAGGGACTCTATACTTCAATTACCATCCAGCATCTTCTTGATTCCATGGCTCTGGCACAAAATCTGCTGTCATTTAGAGCTGAGCTCTGTCTTTCAAGGCAGTTTATAGTTAGACATCCACAAAGAAAAAAGAAATAAATGGGTATTCAAACTTCAATAACTATGAGATATGACTCCACAATAGGGATCAAGAACTCCAAAGAAACATGAACAAAGATAAAATAGACCACGACATAGAGTAAAATATCAAAACTGTATAAGAAAAAAACAAAAGTAAAAACTTTGGAAAGTGTCAACTTACTGATAGAGCCACGCATATCAATATAATATCAGACAACTCTTAATCAGCCAGCCATGAAAACAGGAAAGCATAGAATGCTTTACCATAACTGCCAAACAAACTTGCTTTATACTGAAGAGCTAAATTTGAAAGAAAAATAAGAACATATTAAAATAAACCCCACATAAAGCAATTCAACTGACCGTCAAGCTGGGGCATCAAGATCATTGACAGAATCCTGAATAGTGGGGAGGAAGAAAAAGTCACAATCACAAGCACAGAAGAAATATCAACTTCATGACAGAAATAAGTAACAACAGACCTTAGAAAGAATTCACCATGCCAAACACAGTAAACCAGTAATCTAAGTGCTAAGAGGAGGAAAACTATGAACAAACAAAAATCCAACCAAACTGAAAAATAAAAATCAAAGTATAAATATTAGAAAAACAAAGGCCTCAAATTTGGTTATATGATATAAACTAATTGACAGGATTAAAGGATGGAAGTCATTGACAAGCAAACAGAAGATGAAAACAAGATGACATAGAGACTTTAATATCTGAAAAAAAATGGAAATCAAAATCTGTCAGAAAACAAAAGGAAGTCTAATGGTATATCTCCAGGTATTAGAGAAACACAATTACTATAAACACAAAAGAAATAGGAAAAGTATTAATATTATTGTAGAAAATAATAAAATGGAGCACAAAGAAACAAATAGTTGATTCCTAGACCAAGAAACAACACTAAAAAACAAACCAAAATCAAAAAGCTAACACAAAGAAATGTACAGCATGTATAGCAAATGTGCCACTTGGTCATCATGTGGGTCCCCTAACAGAAGGAGGAGGTGTTGTCTGTGAACCTACTACCTAATGCTGGGACACGTTTCCATGGCTGGGCCACCTTTTCCCTACCCAGTGGGAGAGGATGTGCTTAGTCCTGTGGTGACTTGAGATACCAGGTGGATTGGTACCAGTTGGGGGTCTTTAATTCTATTGCACTGGTCAATCAGACTATGCTTGATCTCTATGCGAATACCATGCAGTTTTTATTACTATTGCTCTGTAATACACCTTGAGGTCAGGTATGGAGATACCTCCAAAAGTTCTGTTATTATATAAGATTATTTTTAGCTCTTCTAGGTTTTTGTTTTTCCATATGAAGTTTACAATTGTTCTTTCAAGCTTTATTCATAAAAGTCAGAAACTGGAAACAACCTAGATATCTCCCAGCTGAAGAATGGATAAAGAAACTGTGGTACATTTGCACAATGGAATAAGACTCAGCCACTAAAAACAAAGAAATCATGAAATCTGCAGGCAAATGGATGGAGCTAAAAAAAAAACATCATCCTGAATGAGGTAACACAGACTCAGAAAGACACACATGGTGTGTACTCACTTATAAGCGGATTTTAGTCATATAAATTATGGCAGACATACCACAATGTAGAGATGACATGAAGATAAGTAACAAGGATGACCCTAGGGAGAACACATGAATCTTAATCATAAGGGGAAATAAATAGACAGAGATAACGGTGGAAGAGCGGGAGCAAGGACATCAGAGCCAATCAACCAAGGCCCAGAGGGGCTTGTAGAGTCTGAAACACCAAGAAATAACAATGCATGGTCTGGACTTAGGTCCACTACTCATAAATCCCCGATGAGCATCATAGGCCTCATGTGGGCCCAGTAGTCAGAGGATTGTGGGGTATCTCTGACATGGAATATGTTACCTGCTTTTTGATCATTTATCCCTGACCACAGGGATAGGAAGACCACAGAGAAGGAAGACTAACTCAGTCCTCATTTAATAGATGAGCTTGGGTCTGGATAGGGGGACTCCCTTACTCTGAGGAAATAGGGGAAGGGAGGATGTAGGAGGGCATTTGTGATTGGGAGGAGAGGAGGGAGGGACTTATGACTGAGATGCAAATTAAATTAATTAATAAAATGAAAACCAGATATTACATATGTTTTGTGCTATGCAGTATCTAGTTTGGGATTTTTTTTTGTCTATTGTTTTATCTTATGTGACTGGATATTTTGTCTGCATGTTTTTCTTTTTTTTTAAATGTAATTTATTTTTATATCAATCACAGGTTAGGTACTTTGCATCCCAGGCGTAGCCCCCTCCCTCATTCCCTCCCACCCTCCCCAACCCTCCCTCATCTCCTCCCCCCCTCCAAGTCCACCAACGGGGGAGGACCTCCTCCCCTTGCATGTTTTTCAATACACCATTCATGTGCCTGGTACCTGAGGAGGCCAGAAGAGAGTGTTGTATCTCCTAGAGTTAAAAATGGCTGTGAACAGTTATATAGGTGCTAGAAATTAAATGCAAACATATACAAGTCAATATAACAAGTCTTCACAACTCAGTCATCTCTACAGATTCTAATTTTAAATATGCGCTTACGTATTCATATGAGTATATACATATAATATATACATTATATATATACATGGATGTATATATAATGATATGGAAGAGAAAAAAGTTACTGATAAGGAGAGATGGGATGTAAAGTTAGAAGGGGACAAGAAATACAATATATTGTATGTTTTCAGTTATATATGAAAACTAGATTTAGCTAAATACATGCATATATAAAATATACATATATATTTATAAACAGTACGGAGACAGCTGGGGCAGAAAGCAGGACTTGGGTAACGGGAAGAATGGCAGTGGTGCAATTCTGATCATAATACAGTGATTTGCATGTATGAAAATTTTAAATTAATTTAATTTAATTTAAAGCATTAAACAAAAACAAAAACAAAATTCCATAGATAGTCAAGTGTTGAGAGTGAGCATTATTGCTTTTAGAAAATATTCCACAGAGACATGCAGACATGTCCAAGATCTTTTGACTTCCATATTATTAAAGTTAACTATATTTAAATCTGTCAATATCATTTTCTAATTTTTTCTGAATAAAACATCTATTCAGCCTTGAAAGAAGCAAAAATACAAATATAGGAGAATACTTTTTATATCACCATGTAGTAGGGAATTATAAAGGCTGAGTTAAAATATTTACTTTCACAGCAATATAAATTTTCAGTTGTACTGAAAGTGAACTGAGATGGTATCTTAAAAGACTCTAGCTATGAATCTTTTTTTAATGTAATTCATTTATTTTTATATTAATCACAGGTTAGGTACTTTGCATCCCAGGCGTAGTCCCCTCCCTCATTCCCTCCCACTCTCCCCATCCCTCCCTCATCTCCTCCCTGCCCCCTCCAAGTCCACCGAAGGGGGAGGACCTCCTCCCCTTCGGTCAGACCCCGACCCCAGTTCATCTTGTCTCCTCAGGGCTGGCTGCAATGTCCTCCCCTGGGATCTAGCCAGGCTGTTACTCCCTGGCGTGTATGGGGGAGGGTCAAAGAGCCTAGCTATGAATCTTTAAGTGATCTGCCATTTCAATATTTCTCAAATAGCCTATGGAAGCAAAGTTAAAGAAAACTATAATTAGAGACATACAGTAAATTTTTATGAAACAGAATACAAAGAAATGAGAAAAAAAACAGAAAGGATGTAGAAAAGTTGTAGAAAGGCATAAATCAGAACAGAAATATTACAAACCATAGAAAGTATTTAAATTACCAATTAAAATTTAATCCTATTAACTCAAAATGTTGAACTGGGACCACATGAAGAACGACAACATTAAGTATCCAAATGTACAAGTGCTTACCACAAAAGGTAACATAAATTCACTGGGGATAGGACGTTTCAGCAGTGGATGCAATTGGTAAGGTCCCAGCCTATAAAAACATCAATTATCCTGGTGGCAAGAGAGTAGAAACAAGTGAATTATGAACAGAATATAAGGACAGTTTGTTCAAGGTGAATGAAATAAGCAATATGGGAAAGGAATCATGGAAATATTTTCTACATAAAATGTTTTATAAACACCCCATTAAGTAGCAAGGATTTACAATTTACCAAACCCAATAAGGTATTTGCCATACAAAGCAAAGAAGTGAAATGTCATGGAGCTCAACATGTTCAGAACAACTAAACTCAATGCACCTGAGTGTAGAAGATGGCATGAAAAGGGAGAAGACAGGGAATAGGACATGAGCCTACCACAGAAGGCTTATGAAAGACTCTACCCTGCAAGGGTATCAAAGCAGATGCCAAACGTTGAGCAGAGTGCAGGGAATCTTATGAAGGAAGGAGGAGATAGAAAGACCTGGATGGGACAGAAGCTCCACACAAGAGTAACAAAACCAAAAATCTGGGCACAGGGGTTGTTTCTGAGACTAATACTCCAACCAAGGACCATTCATGGAGATATCCTAGAACCCTTGCACAGATGTAGCCCATGGCAGTTCAGTGTCCAAGTGGGTTCCATAATAATGGGAACTGGGACTGTCTCTGACATGAACTGATTGGCCTGCTTTTTGATCACCTCCCTCTCAGTGGGATGCAGCCTTACCAGGACACAAAGGAAGACAATTAAGCCACTCCTGATGAGAACTGTTAGACTAGGATCAGAAGGAAGGGAGGAAGACCTCTCCTATCAGTGGACTAGGGGAGGGGCATGGGTGGAGAAGAGGGAAGGCTGGTGGGACTGGAAGGGGAGGTGGGTGGGGACTACAGGTGGGATACAAAGTGAATAAGCTGTAATTAATAAATACAATAATAATTTTAAAAAAATCTTCCTAGGGGTGAGGGTACAGCTAAGCAGTTAAAGTCCAGTTCATCACATGTGGTCCTGAGTTCCATACCAAACACCAGTGTACATTTCGCTATGCTGCATCTGTGTCAGATAATAAAATATAAAAGAGTTCATTCCTGGATGACAGAAGACTGTAAATATTGTATAGTAACCAAACTCCTCAAATATGCCCAAATGATAAGAAACAGTTCCATAACTAAAAATTTCTACACAGTTACAAAAATTAAAAAAAAAGATAAAATTCCTATAAACTACAAAACAACAGTGAACCAAAGAACATCAAAAGAGTTACTAATATATGACAAGCTAAATGATTTTTGTGGTGTAGAATTCTGAGGAAAACAGTATGAAATCAGGTTAATTACTATATACATAATTAGATATAGAAATATAGTTATGAATTAAAAATGAAAATATGCTAAAAAAGATATATAGTTATGGATATATTATGAGATAGCATAGCTACATTTGCACGTTTACACATGCTTAGAGATTGCTATGCTTCTAGCACTGAGCACACTTATCACCCATATGCTGATCTCTGGATCCCTTTTTCTAATAGAAGAAAACCGTGTTATACAGAAGAATGGATGGTGATCCCATGTTAAAGATTACTGTGCAATATCATTTTGTGAGGATCTATATTTATTCAAATGCTTAAATATGTTTAAATTAATCAATAATGATGGGGCCTTTCAAAAGAATAAATGAACCTCTTTGAAGGAATTATTTGTGGCCAAAATGAAGCAGTTTGAGCAAAAATAAACAAATCATTACATTTTAAGCCATGATAAAAATATCTATTAGAGCACTAATGGAATAATTTGATGTTTGGTGAAATTCCAAAACTTCCAGTAGCTCAGGAAAGGGAGCACAATGAGAACTAGAGATCAAACTTCCCAGGGATGACTGCTGGCCCAATGATTGGTAGCATTATGTCTTCCAAAGTATTTCCTGTCTTTATTGTAGTCAAAAGGAAGCACCAGACCCACCAAATTAAGAGATAGTTTATAAAATTATTTCATCAACCTTCTTCAAAGATGACGAGATACTGAAAATTAAGAAAGGACAAAGACACTTCAAAACACTGAAAGAAACTGTTGAGAGAGAATTGAAAGCATTAGCTGTGCTACTAGGTCACTAGATGTGCTACTAGAACATGAAAAGGAAAGCAATAGGAACGTCATGGAAAATTTAAAGGATCTGTAATCTGACTAATAACACTGTGGCAATGTTAGCTTCTATTTTTTACAATTTTGCTGTACTCATACAACATGTTAACATGGGAAGAAGCATGCATGTGTGTTGTGGGGAGGGGGCATTGTAAACCCTAGTCTCTATCTTCGCCTTTCTCACATATAACATTAGCTCAAAAGAAAATATTTTATTTTAATACAATTAAATTGACCACAACTCACATGCCTGTAATGCCAGCACTCAGAGACTGAGACAGGAGGATCTCAATGTTTTACCCAGCATGAACTATATAAACAAATGTTGTCTAAATTAAAATAAAAGGTACCAAACTGAAATAACTGGGCTTTGGAGAAAGGCAGAGGACTTTCCTGCACTAAGAACATAAATGTTCAACATTGTCAGACAAAAAGGAATTACACGTTAAAACTATATTGAGATTTCCTCTCACCCCATTCAGAATGGATATCATTAAGATAATAACAAAATTGCTAGACAGATTGTGAGGGAAAAGGAACCATTAGATACTGCAGTCTGGATGTAATGACCAGCCTTAAAACCAGAATAGAGTTTCTTTGGGGAAAAACCCATAAGTAGATATAGCCTTACCATAACTCTATGTGTTTCACTCCTGTTTGGTTATACAAGCAAAGAACTCTATCATCAAATAACCACAGAGATGACTGCACAAGCATTTTTATTACAGCAATATACCAACAACCAAAATATGCAAACAGTCTCTGTGTTCTTCAACAAATGAATAGATAAAGAAAATATCATAGTTATTAACAGTGGATTTTAATTCAGACATAAAGAAAAATGAAAATTGGTGGAATTCGTGACAACCATATTAATGAAAATAAATTCAAAATGTCAAAAGCACATACTTCTTTTGTATGTGGATTCTGTACAATATAGAGATTACCACGTACACTATAAAGGTGCTGCACCTATCCTTTAGACCTGAATCTCTCCCTCACAATACCACTTTCCTTTTATACATATATATACATATATGTATATATATATATATACATACATATATATAGTTCATTATATAACCAGATAGACAGACAGACAGACAGACAGACAGACAGACAGACAGACAGACAGACAGACAGACAGACAGACAGACAGATAGATAGATAGATAGATAGATAGATAGATAGATAGATAGATAGATAGATAGATAGATAGATACAATCCTGAGATCCTGAGGGAAGGAAAGATGAGCAGGAGAAAAGGGTACACGGGAATTGATATGATCAAATTAACAGACTTAAATAAAAATGTCATCATGAACTTCATTACCATGTACATAGAGTATACATCAAGTGAACTTTTAAAAGAATGCCATTGAACATATTCTTTTGCTAATGCCAAATTCATATTATGAGACAATTGTCAGCATGTAAGTTAATATAAATGCAATACTGCATTACATCAAAGCATTGACAAATTATGTCACCGTATTAATAGTAGAAATCTGAGTCATTCTGTACTTTCTACTTACTTGAAAATATTGATGTTTTCTAGATCTTATACATAGAAAGCAAAAGCTGATAAAGGGATACATGAGGGTACATTTAACATTCAAGTAATTACTGTTACCATCTAAATCATTATTCAGTAGTTTTTAGTAGCTGAGTGAATAAATTCTTAAGTCTTTTCCCTAGAAAAATGTTATTTTCTTTTTAAAGTGTCTTTTTATTATTGACCAAATATTATTATGTATTATACTAGATGTTATTGATAATGGCAATGAGTAAAATACTTCCTGTGCATGGAAACTTTACAAAGCACATATGGTAAAATACCTAAATTAAAATCTTTTGCTAACTAATTATTTGGGAAAACCAGACAGTAATAGCCATAATGATCAGTCTGAATAAATACATTATATTCAAACTTCTGGCACTGAAGTACATACTGCATTTATTTTCTATTTTTCATATTATAAAAATAACAATGTAAAATATGCCAATTTGCAAAGTCAACACACTTTTTATTTGGCATTGTATTTTAATCAAAATATGAAATATCAGTACAGATTTTTTTCTGAGAGTTCCATGAAAGAGTTAAAACAAAGTGTGAAGGTCCTGTTTGTCTCTTTTCTGCATTTGGGAATATCACTCCTCAGTTTTCTGGTGTTAATAAGAAAACTTCAGTCCAGCAATGAATGGAAGTCAATGGCTATTCTTTAGAGTCTCAGCATCATTAGCTTGAACACACACATTTCTCTCCTTAGTACAGGGCCAGAATTCTAATTCCATCACTGAAATGGAACTTTCTTTCTCCAAATGACAGAGAAGATATATCACAAGAAAGCACTAAAGCTATTCTCTGCTCCTGCTGCAGTTTAATGGCAATGAGGATGAATACAGCATTGCAAATATGGTATAAATATTAGATGGGAAATGGTGATATTACCATTATTCAAACTGTCCTTCATTATTTTCAGCTCAGTAATTTTTTATAAATCATGCTTGAAACAGCATTATGCAACCTACAATATATACTAATTGGAACAATGTCAGCAGTTAGCTTTCTATAAACTAGTTTAACTTTGAAAGGGTTTGATTTTTGGCTCCCACACTCCTTTGGTACTGGTACTTTCTTTGCTTTGTGCCTTTAATTGTGAGTGCACCCAGGGTGTTTGATGGATTCTATTCTTATTTGGAGAAATTAAAAGGCAAGCCTGCCAAGAACACTGTGTTTGTTTGCTGGGTATTTATTTCTTTATTATTACTAGTATTTGTGAATCATTACACTAACCTGCAGATGAGTTGAAGTGAAGACTGTACTTAATTTTTTTTTATAAATTTATTTATTTTTATCTCAATCACAGGTTAGGTACTTTGAATCCCAGGCGTAGCCCCCTCCCCCATTCCCTCCTACCCTCCCACTCCCTCCCTCATCTCCCTCTTCCCCGCCCCCTCCAAGTCCATTTTAATTATTTTCTTTTACCAACTAGAAGCAGGCACCTTCATCCTCCATGTCCTTAAGAGCATCAGGCCGGATTTCTGAAATAGCTGTGCCCTTACAGCGTCTACTTTTCATTTCCAACTGAGATCACTTGAGGTGCTGGAACCGCAAGAAGCCTTACCTGGACTGTTTACCCACAAGCAGCAAGCCATGGAGATTGCCTAGTCAGGAAAGACCTGAACTCAGTAGTCCTGGAGACTAGGGACTGACAGTCAGGGCTACAATAAACCTGGATAAGCAACCTGATTTAAGGAACTCTTACTTCTGTCTTAGCTTCGACTCTGCTCTACCCTGCCCTCAGCCAACGGCTCTTATTACTACCCCTACAGATTATTTCAGAAAAGGACCCACCTAATGCTGAATCTAAAATAAACTAGCAAACAACACCAAAACACATCTCTAATTCCTGTCCCTCCCCAACACAAAATTTCAGTTACATATTTTGAATAACTCTAGAGACCTAGTGTTCAGCAGGAGAATTATACTCAATAATATTGTATTGCATGTTGATAATTTGGAAGGATTTTAGGGACTTTTAGAACACTTACGAAAAACCAGCCAACAAGCAAACAAAACATAACTGTGTATGTTAATTCACTACAAAGTCATAATCATTTTGCTGTGTTTTTGTACTTCAAAACATTATTCTTGCCTGGAGAGATGTCTCAGTTGTTAAAACATTAACCTCACAAGCGTTATGCCTTCAGTTTCATCCCTGAAACCCAATAAAAAATCGGGGAGGGGAGCTGGACATGGGGACACAGGCGTCTAATCCCTGAACAACAGGACTATATTTTTGGCTCAATAGCCATCCATTCTACCCTAATTGATGAAATGTAGGACACTGAATGACCCTGTCTCAAAAGGAGGTGAGCATCATTTCAGAGATTAACAGCCAAAATTGTTTTCTGCTCCCTGCACAAAAGTACATATGCGCATACATGTGAGTGGGCACGCGCACACACACGGAGGTATACACACATACTCATGAAAAATAACAATTAAACTGCATACCCAAAGCACAAATATATTTGTCAGTTATCCCATGGGAAATTCTCCTAAATAGCCCCACCATGAATCTTCATTGTGAAGAGTGTGTTCTTTTTGATCCCTTTGGTTCACTTGAGACAATTCTTCAGTCCCCCAAATGTATGTCATTATCGCTCCTAAAAAAACAAATAGCTTATAAGTCTCAGCATCTGCTCTGATACCCTGCAGGATAGAGCTTTTCAGAGGCCCTCTGTGGTAGGCTCCTGTCCTGTTCCCTGTTTTCTCCCTCTTTTGATGTCCAAGGGGAGATAGTAAGACCTGGAGAGGACAGGAGCTCCACAAGGAGAGCAAAGGAACAAAACAATCTGGGTACAGAAGTCTTTTCTGAGACTGATACTCCAACCAAGGACCATGCATGGA
>CM053766.1:7937286-7950046 GCA_028658305.1 Pachyuromys duprasi | reverse complement strand
AAAAAACAAGTAGCTTTATCTTTAGATGAATGTAGGCTGATGTGTGGCTTTCACACAACATGTACAGTACATCATTGTAAGAAGGCATTCCTCTGCCTCACACAAGTTAGGAGTGTGGCTTAGTTACTAACTTATTCAGAAATAGAACCCTAAAAGTTTGAGTCCCCTCACACCCTGCAGTATGGTCCAGCACGCTGGGATGGATGAGTATGGACTTGTCTCAGTACATTTAAATTGCTGCCTGTGGACTCCATCTCTAGAGAGATTAGGGAGGCGTGGACCCACATTAACAATCTTGGAAGCTGAAGTTGGGATTACAGTAAATTCAAAGTGGGAAATGAAAACAGTACTTTTGAAATACTTTGAAACTGTCTGACTGTAAAACAGAGAGAGAATAGTGGACAACTGACAGGTCAAGGTTCTTAGAGAGTGTTTATTGTGTCTCTGATGGAAAAACATTGGTATGTATGATACTCAGAGATCTGATATTACAGATTTACTTCACCACTGGGCAAAGGCAGATTAGAGATTACGGCATGAGGTAGGATCTAGAAGTGAAGATAAATTCATAAAAAATAAATTACCAAATAATCTCATAGTTGTGTTCTATTCATATAGAAGTAAATACATGCGGTCTCCATGTGAAATTCAGTTTTAATTTTTACTTCTTTTAAAATAGAAAAACATGAATTATTGTGACAAACTATACAGTAGTTTGAAAGCACTCAGATTTAAGCATGAAATTAAATGAATGTATGCTATGCTCTTGTGATAGAAAACTTACTTTTAAAAAATATGGCCAGCATTAAAATCAAATTAGATAATTTACAAGTAATGTACAAGTCTTCCCAGAAGAAAACCCCTTCCCCTGAAAATCTGTAACCGAAAAAGCAAGATGAAGAGGTTGAAATTTAACTTTTCTTTTAATTCTAAACAACTTTATCTATAATAATTTCAGTTAGCTATATCATGCATTAATGCTAAATAAGTTAAGTGAATACTAAAATACAAAAAGAAAGTTAAAATCACAAATTGACTGGTTAATATACTTATCAATATTATTTTCTTTACAGTAAAAGAAAAAGTATAAGAATAAAAGTACTGTCAAGTCATGGCTTCTAGATTATGTCAAAGTTAGAATGACAGAGTAGAACAAAGAAAGGATTGTGTATATAGCATGGAATTTGGCTTGATGGATAAAGGTCTATTAGCTTTATAGAAATAACTGTGTAGGTGGATTCAGGAGAACTGAACTACGTCCACATAAAAATCAGTGGTGAATGGTGCCTATCCAAACGTCAGTGCCTGCAGAACCCAGCTCAGCAAGCCAGGGAATCTGCAGGGGAGTGCCGAGATCAATGTCATTATCCAGAAGGCATTACTGAAATAGATTTTAAATCCTTTGATGTAATTGCTTGCTGAGCTTGCCATTACAGCAGCTCCATCCTTCTGACTGATTGAGGGCCTTTAATAGCTCAAGCTTTACTGAGACTGCCAACATACTCATGTTGGAATCCTAAAACGAGACAGATGTTTGATGTTTAATTTAACTAATATGGCACATCATGAGTCAACAAAACACATTTTGTGTTAATGCCCAAAAAACAGGTGAGGGACAGCAAAACATGCAGAGTTAATCTCACTGTCTCAGCAGACAAGCCTCTGCTCTTAGGAATATTAACACGAGTTCTGATTTGAAAACCCCGCAGCATTTTTCCTGCCCTTGAGAAAAGCGGTCTTATTCCACTGAAGCATTTAGGATAGAACCCAATGAATAAATTAGCAGGGCATAAAATCCTCAAGTGAAGTATAAGAAGCATTGGACAGACTTGTGGGTTGTGTCTGTGTGCATGTGTGTCTGTGTGTGTGTGTATGTCTGTCCATATGTGTGATAGGCCTTATATGTTCTACTATTTCTTGACAAATTCATGGACATTGGATCTCTATTTCCCTTTCATTTTCTGCATACAAGTACCTCAGAAAAAATGGACATCCTGTAATGTACACCTAATTTTCCTGTCTTTCTAAAGACTGATTTACCCAAATCCAACAAAAGCCATTCACCAAACTTACATTATAATTATGACTCACATTTAAAAACACTATATTTTACTTCATCTGGAGGAAGATATTTTCTTCTCTGAAAGAAAGCAGTGGTTGTACACTTCTTTTCATTTTGAGGTTATTGTATAATTATAATATTTCTCCCTTCCCTTTTCTTGCTCTAAGCCCTCCCCTGTATTTCTTGTTGCTTCTTTAAAATCTGATTTTATTGTTGTGGCATATATATGAGCTTGGTCTGTATAATGTTACGTGTATGCAGGTTTTTAGGGCTCCACTTCATTTTTAAAAATATTGTGCCTCAGATTACCGTCTCTTCCAGATACTATTATTTCCCTAATTTTAAGGAAAAGGGTGAGGTATTTTTGTTGTTCCAATCTTGGGAGAAGGTGAAGTGTTTCTTCCTTTGTGTTGGTAGTTTGCCTGTTTGATTGCTTGAGTCACTGACAGCTTCCCATGCTGGGATCAAAAGCAGGGCCTTGTTCGTAGGAGGCAAGTATATAAAAACCGAGCTAAGTCTCTAGCCTTGAAATTATTCTTAATGTGATTGTTGACTTACATAAGACTACACATGTCCATTGTCTTTTTATCTAAGATTTACAGCAGATCGTGGTAACCATGACAGTACGCTGGTGGTAGATGTAGACAACACAGAAGTAGAAGAGGGCTCAGAAATTGTTCCAGTGTAATCAACCAACATGAGGTAAAGATTTATCTTCCATGTCCTCAGATGCACCATGACCAATACTAGATTTTCACCTTCATAACACCTTACAGTAAAGAGGGAGGAGTTGTTGCCTCGTTGAATAAGCAATACCTAACGAATGTTAGGGACTTAAACTTAATGAAATTCAAATTTTAAGTAATTAAATCCACAAAACTGGGCATAGAACAATTAGGACTAACCTAGGTATTCAGTTCCCAGCTTCCAACCTTTAAACTGTCTAGTATAGCCAAAGGCTTATATCCCTGAGCTTTTAGGGGTGGTCTTGGATTCAAGTGAATGAAGTAACCCTTTCCAGCCTGGATATGCTAAAGGCTTAAGACATTGTTAGCATGAGTTGGTCAGAAGCTAATTTTTCTTTGAATGTTCAAAGTTTAAATGACCTAGGAGAACATATTGATTAATAAGTATCTGGAATTAGTCTGCCTGTCATATTTCTAACATTTTCAACACTTACATTCCATTACAAGTGCCATAATGCAGCAATGACAAGTCATTCTCCTATCATGTCTAAGACACATTCTGCAAACTTTAAATGCCTCAGAAATTAGTGATGGATATAGGATGGACCATGAAAATAATCTGAACAGGAAGTGAGTAGAAAAATGAGATCATTCCTTAGTGCGAGTCTTGTCTGTTATTTTGATGTTTTTGAAATAATATTAAATGATTTTACTTATGAACCTAATAAGTTTTTACCTCATTTATTAGGAGTCCTGATTACATCTCTTTCCATCATTTAAAAAATGATATTTTCAACAATTTAATTTAAAATGCCCGTAATCAAATGCACTTACATTTACGGCTATACTTAAGGCACTTCATTAGGCACACTTTAATTTGACATCACTAACGTTAACAGTTTTGTCAAACTTTCAGCAAGCCCCATAGGACCACACTCCCCCTGCACTGTCCTCCCGCACAACAGCCTCTGCTAAAAGTCTCTGAGCACTCTCAGCTTCGGATCTTCTGCTTGCTCTCAAAACATTACACACTGCTATAGTTTTGATACAGCTGCACTTTCAGCTTGCTAATTACTACTGGGATTAACTTTTTTTACATAAATCAATTCAAGATTTTGTGCTCTAAGTATACTGCTTACCATCGCTCATGGATAAGTGGTTAACTGCAGCTGTTTGAATTGCTTTAACCTGGAATTTATTATGAAGATCCAATAAAATGTCAACTGAAAGCTAACAGGGCTGACAGAGCTTGATGTTAAAGAATGTCAATCTGCCTGCCTTGAGGTCAGTGCTAATCATATGCATTGTGATTCCTCTCCCCAAAAGCACATTTAACCACCAGTGTGATGGTTGACATCTGGAAATAGTGGGGTGAGAGGTAATTATGATTAGACAAGGTTTTGAGAGTAAGACCTGGTTACTGATTACAATTAAGACCTGACTATGTTTCTCTTTAGATAAGCCTGTCTTCACCTGTCCTCTGTCTCTCTCTTCCTGTCTCTATAAATCTTTCTGTGTCTCTGTGTGTCTTTCTTTCCCTCTCTCTACTCTTACTCCTCTTTTCTCTGTCTCTTCCTTTTTCTTCTTTCAAATTAAAGACACAATAAGAAAGTAGTCTTTACAAGCCACAAAGATGACCCAAACCCGATCACTCTGGCAACTTTTCAGGTTTCTACCCTTTAGAACTGTGAGAAAACAGTTGAGGGGCCACTTTCCCACTGTAAGCATAAGGCCAAGAACACTGATTTCCACAGAGAAGAACAAGAACAGAAAGAGGAAACCACACAGATAGTGGTCTTCTCCCTGGTACAGCAGGAAATGAACTGCACCTACCAAAGCTTCACTCCAAAACCTCCTGTGGGCATGCACAACAAACAAACCCACTAGGACTTCCAACTGTATCTATTGGGCTATGGGATCCAGTCAGCTTTTCAGGGCATTGGAAGATTTTTATCTTGTTATCTGGGGTATAGATCTCAGTCCCTCCATGTGTGTCCTCAGGGATGTAAGCCTCCTGAAGAATCTAAACATCAACATATTTTTATTGACAAATTAATAGTAGGAGTTGCCAAATTTCACTTTCAGAAAAGGACAGTCATTAGGAGCTCTGCAAACCCTAGAACAGCCCTTCTCAACCTGTGGTTCACGATTCCTTTCAGGATTAAATGACCCTTTCATAGGGGTCTCCTAAAACCACAGGAAAAAAAGATATTTACATTATGATTCATAACAGTAGCAAAGTTATAAAGTAGCAACAAAAAAATTATGGTTCAAGATCACCGCTATGTTAAAGGGTAGCAACATTAAAAAGGTTAAGAATTACTGCCCTAGAAAAGTACGCCATAATCTTCAGTATTTTTTTTCTTAATAGCTTCCTGTTCAATGAAAGCCATCACACATCTAGTCTGTTTTAGCACACATCATTATGACTGAGACCCACGGTGAATGCAATGCTAGGCCGAAGGTAAACAGCTTGAGTTGGGCTAGAAGAAGCAGCGGAGTAAATGGGAAGGGAAATCCAGAGCAGACCTTGGTTCCTTTTACTGTATGACTGGTACTGTTTCTGTCATCTGACCAAGCAGTTCAGTCCTTTTCAATGTAATTTTTACTTTTTTTCTTATATGAGAAACTTTGTGCATTATTTAAAAGGACTTCTAGTTACTTTCATGTTCACTGCCACTTAAAACCCTGGCTTATCAAGTGTAATTAATATTAAGTGCTTTCAAGAGCATGATCTTTCTCTTTTCATTTTAATTTACTTATAATTACTCTTTATTTTTACTTTGGTCTTTGTCTGTATGGATAGAAGAGAAAATTAGTACTCCAGACAATAAGGATAACTTACCCTTCAATAATTCCTAACTAAAAAATATCAGAAGACTGTTAGCAAACAAACTCCTAACTGCTGGTTCTTTACTTTAATTCATGGTTCTTCAGTCAGTTATTGACATAAGTGAATGATCCTATAAAAACAAAAGAGAGATATTACCACTAAGATGATTCCTCCAAATTGCTGTGTATGTCAACCCATGTAAGAACCAAAGTTATGATACAATGCTGGAAGGGCTCGACTGTGATTGCCACCACCTCTGTTACTAGCTTTCTCATTTGTCTGTGCCATTGTCCTTCAAACTCACTCTGTCCTTGCTACATTGAGCTCTACATATAATTCACAACCTTTCTCCTGACTGAGATGCTTACCTTTTCTCTCACTGAGTATGAGCACTCTCCTTACGTAAGCATGGTCTAATGTCTAGCATACACTGATGAACACAATGCTCTCAGTCACTGTACTCACTGAGTTTGTATTTTAATGGAATAGTAAACAAATGTCATGTGTCATGAGAGACAGACAGACAGATGACAGATATTACAGATATATACATAGGAAGTTATACAATTACATAGTAAGACTAAGAAAAAAGTAAAATATAAATGGAGAACAGCAGAAAAGAGATTTGGAGGGAAAGGGATGCTAGAATAAGCTGAACAACTTGTGCAAGAGAAAATAGGAAAATTCAATGAAGACTTGCTGGACTATGTTCTCTGGTTGGTGGCTTAATTGGCATTTTGTTGTTGTTGTTGTTTTGTACCCTAGTGATTTGACCTTAAAGTCACTATACATAACCCAGCCTGACAGTGGACTCTTGGTTCCACTCCTTTTACCCTCTGTGAGCTGGAATGGGCCGCTATTCCTGGCTTGGATTACAGGCTTTCATAAAGCGACATTATCGCCACAGCAACACTGCTAATAATGTTTCCTTTACTTTTATCTAGTTGAATTATTATAAGCATATTGATATTACTTTTTATTCTATGATTCTAGCTACAATAATACAACTTCTGTTTACCATTACACAGTCTAAGCCTCAATTGAGTATTATAATACTCAACACATATTGAATCAATGAATGATTACATCAAGAAAATATTAAGATAACTTTGTAGCATAAATGGCGGCCATGCACAGAAACCAGCACACTTGAGATTAGTGGATGGAAAAAGAACTGTATGTAGGAAAATTTGACAATTTTGGCATTATGGAATGTAGACATGCAAAGAGAAAGTCACTACTGTGTTTCCTTATGTGCTTTAGAAGTCTTTGTCCTTGGAGCACCGCATGATCCCAGTGGTGACATGACTACAACAACGTAAAAGAACTTGATCCGTTTCAACATAAGATTACCTCATCCTCATCTGTACTAGGTATAATTGGTGTGCTGCCATGTTGTTAAAGGCATGTGTTTTTCAATGACTCTTCCATAGTCCTGGAAAACTGGGTCACAGCAGTGGTGGCCTGGCATAGTCAACAAGATAGACAGTGAGCTTATACTTTAATGGTAAGCAACCTTGGTGCCAAAACAGGATATGACATTTTTATGCAGGTAAGCAAGCATCTAGAATTCTTAGATTTTTCCATTTTTTGTTAATTAAAAATGTTGTATTTATGAAGCGTTTTATTTTAAATCTGAAGTAAAGGGTCTCACCACTAGCCCTGAAGCCAACTGCTTCTAGGTACCTCTCCCTACATCACTCCATTTCCTGAAGAATCTGATGTGGACCCATCTTTCCATTTTCCTGTGGACCCTTATCAGCCCTCATTGCCAGTATATCACCCATTCTTTGTGTGAGCCCCAATATAAATGAAACACCATTTTCTACCTCACCACATCTGGGAAGGTCTCAGTAGATGATTCATACAAACTTTCACATACTCTGTAAGAACACCTCCATTCTCATGCTCAGCTGGGTAATAATGTTCTTAACATTTCCTCCCACATCAACTCCATTCACTGGAACTCCAACTCTTGTTTCAGACCCAGGATACCTTAAGCCATTTTATTCCTACCTCTGAAGATTACTAGCTGCCTTATTGCAACCTACTTTCAGGATGGCCTCTTCTCAACAGACCTCTACTCCATGACAAAGACAGCAAGATAACCAAAAATTACCTGAGCACAGGAGTCTTTTCTGAGACTGACACTCTAACTTAGAATGGATACAACGATACAACCTAGAAGTAGCCCAAGGCAGCTCAGTCTCCAAGTGGGTTCCCTAGTAATGGGAACAGGGACTGTTTCTGACATGAACTCAGTGGCTGGCTCTTTGATCACCTTCTCCTGAGGGGGAGCTGTCAGCCTTACCAGGCCACAGAGGAAGACAATGCAACCAGTCCCGATGAGACCTAATAAACTAGGGACAGATGGAAGGGCAGGAGGACCTCTGGGTGGGATTGGGATTAGGATTGGGGGCTACAGTTGGGATACAAAGTGAATAAACTGTAATTTATAAAAGCATAAATAAATTTAAAAAATAAATAATAAATAAAGTAACACTCAACTTTAAAGCCAGAAGGGCCTGGGTAAGTATTCAACAACCAACCAACCAAACAAACAAACAAACAAAAAATCACATATCACAGCCCCAATTACGAACAACAAAATTATCAGTCACAATTTATAGAGAAATAAATATCTTCCATCATAACCTCAAATGTAAGCAGGATCAATCTACAAATCCAGCTCCACAGAAGGTTCTAGAATAAAAGTTTCAATATGAAGAATCTTTCACCCACCCCAGGCTGCAGGAAACCACAAGAAAAAAATTTAGCACATACCATCAAATGAAAAAGAGAGTGGGGGAATCTCACATTCACAACAACAAAATAATGGGAATAAACAAAACTACTCATTGATAGCTCTCAACAGCAATGGTCTCAATTCACCAATAAAAGACACACACTACAGAATCCATGTGAAGAAAAAGCTTCATCCATTTGCTACATTCGAGAAACATACCTTGACATCAAGGACAGACATCCCCTCAGGGTAAAAGGTTGGAAAAAAAATATTCCAAGAAGGTGGACCCAAGAAACCAACTGGTGCAGCCATTTTAATATCTGACAAAATAGATTCCAAACTAAAACTAATCAGAAGAAAAACATACTCATCAAAGAAAAAATATCCACCAAGAAGATGTTGCAATTCTTAACATCTATGCTATAAACACAAGGGACAACAGTTCATAAAAGAAATATTCCTGCAGCATAAATAACTTATCAACCCTCATATGGTGACAGTGAGTAACTGCTGTATTCCAACCTGATCAATAGACAAAAACTAAACAAAAATACTGGAGTTATACAACATCATAAGTCAAATGGGCCTAGTGGATACTTACAGACTTACAGAACATTTCACACAAACAAAAATCTTCTCAGCAGCTGATGTAACTTTCTCTAAAATTGACTACACACTTGACCACAAAACAAGTATAAACAGTTATCAGAAAACTGAAATAACACCCCGCATCTTATCTGATTATCAAAGATTTAAAGCTGGGTACCAACAACAGCAGAAACAGCAGAAAGGATACAAACTCATGGAAACTGAATAACTAACTACTGAATGAAAAATGGGTCAAGATAAAATTTAGGAAAGAGACTGAGAAATTTCTAGACTTGAAAATGAAAACCCAAAATACCCAACATATGGGACACGATAAAGGCAAGATCATAGTACAAAGTACCTACATTGAAAATAATAATAATTATAATTAATAATAATAATAAAATTTTAAAACCCTTAAATCTCTAGAACGGGAGAAGAAATAACACATAAAATGCTAAAATCCTGACATGAGACAGGCCAAAGACCTAGGGCAAAACTAAAATATTATTTTCTGCAATAAAATTACGCCTAATAAGACTATTTTACATAGATCATTGTTTCACTCAGCCCTCATCAGAGGAGCTTTGTCTTGCAGTAGATGGAAACAAATATAGACACAAATGAGCAATGTGCAAAGAGTGAGAGACTTTAAAATTCTCAATCATAAGTGAGATGTCTTCATTAAATCCCTCCCCTCATGATTCAAGGAACTTGAAGGAGGAGACAGAAAGTTTCTAAGTTCCAAAGAAATGGATGATACTGAGGAACAGTGACTTTCAGACACAACAGGACTGATTCACGTATGAGCTCAGACACTGAAGAAGCAAGAAAGGTCCAAATAAGATGAGATCCCAGTGCTGAGATGGGGAAGAAGACATGAATTCTCATGCCTTACAAGTTATGTATCTCCAATTAACAACTGCATGCAATGCAAATATTATATACAAACTACATTTCAGAGCAAGCCTCACAACCCATTGCAGACAGCCAACCCAAGACAAACTCAATGGTGTTTTTGCAGATATTTTTGCCTCAGCACTTTGTTTCAGCAGTTTTTATCTTACTAGTTTTTTTCCTTGTATACTATAGTTTCATATTTTTTGTTTTCATGGATTTTGTTTCTCTGTATTTGTTTCTTGTGATTTTCTTTTTTTTTTCTTTTGCCTACTTGTTTTCTAAAGAGAGAGAAAGAAGACATAAAGTTGGAGGGGAGGGAAGGCAGAGAAGATCTGGGAGGAGAAAGAAAAATAGAAGCCATGATCAGAGCATATGAAAGAATTCATTTTCAATAAATAACTGATATTAAGTAAAGTATATCCCTCAGAGCAATCATAGTTACTCTAGTAATTCGTTTAAAACATAATTTCTTGAGCAGGTCATTGTGCTGTAATACCAGCCCTCTGGGAGGCAGAGGCAGGTGAATCTCTGTGAGTTTGAGGCCAGCCTGGTCTACAAAGTTAGTGCAGAACAGCCAACGCTACAAAAAGAAACCCTGTCTCCAAAAACAAAAACAAAAAAAAAAGAAAAAAAGAAATTTATTTTCTACATGAAAAATAATTCAGAAATTCTTTAACATACTCAAATGACTTTTGTGTACTATGGTTGATCTGGGAAATATTTATTTAGGGTATACACTAATAAAGATAAAAATAAAATAAAAATGACTGAGATTTGTTCAGGATTCTTTACAAATGCAAATTTCATATTTTTCACATTTTAGCTCCATTATTTGCTCTCACACCTGCTTTTCTATGACCCTGAGCAGTGATTCTCTGGTCTCAGACTGGTGAAATCAGGAACCACATTTCCCAGACTGTCCTTCTCCACATAACTCCAGGTACAGTTAATGAAGAAAAGACACAAGACTCATTAAACATAGAAGAGAAGCCATAATTATTCTGTAATCAATACAGACAGGTAAATGAGAAGACATAGTATGTGACATGGAGTTCAGTGTGACAACGTATAAAGGTCTTTCTATACTATAGAGGTTTCCAACCTCTTCTACGGCAATATGTCTATTTTCTCTTTTTTTTTGCTAGTCTTTTTTTTTCTTTTTTTAAGTAATTTATTTATTTTTATATGTATCACAGGTTATGTACTTTGCATCCCAGCTGTAGCCCCCTCCCTCATTCCTTCCCACTCTCCCTATTCCTCCCTCATCTTCTCCCTAACCCCCTCGAAGACCTTCCCCCCTTCCATCTGACCCTAGCTTATCATGTCTCTTCAGGGCTGGCTGCAAAGTCCTCTTCTGGGATGTAGCTAGGCTGTTTTCTGTATTAAGAAACATATATAGGTTTTCTGTACTGAAACCTGTATGGGCTTCTTTTTCCTTATGCTAAATCTTAACTTTAAAAGGCATATTCTTATTAATCAGCACATAATTCAAAGAAAAAACATCTTCTAGAACTAAATTTGGCCAGTATAAAACTATTATCACACCAAACACAAATTGTATACTGAGTGTATTTTAGCAATGTACATTTTTACATAAACATTATTAATTCTTGAGACCCACTGATAGATAAAAAATGAACTTAGTTTTACTAATAGTCTGCCCTGGAGAAAAGAGGACCATGGCTGAACTTGCCATGTGACTTAGATACATATGATGGGTGTTTTCAGGATAATAAAACTATTAGTGTAGAAAACTCCTTATTCAGGGAGTGGAACTCAGTAGGCTTGGTTTCTACTGTCTCTATATTTTTTCAGGAGCATTCTTTGGACAGAAACACAGGAAGCAGGCTTAGCACAGTGCATTCTTTTGAGTTTTGGACACAAATATTGGTATACAGAACTAGGGCTTCAAACTGTGGGCAAAAGTCTAGTAACAGGCTGAGCAAGGGGACAAAGGACACACAAGTCCCTATAGTCCTCCTCTTAAGTATTTCACATGCAGAGCTCTGCAAGTCCTCTGTCAAGGGCACATAGAAAGTAAGACCTGATTTTAAAACAAACAAACAAATCAAAATGAAAAGAGAAAACTAAGATATCGGTGACCAGAAAGTACTTAATTCAGATTCTGCAGAACATCGTACATAAATGCCTTGTCTTTTTGTATCTCGTTTTGTCCTATCTGGCTGTCATCTGTCTATTGGATATCCTCTGTCATTTTTAAAATTTATTTATTTTTTGTTAATTGCAGTTTATTCACTTTGTATCCCAGCAGTAGCCCCCTCCCTCATCCTCTCCCAATCCCACTCTCCCTCTCTCTTTTCTACCCATGCCCCACGCCCAGTCCACTGATAGAAGAGGCCCTCCTCCCCTTCCATCTGATCCTAATCTATCAGGTCTCATCAGGAAGAAATAGAGTGAGATAGGACAGGGGGGAGGGGGGAGAAGGATGGGAGATGGAGGGAGCTGGACAGAAGGGAAACTGTAGTTGAAAAGTATTATATGAGACAATGATATGTTCTTTTTAATTTATTTTTTTGTTATCAATCGCAGGTCCTAACACAGGTCCCAAGCGTAGCCCCCTCCCTCATTTCCTCCCCCCCTCCCCAACCCTCCCTCATCTCCTCGCCGCCCCCTCCAAGTCCACCAACAGGGGAGGACCTCCTCCCCTTCCATCCAAACCCAGCTCATCCTGTCTCCTCAGGGCTGGCTGCAATGTCCTCCACTGGAATCTAGCCAGTCTGTTACTCCCTGGCTTGTATGGGGGAGGGTCAAAGAGTCAGCCATCAAGTTCATGACTGAAACAGTCCCTGTTTCCCTCACTAGGATCTTTAGTCCTACACTGAGCTATCATGGGTCCCATCTGAACAGGGGTTCCAGGACACATCCACACGTGGTCCTTGGTTGTAGAAACCATCTTATACAAGACCCCCTGTGCCCTGCTCAGT
>CM053766.1:7882593-7936786 GCA_028658305.1 Pachyuromys duprasi | reverse complement strand
TTCTGGTGGGGCCATGGTGTCCTGATTTTTGTTGGGTGAGTTCTTTCGCCGATTTCTGGGCATTTGTTTATATAAAATCAGCGAGTTGTTTGTGCTTTAAGGCTGTACTTCAGTCTGAATCTGTCAATCTCTTGTGTCAGGAGTATTCTTCAAGAAGATCAGGGATTTCCGGTGGTTTGTTGGTGTGTGTTGTGTCTCAGTTGAACTCTGTTGTGGGCTCTGTGTGCCAGGCTTCGTGCTCTGTGCTAGAAGCTGCGAGCACTGCAGGCTGGTCACCCCTCTGGTCTGGAGTCTTTACTCCTCATTCTGTTCTAGAGTCTGAGTGTCCAGGTTTGAGATGTCAGCTGGGGGTTGTGCACTCCGCCCTGGGCTTGCTGCTGAGGGCTCTCCCCTGGAATGGAGATTTGGCGCTTCCTTCTGTGCCAGGGGCTGTGCACCACGGTCTGATATGCTATTTGGGGCACACACAGTGGGTTTGCGTTGGTGTGCATCAGCTGTATGCAGGCCTGTCTGAAATGGTGCCCGAGGCCTTCTCTGTCTGGCCCATGGACAGACACCTGATCTGAGGTTTTTGCTGGCAGATGTCTGCAGCTTTCGCCCTCAGTGTGCAGTCTGGTCAAGATGGTCCCCAGATCCTCTCAGTCTGTGATGGTTCTGGTGATCAGTGCGTGCCAGCTGCACACCCGTGGGTTGAGGCAGCACTTGGGTTCCTCCCAGACCTGCCGGTGGAATCACACACACTGACTGAGTTTTTGCTGGCGGAAGTGTTTGGCGTGGGCCTTCAGTGTGCAGACTGGTCAAAACAGCCCCCCAACCCTCTCAGTCTGGGGTGGTTCTGGTGATCGGTCTGAGCCTGCAGCACACCAGCGGGTTGAAGCAGGGTGCAGTATGCGCTCACAGTGTGCAGTTCAGTGGAAACAGTACCCGGTTCCTCCTCAGACTGCCTGCGAGACTGTGTGATCCAGTCTATAATGGCGGGTGCGGGCACCCAGTGTGGCTGCTCATTCAGATCAGAGCTGTGTGCTGCTGATCACCGGGAGATTTTTCCAGGTAATAACTGGGTGTCCCTAGGGTTTTCCCACTTAATTTTCTCACTGTAGGAGTTCTGCTCACCTTGCACTCACAAATGCTGGCGTTTTAGGTCCCAGAGTTCAGTCTCCTGGTCGCTGAGTTGTTTCTGCTGACCTACTCCTTCAGACACAGTGTTCTCTCATGACAGCCATCTTGGATCTTCCAGGGTATTTTTTTTAACACTGTGCTATATGATTGTAGAGCATTAGACATCCAGGGTAAAAAGATTTTGAAAGCATAATACAGAGATCAGCAGATCATGAGGAGCCTAGTCCTGATGGATACATCTTCTGTGTCACTGCTCCTATCAGGTTTCATCAGGACTGGCTGCATTCTCCTCCTCTGTGGCCTGGCAAAGCTTCCCTCTTGCGGAGGAGCCCACCGGCAGAATCAATTGGTTCTTGAGTTCCAGTGAAGGCCAGGGTAAAAGTGTGTCTTTCTGCCGAGGTCTAAATAATAACAAAGCAGCCTGGCAGACCAGTGCTCCCTACACCCTCCATTTATTTCTTTATTTCTTTATTTCTTGGCTGAATCAGTTGTCTTGAGTAGGGAGTTATTCAGCTTCCATGAGTTTGTAGGGTTTATGTTATTTCTGTTGTTGTTGAGATACAGATTTAACCATAGTGGTCTGATAAGAAGCTTGGGGTTATTTCAAACTCCTTAGATCTGTTGAGCCTTGGTTTGTGACCAGGTGTAGATCAGTTTTTGAGAAGGTTTCATGAGATGCTGAGAAGAATGTATATTCTCTTTCAGTTGGGTGACATGTTCTGTAGACATCTGTTAGGTCCATTTGATTCATGATGTCCTTTAGTTTCTTTATTTCCCCATTTAGTTTCTGTCTTGATGATAAGAGACATCTCTTGGCTAGGAATAAGGCAACCATGTAGACAGTAGTAACAGAAGGAAGGAAGTCTCTAGCCACAGCTCAGCTGAATGCAAGTGATAAACAAAATGAAATTCCCATCATTCTTTAGTTTTAATGTATTAATGAAGAATTTTTGAGATTACAATTACATAATTTTCTTCTTCTATTCCCTCCCTCCAAATTCTCCCATGTTCCTCCTCCTCTCTTGTTCTCTTTAAAATTCATGACCTCTCTTTTTCTAATTTGAACAATTTATAAAGACAAACAAGAAAAGCTACATACATGAATAAAGCAAAAAGTTGTGATTCTGCTGCTACAATTTGCAGTTACAATGGGTAGAGCCTTAACTGGGAGATAAGTACCACAACCCCCAGCATGTTCACGGAATCCTAATTCATCCCAATATGATAAAATTCCTCTCAGGAGAGAGAGGCAAATGAAGTACATAGAAGAAAAAGATTGTGGTAAAAAGCTGCCCTCTGACAATATCTGAGCAGGGTTTTAGGTCCTCTCCATGCGTGGTCCTTGGCTGGGGTATCATTCTTTTTAAGTCCCCAGGGCTCAGGGTTTGTTTGTTTTTTATTTTTATTTTTGTTTTGTTTTTGTTCTTTTAAGACTCTGTTGGTCTCCTTTTGGAGCTCTTGTCCTCCCCCCACCCCCTTCTTTCATAAGATTCCCTCCTATGATTCTCATCCTCTACTTCAATACTTCCATTAGCAGAGTCTTTCAGAGTCCCTCTGTGGCAGGTTCCTGTCCTGTTCCCTCTCTTCTCCTGCTTCCGATGTCTATCACATTTGTCTTTCTAGATGAGGATTGAGCATATTCCCTCCCAAATAAACAAACAAACTGCCCTCTCATTTTTCTATAAGAAAAATAGGTGGAAACAATTACTATCAAGTGCCACAATTACAATGATTAATTCTTAAACTGTGCAGAGGATCCAATTTAATACACCTGTATATCAAAATAAAATCGAAAATGTGTTTTCTGTACTTAGTTCAACATCAAAATAAACACGAACACAATTAAAGAGACATAATGAATTTGAGATAAAAGAAAGTAAAGGATTTCTGAGGAGGCTCAATTACAGGCTGTGAGTCCCTCAGCATCACTGGGAGAAGAATCATGATGGTGCTTAGCACCATCGTAGGCAAAACACTTCCTCTCCTTCAAAATATGTCAGACTATTTACTCCTCAGATGGCAACAATAATGAAAGACAAGTATGTTGCTCCACCGTCACTCCTTGTGATTACTTGAATATCCAAGGTTTTAGTAAAGGTGTTGACTCTGGTTTTACAGGAACTGAAATCATTGTGGTATCATTTCATTTCGAATATTTTTTAATCCATGAAATTAGGTCATTTTTGCCAAATTAAAATATTAACTTTCCCTTGTTAAATTTGTTTTATTAATTATTTGAGAATTGAGAATTTCTTTCTTTAATTTTTATTTTTATATTATTTATAGTTTATTCATTTTATATCCCAGCTGTAGCCCCCTCTCTCATTCCCTCCCAATCCCACCATGCCTCTCTCATCTCCTCCCATGCCCCTCTCCAAGTCCATTAATAAGGGAGGTCCTCCTCCCCTTCCACCTGACCCTAGCCTATCAGGTCACATCAGGAGTGCCTGTATTGTCTTTCTTTGCGGTCTGGTAAGGCTGTTCCCTCCTCAGGGGGAGGTGATCAAAGAGCCAGCCACTGAGTTCATATCAGAGACACCCCCTGTTCCCCTTACTAGGATACCAACTTGGAGATTGAGCTGTCATGGGCTACATCTGTATAGGGGTTCTAGGTTATTCCCATGAATGGTCCTTGGTTGGAGTATCAGTCTCAGAAAAGACCCCTTTGCCCAGATTTTTTTTGGATCTGTTGATCTCCTTGTGGAGCTCCTGTCCATTCCAACTCTTTCTATCTCCCCCTACTTTCATAAGATTCCCTGCACTCTGCCCAAAGTTTGACTATGAGTCCCAGCATCTGCTTTAATACCCTGTTGGGTAGAGGTCCTCTGTGGTAGGCTCCTGTCCTGTTTCCTGTTTTCTCCCTCTTCCAATGTCCATCCTGTTTGCCTTTTTGAGTGAGGATTGATCATCTTATGTTGTAGGTGGCAATTAATATTTACTATTGATACATCTTTTAGTAAAGCTGTTGTTAATCCTAAACAGCTGTATAACCAAATCACCACACAGAGACTATGATTTATTTAATTAACCTAGAACACAATGCTGGGCAATAGTTACTTCATCCTAAACCTCCAAGCCCTCATAGTTTCCTAACATTTAGATTTCCCACATGATACTTGCTTTTAGTGACATATTAGGTCCAGTCCATCTCTCCATGTCATTCCAAGATCTCTCTCTCTCTCAGCCCTGCTCTCCCAGCTCCCTGCTACCTTTCTCCTCCTCTGCCTCCCACCTTCCTGTTCTCTGGCTCGTCCCTGTCTTCCTGCTTCCTTTCCATTTCTCAACATTGTGGCTAATTGCTTTATTTTGGCATGTTTACAGCATGTTGAGACAAGTGATGCTTAGAATAAATATCACAATGCAAAGCCTGGATTGAAAGCAGAGAGTGGGGGAGAGAAATCAACATTTGAATGAACAAGGGTAAAGTGTATACATTCCAAAAGAACATTATACCAACAATCTTACCCAGGGTCCTCCTTCTTGCTTAGCTTCTTTAGGTGTGCAGATTTTAGTTTGTTTATCCTAATAATACGTCTAATATCAAAGACTGTATTTGGTTCATATTTATCCCCCTTCTGCCAACTTCTCCAAGATTTACCTTCTCTTCACAACACACCTACTTTTATTTTCTTTTTCCCTATCAAAGCTAATTTGTGTTGCCCATATATTTTTGGACATCATGTGTTGCTTCTGCTGGAGCTTGGTCAACTTAACAGGGGCAACATTTTTACAGTAAACTGACCCCCTGTCCTAGCAGCTATAAATTGCCAAAAGATCCTTGCCTAAATGTGCAACTCTGTGTCTACCTCCCCTATCCAAGATAAGATTTGGTTTGGTTTGTGTTCATATGGGAATTGTACATGCTCTTACTGTCACTGTGGATCCACATGGGCAGCTGCCCTGCTGCATCTGGGGAATACTCTTTCCATGTATTCATCTACTGTCTCTGACACTGGCAGTCTTTCTTGCCCCTCTTCCACAATGATTCCTGAGCCTTGGTAGGAGGGGATGTGGTATTGATGTCCCACTTAGAGCTTAAAATTCCATAGTCTTTTATTCTAAGAATGTTGACCAGTTGCGTGTTAATCTGTTAGTCACCATGTATTACAAATGGCTGCTTCTCTGATGAGGGTTAAGAGATGCATTAATCTGTGGTAATACTAATTAATCCTTTAGAATCATTGGCCTGTGGGGTTCCATAGAGTCTCAAACATTATAGGCTATTGCCAATTCTCTTCATTACCCTACAGAACTTAACAGGAAAATCCTATCCCTCAAGGCACCATGTACTTGAGTCACATATTGTGGATTTGTAAAGCTGGTACTAGACCTGGAGGCTTCATACTTACTAGCTAGTCTTCATAGTTATTAGAATGTGCTATATACATTAACAGAATAGAAAACTCATCATCAATCTTATCCAGTGATGAGCCCAGAGGGGGAAAAAAATAAAAATAAATGTATCCTGGAAAGACATATTAACTGGTATGATAGTGCTACAAACATGGTGGGAATAATTAATCATTTAATGACAAAATTACAATTGTCTTCCACATGCTAAAATGCATATCAGAACCATTGTTGAGCCAAGAACCTATGGATATACAGGTCAAAGACCTTAAGTAAGAATCTACCACTATTATTTTAGTATATGGAAAGAGTATTGAACCATCCTAATATTTACCGTATAATCATTTTAAAAAATTACTTTTACTACATGTGATACTCACTGATTAGAAAATAACAAAGAAGCATCAAAAAACCCTAAATAAGTAGTAATGGAGATTTAAAACGACCAAGTAACGCTTAAAAAATAAATTACTGCAATGAACTTAGGCATACAGAGAAAACAAGCATATATTGCCATACATTAACAAAGCTTAAGGGCTTCATTGTTATATGTAGTCCTGTCAATTAGCAATTTTTAATCCAGAAACTGACCACATAGTGATTATCATATATTTTCTTAGGCACCAAAAAACTAATAGCCTGATTAGACAGATGTAAAGAGATGGGATTTTGTTTTTCTTTTTTCTATTTTTTATTACTTACACTTTATTCACTTTGTATCCCCCCATAAACCCCTCCCTCCTCCCTTCTCAATCCCACCCTTCCTCCCCTTTCTCCACACATGCCCCTCCCCAAGTCCACTGATAGGAGAGGTCTTCCTTTCCTTCTTTCTGATCCTAGTCTATCAGCTCTCATCAGGAGTGGTTGCACTGTCTTCCTCTGTGGCCTAGTAAGGCTTCTCCCCCATCGGGGTAAAGTGACCAAAGAGCAGGCCAATCAGTTCATGTCAGAGGCAGTCCCTGTTCCCATTATTATGGAACCCACTTGATACTGAACTGCCATATAAAGAGATGTTTTAATCCATGCAGTTGCAATAGTCCAAGAAAAACAGGTAATCATTCAATGAAACTATTGGGTATGAAAACTAGAAACTAACTAACATAAGTACAAGAATATTCACTACGTATGTGGAAATGATGGCTCTAGGGAACAGGAATCAGTCAGAGTGAGATGGAAATAGTATTTTTTGCTTTATTGTAATTCATAAACTTTGTTGTCAGATAATATGCAACAAATAATCATATGTTATTCATTATCATTTAAAGCCAGACACAAGCATTAAGGTTTTTTTTTCAAGATGAAGGAAACTTTGACACTGAATTTAAAACCATAAAAGAGTCTCCATCCTGAAAACAAACAACGGGACAAGAGCATGCCAAGGAAGACCTCTGGGGGGGTCAATGTAGCGATGTATCAGAGCAGATGTTAAGACTCACAATCAAGACTTTGGCAGAGGGCGAGAAGTAATGATAGATCTGGGGGAGGTTGGTGAGTCTTGAGGAGAACAAGAGCTCCACAAAGACCAAACTGAGCAGGGCATAGGGGTCTTGTATGAGACGGTTTCTATAATCAAGGACCATGTGTGGATATGGCCAGGAACTCCTGCTCAGATGGGGCCTATGATAGCTCCTTGTTGGACTGAAGACCCTAGTGAGGGAAACAGGGACTGTTTCAGTCATGATCTTGATGGCTGACTCTTTGACCCTCCCCCATACAAGCCGGGGAGTGACAGACTAGCTAGATCCCAGGGGAGGACATTGCAGCCAGCCCTGAGGAGACAGGATGAGCTGGGGTTGGATGGAAGGGGAGAAGAGGAGGGGAGGGGAGGTCCTCCCCTGTTGGTGGACTTGGAGGGGGCAGGGAGGAGGGAGATGAGGGAGGGAGTTGGAGGGTGGGAGAGAATGAGGGAGGAGGCTACGCCTGGGATGCATAGAACCTAACCTGTGATTGATATAAAAATAAATAAATTTTAAAAAATTAAAAAAAGAAAAGTAAAAAAAAAAAAAGAGTCTCCATCCTAAGGATCTGTATGACTCTATGGTATGCCTCCACTGTGTGAGAGACCTGGGGATATGGTAGGCAAATGAAGGATCTACTAGGAAGTAGGCTCAGATGTATGAAAGGACATTAAAAAGAAAAGAGAAAATCACTACCTTTGTGGAATTCAGATTCAACATTTGAAAAAAAAAGAAGAACCAGGAGCTGATATGACTACTGCATACTCTATTCTTGCATAGAAATATCACAGAAACTCTCATTAACATGCACAGTTAATGAATATCCATAAAACTGAAATCTGCCCATATGTTTATCAACAGATTCCTGAGTAATAAAAGGTTGGTGCATATGTACAAAGAAATTTTATCTAGCAACAATCACAAATGGAATTATGAAATTTTCAGGAAAATAGATGAGTCTGGAAAACATTATATTAGAAGAGGTTATCCAGATCAGAAAGACAAACATCGCATATTCCTTCTCATGCATTACTGTACTTCAAGGAAATACAAGAGCACCCAAAACATAGAAGGCATTCAGTAAATATTTGCTGAATAAAGTTGCCACTTTCAAAGTCATGTGATAGTGCACTACACAACAGCTACTCCTCTTTATGATGTGACAAATCAAATGAAAGAAGCTATAAGGTCTCCAGTGACAGGCACACTGTAATTAGACAGAAAGCCACATCTTATTCAATGTGGCCTTTTAACATGATGTCAAATAACTCAATTTGATTGCAGAACACATTTATTTCCTTATATAACTCATAGCAGTTTGCAACATCCTTACACAACAATACTGGATATTTTCTGTGCTCTTTGCACTTCATATTACATGCCATTCCACTAATTCTCAGGGCCTGTGGAGAATTCGGCAGACATCTATGCTAAGTGGTCAAAAGTTGGATGATTCGAGCATTAGCCCTTAATTTTGATTCATCATTTATTAATTTATAAAGAAGGTAACTTTAATTTTATATTTTCTCAGATGGAAATTAAGTGAAATGTTCTGTATGTCTTTGATGTTTCATGAATATCTTTGATGGTCATATCTTAGTGAATATAAGTCCAAAAAATCAAGTGTGTAACCCATATACTTAATATTAATATTTGAATATAATCTAGGCAAAATTGGCCACATCCAAATGAATTAAGAATGAATCTAGATATGTTAGCTATCTTTCCCTAGAGGGACTTTTTCCATGTGTTAGGCTCCCTTTTTATTCTTTGAGAATTTCATATGAGGCTATGATCAAATAGTAAAAGAAAAACTCATGATTGGTAATAAACTGTGAATTCTTGGATCATTTTATATAACATTGACCTTTGATGTGTGTGTGTGTGTTTGTGTATGAAAGACTTAACTCATGTTTCTTTGGGAGTGTTTCTGTTTTCAAATGTACATATCTATGTAAGTAGAGATAATACAAAAAAAATGAAAGTTAAGTTTGCTTTTTTGTTTTTCTTTTTTTTGTTTTTGTTTTTCTATCAAACCAAATGTTTAGCCATTCTCTTTTTTATTTGTTCTTCAGTCTTGGGATGACAGAGTGAAAGAGGCATTAGACACTTTCACTTCTGTTCGTGTTCTCTTTGTCCATCACCTTCTCTAAAACTTCTTGGAGGTAGTCGAAGCTTTAATTGCCCTTCTTCAACTTCACACAAACAGAGTCTTTTTATCACTATAACAGAATGTCTTTGACTTGATAATTTGTTAAGAATAAATTTATATAGCTCCTGCATTTGGAGTTGTGAAGCTCAAGAGCATGACACCAGCATTGGCTTCTGGTGAGGCCATCCTGCTGTCTCAATTTATGGTGCAAAACAGGACAAGCAGGTCCCCACAACAGAGACAGAACTGAAAGGATGGCTTAGAAGCGTAATTACCTACTCCCACAATGACAGTTCCTCTCCCCCACCATGCAAGAACTTAATTCCAGGAAAAGCCATTAATCACTCTTTAAAAAATTATTAATTGCATTTATTTATTCATTTTACACCCTGACAAAAGACCCCTCCCTCCTCCAGGTTCCACCTTCCCCCCATTTTCCCCTCTCCTTCTTTTGAGAAAAAGGGGAGCTCCCACATAGCAGCCCACCCCAGAACATAAAGCCTCATCAGGACTGAGTGCATCCCCTAGGGGGAAGTGATCCAATAGCAAGCAACAAAGTCCATGTCAGAAACAACCCCAGCCTAATGGCCAAGTTTTCTCTTCATTGTCCCACTATCTTTAAATACCATCAAAATAGAAATTTAGCAGCCACATAGGTATTGATAAAAACAAACTATAGATATAGGTAGATAGATATGAAGGAATGGTGAAAGGAAAGGAAGGAGAAGGAGGGGAGGGGGCTAATGAAGAATAAAAGGAAAAGAAGAGAGAAACAGAGATATCCAAACCAGAGTTAGGGGTTGAAGCAGAAATTCTTTTTTTTTTTCATAGTAAACTGCATTTTGTTTTATAAAGCTGCATTTTTGTTTTAAAAATAATTTTATTCTTTAAAAACTTCATGATACATACAGTATATTTTAATCTTTTCTTTCTTTTTACAATTTATTCACTATATATCCCAGTGGAAGCCCCCTCCCTCAACTCCTGTCAGTCCCTCTTCCCCCTTTTCTCCTTTCTGATGATACTTGACAGGCTATGGACAGATGGCAAAGGAGGATCTGCCTCCTTTCAGTGAGGCAGAAATTCTACGGTGTGTTGAGACTGATTCACCACAGAGGCATTGAGAAAACAAACAAACGGAAACCAGGTTTCTTACTATCAGAAAAGGCAATCACAAGCACAGAAAAGGAGATGGTTAAAGCAGAGGTTGAGTTTACATTAGAATCATAGAAGACTGAACAGTTTGAGTGAAAATTTAGTGTGAGAGAGAAATTTTTCTAGCTTAGTTTGCCACATGAGCAGGATGATACAGAAGCTCTAATGCAATGGTCCACCTGGGTTAGAAGACCCTGTTCTTTTAGTACCATTCACTAACAGGAGTCAGGGTTTATTAGAGAAATGGCAGATTCAGGAACTGAGACTGAAAATGCAAATGAGCCTAGAATGAATTAATGCCCCGGACAGTAAGTTCTCAAGCATGATGGGAAGTGTCAAAAACTGACACAGAAACTGTACAAGGTATCGCCACTTTCAAAATATGCTGAAGGTTGAACGACACACAAAGAGCATACTGTTAGTAGATATTTCACAGGACTCGGGATTGACGAAGTTCATACTATCATTCACTCACAATGGTGATTATTTTAGGCAAAAATCTTCAATGGACACTTTAACCATGGGGTGAAAGTTTGCTGAAGAAAGTGAAATCTACCTTCAAAGTATCCTCCAGCTAAGTCCAAGGTATTCTTCAGAAAGGAAAAGCAACAACACACTGGGAGATTCCAGTTTAAGCAGCTGTCAGAGTAAAAACACCAGTAATGAGAAAGAGGGATTGTTATTAAAACAACCCAGAGAATAAGTAAAATAAAAATGCTGCATCAATTAGGTCTTTTCTCACAAATCCTGGACAGATGATGAGAGGGAGGAAGAGAGGTGTACAAATGCAGAAACTCAAGTGTGGCAGAGAGTCATCAACTACAGAACCTTGAATGTAAGAATTCGCCTTGCATACTATCCTTGCACTATTTTTGCAAGTTTGAAATTGCTCTAAAGTAAAAAACAAAAGGGCACGTCCAAAAACTCTTCAGGTTCTGGAAAACTTCAAGCCAGGGAAGCAGGTAGGCTACCTGCAGATCTTCAACTCTCCCTCTACTTCCCCAAATCCAACCCCCAGGTTTACCCCAGGCTCTGCAGCATAACACTTCATGCAGCCCCCCTTCCTCTTCTGCCCCCATTGCCAGTCAGTCACAAGGATCTTCCACTCCTTCCTCCCTCTCAATGCTTTATCCCAGCCCCCAACTCCAGCAGGCCCTCCCGAAGAAGCCACTCTGACCAGGGAAAGGTCAGAATAACTACAGGTCTTTACTTCTTCCACTCCTTGAAGTCCACATCACCAGTCTCATTCCTATATCTGTAGTAGACATTGTGTTGTGTCCTCTCTTCATTCTCCTACCCCATTCTCAGAAGACTAAGCAGATTCTTGTGGAACACCTTAGTTTCCTTTATCCTGAAGAGCCAGTCAACTCTGTACCCAGACAACTGGCAGTCCTCTCTGTCAGTTTCCAATACCTAGAAACTCACTTTTCCTGAAAACCCAGTGGCCACAACTCAAGGCCCAAGAAGAATTGTTTACCAAGAAACACAAAGCCATGACACTTTTCTAAGAACCAGAGAGAAAGCAGAAATGAATGAAAAAATACCAGCCCAACAAAGAAAAGAGCAGGAATCAGCACCTAGATTACAATCCCTTAAGTCTCAGACCAGGATAAAGAGACCTCAGTGTGAAAATACAATCAATAATAGCCAGGCTCCACAAGAGCTAAGTTACTCTCCCACAGTGGACCATGAATTTCCAAAATAGTTGAAGCACACACACACACACAAAAGACCTTAAAACAGAGTATAGGAGCATGCTAGAGGTCATTAAAGAGGAAACAAATAAATCCTATAAAGAAATCACTCATATCTTGGTCTATAACCAAGCAAGTGAAAGACCTGTAGGACAAGTCTCTGAAGAAAGAAATTGAAAAAGCTTTCAGAAGATGGGAAGATCTCCCATGCTCACGGAATGGTAGGATCAACAATGAAAATGGCTATCTTATCTAAAGCCATCTACAGATTCAATGCAATCTCCATCAAAATCCTAGCACAATACTTTACAGACTTTGAAAGAACAATTCTCAACTTCATATGAAAAAACAAACAAAAAACCAGAATAGCTAAAACAACCCTGTATAATAAATAACTTCCGGAGGGATCTCCATCCTTGATTTCAAGCTGTTCTACAGAGCAACAGTAATAAACACTTCATGGTACTGATATAAAAACAGACTAGTGAATCAATGGAATTCAATAGAAGGCCCAGAAATAAACCCATGCATCAATGGACACTTGATTTTTTACAAAGAAGCCAAAGTCATACAATGTAAAAACAAAAACAAAAGGACACAGCATCTCCAACAAATGGTGCTGGTCTAACCGGATGTCTACAGGTAGAAAAATGCAAATAGATCTATATTTATCACCCTGCACAAAACTAAAATTCAAGTCAATCAAAGACCTCGTCATAAAGCAAGAAATACTAAATGTATTTGAGGATATAGTGGGAATCAACCTTGAACTCTTTGGCACAGGAGAAAACTTTCTGAACAGAACACCAACAGCTCAAGCACTAAGATCAGCAATTAATAAATGAGACCTCATGAAACTGAAAAGCTTCTGTAAGGCAAAGTCAATAGAACAAAACAAAATAAAACACTGTCAATAGAACAAAATGACAACCTATGGTTTGGGAAAAGATCTTCACCAACACTACATCTGACAGAAGGATAATATCTAGTATATGTATATACTGGATATGTGCATACATATACAGAAAATAAACACCAGCTATCCAAATAATCCAATTCAAAATGAGCTATACAGAGCGTTCTCAACAGAGAAATCTCTATTAGCTGAGAAACACTTAAACAAATGTTCAACATCCTTAGTTGTCAGGGAAGCACAAACCAAAATTACTCTGAAATTCCATCTTACACCCATCAGAATGGCTAACATAAATAACTCATGTGATAGCACATGCTGGAGAAGATTTGGAGAAAGGAAGCACTCCTCCATTGCTGGTGGGGGTGCAAACTTATACAATGACTTTGGAAATCAATCTGGAGGTTTCTCAGAAAAATGGAAATAGTCTATCTCAAGACCAAGCTATACCACTTCTGGGCATATGCCCAAAGGATGCTCCACCATACTGCAAGGACATTTGATCAACTGTGTTCAGAGCAACCTTTTTTATTTATAATAGGCAGACTTGGAAACAACCTACATGTCTCTTAACCAAGGAATGGATAAAGAAAATATGCTACATTTACACAGCTATTAAAAACAAGGAAATCATGAAATTTGCAGGCAAGTGGATGGACTTAGAAAAGAGCATCCTAATCCAGACTCAGAAGGACACACATGGTATATACTCACTTACACATGGATATTAGCCATATATTACAGAATAACCATATTACAGTTTACAGACCTAAAAAAGCTAAGGACCCAAGGAAGGCTCTCCTTGAATCTTACTCAGCCAGGGATATAGAATAGATAGCAGAAGTGGATATAGACAAGAAACTGGGTGGGAGAAGATGTGGGGAAGGAAATGAGGGTGGGGAATCTGATGTGGGGAATGTGGGGAGAGGACAGGACTTGGAGAGAAAAGGGAAAAACAGAGGACAGGTTCATTTCTGAGATAACCTGAAGCATTGCTACAAGGTAGGCTACAGAGAAGATATGGGGATGTCTCTAGCTCAGACTCTTAGGAGCAGGGCTAATGGAGACTGAAGAGACCACCTTCTAGCCAGACAGGACTCCTAGTAGAGAGATGAAAAGACTAATCCACCTGCAAAACCTTCAACACAAAATTTACCCTGCCTACAAACTGTGCATAGATAAAGATTGAGGGATATTCCAACCAATGCCTGGCACAACCTGAGACCCACCCCATGGGAAAAAGCCAACCCCTGACACCACGAAGGATACTCTGCTATGTCTGCAGACAGGAACCTAGCATAACAGTCCTCTGAGAAGCCCCAACCAGAAGCAGACAACATCAGATGCTGAGACTCACAGCCAAGCATTAGTTGCAGCTTGTGTAGTCCTGGGGAAGAGCTGGGGGAAATGCTCAAACTACCAGGAGGGGACAGGGACACCACAAGAGGACCAACAGAGTCAAGTACCTTAGAACCAACAGGGCTTGAGGAGACAGAGACACCAACAAAGCAGCATGTATGAACTGGACTTGAAACCCCTACACATGGGTAGCCAGGGGGAAGTTTAAAATATCCAGGATATCTGAAGCACTCTGAAAAGACAAAACATACAAATAATAGGAATAAAAGAAGAAGAAAGTCAGGTAAAAGTCACCGAAAATAATTTCAAAAATTCATTGAAAAAATTTTCATAACCTAAAGGAGATGCTTATAAAGATACAAGAATCATATAGAACACTTAAGAGACTTGATCAGAAAAGAAAATCCCCTCAGCCATATTAATCAAAGCACTAAAGGTACTGAACAAAGAAATAATATTAAAAGGTGCAAGGCAAAAAGATCAAGGCAGACATACCTATAGGAATAACACCTGACTTCACATATATGGAGAAGGGCTTAGACAGATGTGTTACAGACTCTAAGAGACCACAGATGTCAGCCCAGATGACTGTACCCAGCAAAATGTTCAATCAAAATATTTGGGGAAAATAAGGCAATCCATGGTAAAAAACCTAATGTAAGCAATATCTGTCTACAAATCCAGCTCCCTGAAGCTGCTAGAAGAAAAACTCCCACCTAAAGAGGTTAACTATACCCAAGAAAATACAAGGAGCACATAGTCTCAGTCCAGGAAACACAAGGAAGGAAAGGATGCACATGCATGTGTGCAAATTGATCCATATCTAGCATCCTGCACAAAACCTAATTCCAAATGGATCAAAGACCTCAACATAAAGCCAGATACATTAAACCTGATAGAAGAGGAACTGTAGAATAGCCCTGACCTCATTGGCACAATAGATGACTTTCTGAAGAGAATACTACTAGTGTAAGTATGAACATCAACAGTTAGTACGTGGGACCCTTCATGAAAATGAAAAGCTTCTTGCATGGCAAAGGACACCATCATTTGGGCAAAGTGGTACCCTATAGAATGGGGGAAAATTGCTAGCTATATACTGACAGAAGGCTAATATATAAAATACATAAATAACTCAAAAAACTGTGCATCAAGAAAATAAATAACCCAATTAAAATGGGATACTAATTTAAATAGAGAATTCTTAAAATAAAAAACTCAAATGGCTGACAAACACTTAAAGTAATGTTCAACATCCTTAGGCATCCAGGAAATGAAATCAAAACTACTTTGAGATATCACCTTCCACCTGCCAGAATTGTTAAGATCAAAAGACAAAAGACAGCCATGGTGATAGGATATTGAGCAGAAAAATACTCCTCCAGTGCTGATGGGAATGCAGTCATGTATACACAATATGGACATTGGACTGGTAGTGTCTCAGAAAGATGAGAATCAATCTACCTCAAGATTCAGCTATACAACTCTTGGGCATATATGCAAAGGATATTTCATTCTAACACAGTGAGATGGAGGACACCAAGAAAACAAGGCCCTCTAAATCAACATGAGCAAAGCTCAATGAACTCACAAAGATGGAAGCAGCAAGCACAGGATGAACATGGATCTGCACCAGGGTTCTCTATGTACATTGTAGCTTATAGTTTGGTATCTTTATGGGATAGCGAATGTGTGAACAAATGGGCTCTTTTCTTCTGTTTGTCTTGTTGACACTAATGTAAGAGTTTTTGTTTGTTTGTTTTATCTTATGTTACTTTGTTGTATATTTTACTATCCCTTAGAAGCCTGTTGGTTTTATAAGGAGAGACAGAACCAGAGTGGATTTGAATGGGAGTGAAGTGGAGAGAAACTGAGTGGAGTACAGGGAGGAGAAACTACAATCAGAATATATTATGTATGAAAATATTTCTTCAATAAAAAGTGTATTAAACTCAGAATTTTGAAAAGATGCCTTAGAACATGAAGACATAGCTTTGCTCATGAACAAAGCAGCTACAGACAGCTAAGATTGCTAAGGCCATGTTGCTGAGGACAACACAACTTTGGATACCAATTGTTTTGAACACAATGTGCTCTAGAGGAAACAGCTTAATTGACTGGAGCACTGTTACCAATGAACATCGAGTAAAGTAGTTAAATAGGAAAAGAGTAAGAGGCTGGCTGGATGAGCTGTCTGCACATTAGTTATTTGTTCACTACATTAATGTACTCTGCTTTGCTGGGGACCATAAATGGGATTGCTGCATAAATTCTGTTGTCTTTGGGTTCTTCTCAGAAATCAGGAATTAAATATCTAAGAAGATACACACAGATGTAACCTTTATGTCTCCCCAACAACTGTTTCAAAACAAACTGGACACAGCCTTTACTCATTCTGGCCTTGCCCTATGTTTTGTCAGTGAAAGACTGCATTACTGTTACACATTAAAACCAAGTAAGCATCAAATGACAACGTGTAACCATTTTTCTGAAAAAGACTATCACAACATATTAAGTTCAATAACATCAATACAAAACATTGCAGCATTGATTACAAGGGTTCAAGATGAAAAAAATCACCCAAAGGCCCAAAATATATCTGCACCCCTGTCAAATAGTATTCCACTTAGCTACTAAAATTGTATTTGAGGAGGTAAGTGATATCTTAACAACTTCTATGCATGTGCGTGTAATGTGCCTTGTATTGGCATGCTTATGTCAAGTGTCCTCCAAACCCCCTTGTTTTGCCAGGTTTCTTTGCTGTAGACGGAAAAACAACAATAAGCTAAGGAAATTAAAATAATCAGCATCTGGGGTGGGGATTCGCCTTTTCTGAGATGGAGGGGATGGGAGAAGGGGAAAAGGGTGGGAGGGTGGGATTAGGAAGAGAGGAGGATGGAATCTGCAGTTAGGATATAAAATAAATAAACATATTTTTTTAAAAAGCATCATCGTATCCCTGAAAATAGCTGAATTATAAACGATTTCCCATAGAATTTCTACTTTTATCCTATTATATAGGGGTTCCAACAGCAGGAAAGAAAGAATGCTCTATCAAGAACTCTGTCTGATGGCACCAACTCACCTAATGGTTTCTGTTAGGTGTCAGGAACTTGATTTGATGATGTCACCTTTCTGGTGCTATTTATTTTCTGACTTGGAAACTTTATCCAATGGAACAATATGTTTTGTCCAGGATTCCCTTTATTGGGAACTCTAGGTGACATCCTTTTCTCTTAATTTTTAAATTTTATTTAATTTTAATTTTTATTAATTACACATTATTCACTTTGTATCCCCCCATAAACCTCTCCCTCCTCCCCTCTCCAGGTTTTTTATCTCCCCTTTCTTTCACAAAATTTCAGGCATTATGCCCAAAGTTTGGCTATAAGTCTCAGCTTCTGCTTTGATACCTTGATAATTAGGGTCTTTCAGAGTCTTCAGTGGTAGGTTGCTGTCCTGTTCCCTGTCTTCTCCTGCTTCTGTTATCTGTTGCACTTGCCTTCTGAATGAAGTTTGAGCATCTTCCCTAGGGTCTTCCTTGTTGTTTAGTTTCTTTAGGATTATAGATTTTAATATGTTTATCCTATATTATATATCTAATAACCACTAATGAGCGAGTATATACCAAGTGTGTCTTTCTGTTTCTAGGTTACTCACTCAAGATGATCTTTTCTAGTTCCCACCATTTGCCTGCACATTTTATGATTTCCTTGTTTTTAATTGCTGAGTAGCATTCCATTGTGTGAATTGTCACAATTTCTGTATCCATTCCTCCATTGAGGGATATCTGGGTTGTTTCCAGATTCTGGCTATTACGAATAGAGATGTTATGATTTGCTCAACCATGTTCATAGTAGCTGACATCCTTAATAGGGCTTTCCAAGTCAATTTCTGAAGAATGTTTAAGCTCCTACTTTAATGACATTTTGCTATCATCTCTCTACTTATTGATATTTATTCTTTTACTTTGGCTGGCTGTAAAGTCAATAAACTCACTTATTCAGTACTTGAAAGTATGACTATTGTATTTCACCTTGTTCCATGCAGAATAGCATGTCATGTGAGAGAAGGCAAAATCAAGTTAGATACTATTTACAGTTCTATAAATATAAAACCACATATATCCAACTCTCAGTTTTTGCTGAGTGATCATGTTTTGAGTGACGTTCACTTACTCATTTGCAATTTTTGCATTTTCCGAATTTTCTGTTGTGATTTTTTTCTTATTGCCAAAAATCAAGGAAATATGCTAATTTCATTTTGGAAATGAAACATACATATTGAATGTGTCTTCTTTTTGTTAGCTGAGGTATCATCATGTTACAGACTGGAGGAAAGCTGAGGTAACATTTACTCTGGGAAATCAAATTGACTCATTCTAGCTACTGTATTTGTATTGTTGGCTTGAATGCCAACAGAGATTAATGGGTGATCTGTTATCTGTGCTTCTCCACAACTGCCTCAGTTTAGAAGCAAGAATCTTTACCAAAACACCTAGTTAAAAAGAAATAAATCCTTCTGATTCTACCTTTTTTTACCAATATTTCCCAATATTAAAATTGAAATTTTTGTTTATTTAGCATTTTTTTCTGAAATTATTTTTTAATTATTTAAAATAACCACAATCCATGGTGACTTCCTTATTCAATTATCTGAGTCAACTGGGAAGGGCACAGTCTTTAAATTTCATTTATTTGTTTATTTATTATTTTGCATAAGAACATTTTTACTTAATTATACATTGTGAATTTAGCTCCTGAGATTTTAATAATTTAAATTATAATGACAGCCTCTGAAGATATGTTTCAATGGAATAGTATATGTGAACATTTTAAATATAATTGTTTTGAGGTTCTCTGATATTTTAATACAGTAGATACTGGGCAATCGTGGAGATAAATGGGGTTATATTGCAACTACAATGATTCATGAGTCTTTAATGCATCTAATAATTACATATTGAATGGATAGTATTATAGTAGATAGTAGAAATAGCTATCTGCCAGTGAATAAAGTAAAATATTTGGGAAAATTGATTTTTTGCTTATTAAATTTAGGGCTAAAGCTAAAATAGCAAAATAATTGCTACTAAATCATACTGAAATAACTTTTGTCTAAAAAGAAAGATAAGCATTAAGTACCATAACAGTGCAATAGTGTTCAGCACTTCTTACGCAATCACAGTTCAGGAGAGATTCCTCCAGAGCCACGGGGACCTGCAGACTATCACAGTCTTCATGGGAATTGAGAAAAAGAGAAGAAAAAATTGTATTTGTGCTTGCCATGCTATGAGTGGTTTAGATTCACTCCGGATAAAATCGGCCTGCCAAAGCTTCCTAAGTCCTAGACATAAGCTCTATGGTCCAAACAGATGAAGTTAATAAGTGAGTACTGGACCAGTGAATAGAAAGAGGAAGAAAGGAAGACGTGTGAGCATGTCGTCCTGATGGACAATTGCTGTTAGTCTGAATTAAGTGTAAGGTGACCTTGGCAACATATCTATTTCCTTCCTAGGACACAATATAATGATCACATTTCCACATCATTACTGTAATGCTGTTTTGTCATTAGACAGAGAATATGGAGCATTTTCATCCATCAATAGAAGATGGGGTTAAAGGAGAAGGGAAAATAGTCTTAGAAATTTGTGTGAATTTTTTTTCCCTTAAGGAAAGCAAATGTTTACAAGAACTGTTAATGAAGCAAAAGGTTTCACAGCCCCATCTAGTGGTCAGGAGATGATTTACTGCCAGCACCGCCGAGCTCTGTGGTTGGGAAGCTTGGCATTTACAGCAGTCTTGGGGTCTAGCTGATACAATACAGGCTAAGTATGGCATGCTAAGTAGAGGCTGAACAGCAAGTAATTTCCTGCCTGTATATTAAGCCTTACATAGCAAAACCTTCACCTTCAGATGTAAATTTAGAGTTAAATTCTGATAAATTACTGTACACCTCAAATGATTCAGGGTAAGTATTTTGTTTTTTTAATAAATTTATTTATTTTTATATCAATCAGAGGTTAGGTTTTTTTTTTTGCATTTGATAACAGAATCACACACACACATACACAGAGTTTTTGATACATCAAAGGCCTTTGGTATTAACACAGTCTTGAAATTAAATAAGGTCTGGGTGTGGGAGCTCATAGCTGTAATCCCAGCCTTAGGGTGGATGAGGCAAGATTTAGCCCAACATGAGCTACAAAGAAAAACCTGCCTCAAAAATTAAAATAGGACAAGTCAAAAAAAAAAAGAAAAGAAAGAAATATATAAAATTTCCAAGAATATCTTGCTCAAATTGGAAGATTTGTGATTATAATTCTTGTAGCATTTTGAGACTAAATAAAATCTAATTAATGCCAAGATTAATTCATAAACTCCCACCTTTACTAAACCTTACTCACTCAAGGATTTAAATTTTTAACCTACTAATAGGGAAACATTAAACTTCAATAACTTAATCATAAAATGATCTCTTTATGGTTCAGTTGGTGAAGTGCTTGCTGTACATACAGAGCCTGGCTTCAGATCCCCAGCATCTAAATAAAATGACGGGCATAATGAAATGCCTCTAGGTCCTGGGAGGTGGTGGTGAAAAAAACCCTGTGAGCTCACTACCAAGCCAGTCTGGGAAAAATCCATAAACCCCAGATCCAGAAAAGGACTGACCCTGTCACAAGAAAAACACAGTGGAGACTGCAACAGAAGATACTCAACATTGACCTCTGATCTCCGTGTACACACACACACACACGAATGTGATAAATGCATACACAGAAAAAGAAAATTTTTAAATGCATATTTCATGTTACAGTAATATAAAAGGCACTAATGAATACAACAAAGTAGCTGTAATTTTCTACTTAAGCACAATGAAGCACCTGGAGACTGAAAAGGAACTCAGCCGAGGACTGCGTGTCCTCCTGCAGGAGTTCAAGCGGGCATCACTTACACGGTCACATGGTGCAAGGCATGCAGGGAGTGTGCAGGATGCTAACCAGCTGCCAGGCTTCGGCAGTTCTGAGATGCTACATCTGGCCTCCTAAACAGTTTCACGGGCATCATCAATAACCTATAATCAGCATGTAATGGTCCTACAAGTTTACCAACGAGACCATCCTGGAAGCCAGCCAGTCCTTCAGCACTGACAGGAGCTCACTGCAATTCAATCCTCCTGAGCTAGACATGTTTAGAGAATGGATGACAAGAAGAAGTAGAAAGAACAGCTGTTGGGAAGGCAAACATGGAGTGAGACCAGAGGAGTTGAAGGAAATCTCCTATAGCTGAGGTGAAGTACATCAGCAAGGCTGCAGGGGCACTTACATTGGAAGGATGGGAAAGCATGCTGCAGCTTGTACTCAGTCACTGTATATCAACACTGAAGAGTCTGGAGCTTCCCACATCAAAAATCACAGCCAGTTTCACAGTCCAAAGATATGAATATTCTTAGGTTCATTTTGTGTAGAATTCAAAACTGGAAAGCAGTTCTTAACTCCTCACTAGTGATAACCAGTGTCAATGTCGGATACATGCATCTTACGTGGATATTTATATGACTTTTAATTAACTGTGGTTGGAGACCTTTAATCTCTTATTACCAAGGAATAAATATGAATTAATGAATGTCAAAAAAGGCTGTACCAATTACGCTGAAAGGATGAATTACAAAGGTCAAAAGCAGAAAAGAAATAGATTGCTTTTCTATGCAAGGCCTGTGGGTAGTTTTACTACAGGGAGACTAAGTCTTCACCCTGATTTCTAGTCTGTCTAGCTGCTAAACTCTAGCAAAGTGGAAAATTCTTTGATTCCCACGAGTGAATGAGAAGGAGAGTCATTGTACTCCAGTTGAAGTGCTCAGCATCTGTCAACAATAATCATCTTTGCAATTGTTCCTTTCCCTAAGCTTCAGCCTGGAAATTAGTAGGAAGTGGGGCCCAGTGAATACCAGTGAACTATCTGACTGGCTGGCTGGGATCCCTCCAAGTAAGTAAGTGGGAGTGGATAGAAAACAAAGTCTGGGAAAGCTTGCCCTCCCTTCTCATGTCCCCAGTGGCATCACTGTATTCTCAGAGAACTCTCCCTTTTCCCTGCCACAGTTAAATCTTTTTGCCCTTAAAGGGCCTTCCTATTTTTTCTCCTCTACTAGTGGAACTCCCTCTAAGCCAAAGTAATCCTGCTTTTCTCCAACTGTGACTTCCTTCACACTCTTCAGCCAGATAACTGGACTCCTCTTTTGAGTTACTGAAATCACCTTCTGCATTTCAGGTTAAGACTACTAATAAAACTACAATCTAGCCTTCTTGCAGGTTGACCCTTTGGTTCATGGTGGAAAGAAAATCAACCTTTTCTTCAGCTTTCATGTGAGGGAAGGCAATTCTCATTGCCACATACCCTCTGAACTATTAGCAAAGCAAAGGAGCAGGGTCTAGTACCACAATCCTACATACTTGTTGGAAATGAGCAAAGGTGCTTAAACACCTCTCTGGGAACAAAACCACTTTGCTTAGAGTCAGGAAAAAGCAGGGGTGAGACAAACATACCATCGCATATCTCTAAAGAAAACAAAATTTTATTTCCAGGTCCACTCTTGTCCTTCTGAGTCTTATGTACAATCTGGTAGATAGGAATGGAAATTCATCTTGATTTTCTCCGTTTTGAGTCCCTTCTAAGTGATTCAGCTTTTTCTTTTGGAATGTGGTGGAGTCCAGGATCTGGTATCACAGGTCTTCTCTTGGATTCATTATCACAGTTACAAGAATCAGGAGGAAGAGATGACATGTTCTGTTTGTGGGATGGTCTTAGAAAATCACATGGGAAATCTGAAGAGATGATACTCAGAAAGAGTAGAGGATGAGAAATATGGTCTGAACCTCACAGGGGTCTTGTGGAAGTGTTGGGGGAAAATGGAAGGACCTGGAGGGAAAAGGAACCCTGCAAGAAGACCAACCCAGACCCACAGGGGCTTACAGAGACTGAGACATCAACTAAGGAGCATGCATGATCTAGACCTAGGCCCCATGCACATATGTGGCCAAGCACAGCTTGGTCTTCATGTGGGTCATCCGGCAGGTGGAGGGGGAGAGGGCTGTTTCTAAGATGGACTCTGTTGCCTGGTTTTGGATCACTATCCCTTGACAGGACTCTCTTGCCTGGCCTCAGTGAATGAAGATATGCTCAGTCCTGATGTGACATCATGTGCTGGTAAGTGATACACGAGGTTGGTGGGGAAGTTCCCCTTGTCTGGGGGAAAAGGAAGAGGGAAAGGGAAGAGGATGGGGGCTGAGAAGAAAACAGGGAGAAGGCAGCCTTAGGATGTAAAGTAAATAAACTTAAATAAAAATAGAAAATTTAAAAACAGAAGAACAAGAGAAGATTGTAGTGGTCGGTATTGGGGTGGAGTGGCCAGCCTCTGTGGAATTGAGAACACTGAAGGATAAAGTTAGTCTTTTATAGTAAGGTAAGAGAGAGGGGGAAGAGGAAGAGAGGGAGGGAGAGGGAGAGAGAAAGGCTGGGCATTAACTAGAGTACTAGTTTCAGCATAAGACAATGGGTGGTGAGAGACTCCATTTGGAAGAAACATTTGTTTAGTTACAGAGGATTTCTTTCTGTGCAGTTTTCTGGCATATAATTTGAGCTGTGCGAAGAAAGATCGTCTAAATTACATGGTGTACAGATGTGAGAGATCAGCATGAACTACTGTGCATTTATTTCCCAGTTATGTTATCACCGCCATGCAAATAGGAACCATGAAAATAAGGGCAGTTATAGCTGATCAAAGTTACATCCTGGTAGAAGGCCTGAACCTCCAGTGGCCTAGCCCAGCACAAGACTGGTATTCACATGCAGTTAAAGCAGCAGTGGTGACACAACGTAGGAGTGGTCTCTTTAAGGAGAACTATTGTTCTCATATTCGTCCCTCTTCCTTACATACCCCTCTGCCACGTTACGTCACCAACCTCAGAGCTCCTTCTCAAAGCCCTTGCCATAGTGGAAAGAGCAAGACTCTCCCCAGTAAGAAAACATCTGAATCTCTCCAACTTCTTTATGAAGGTGCTTGGTGCTCTGAACTTTCCTCTTAACACTGCATTCATTGTGTCCCATAAATTTGGGTATGTTGTGTCTTCATTTTCATTGAATTCTGCAGTCTTTCATTTCTTTCTTTATTTCCTCACTGACCCAGTGGACATTGAGTAGGGAGTTGTTCAGTTTCCATGAGTTTGTAAGCCTTCTGTTGTTTCTTTTGTTGAGTTCCAGCTTTAATCCATAAGATACAAGGGGTTATTTCAGTATTCTTGTCTCTGTTAAGTCTTGCTTTGTGACAGAGCATATGGTTAATTTTGAAGAAGTTTCCATGCGGTGCTGAGAATCAGGTATATTCTTTTGTGTTTGGGTGAAATATTTTGTAGATATTTGTTAGGTCTATTTGATTCATGATGTCTATTACAGTCATTATTTCTCTGTTAAGTCTAGATAATATGTCCATTGCTGAGATTGGAGTGTTGACATCTCCCACTATTAATGTGAGGTTTGATGTGTGATTTAAGCTTTAGCAATGTTTCTGGTACCATTGTGGGTGCTCTTGCATTTGGGACATAAATGTTCAGAACTGATATGTTGTCTTGATATATTTTTTCTTTGAAAAGTATGAAATCTCCTTCCTCATATCTTTTGATTGATTTTGGTTGAAAGTCTATTTTATTTCATACAAGAATGCCTACTCCAGCTTGCTTCTTGAATCCTCCATTTCCTTGAAAAACCTTTTTCCAGCCTTTTAGTCTGAGATAATGGCTCTCTTTACTGCTCAGGCGTGTTTCTTGTATGCAGCAGACTGCTGGATCCTGTTTTTTGCCTTTTTATTGGGAAGTTGAGGCCAGTGATGTTAAGAGATGTTAAAGACCAGTGGTTGTTACTTCCTGTTATTTTAATGTTGGTGGTGGCAGAGTGCTTCCCTTCTTTAGGTTTTGTTGATGTGGTGTTATTTATTTCCTGGGAAGGGGGTTTCCTTTTTTGAGGAAAGGAGAGAAAAGAGAGAGAAAGGGAAAGAAGCTAGGAGTAGGAAGCTAGGTGGGATGGGTCTATGATGAAGATGTAAAGTCAATAAAAAATAAAATTAATAAAAAGAAAGCACACAGGTTGTCCTCATCTTCATTCTACTCTCTCTCTGACACCACCAACCCCTTTCATGTAAAATATCTCCTGTCCCCCATCAGTCATTGTCCCTCAGGGTCGTTGCCTTTCAGCACTCATTGAGAACATTGCTGCATAGTTCATATGTCTACGCAAATAGAATATAATATTATTATAATTATTATAATTATAATATTATTTTTCACTATTTCTGAATTCATCCACTGCCTTGCTCCCTTTCATACTCATCGCTGCCCTGTAACCTCAGGCTAGAATCACTGTTTTTGTTGCTTTGTTCTATAATAGCTTTCTCTATAGTTATATTCACTACCCCAGATTTTAATTTCCCTGTCTTGATGTTTTATTTGTCAAGGATGCTTAAAATTGTTCTTTTTGTTCTCATCAGAAAATCCTTTGTGTCCTCATTTGCTTCCCATTGTTGACTATACCTGACCTTTTAGCACAACTGGATCCTGAATGAATCATTTTTTTTTCCAGAAAAAAAAAAGATGGAAGTGACAAAGGAAGCAGCCAAAGAGAAGGAATTTTTAAAAAGAAACAATAATGCAAGTTCACAACCATTCTCCACCATTTGTTCCTCCTTGATGTTCCGTTTTACACTATCCTCATAACTCTAACTTTAGGAATTTGTAGACCTACAATTTGTTACCTGCTCAGTTGCTCTGAATTATGGTTATTCTGACATAGAAAAGGGAAAGGTTGGTGAACCTGAGTAGACTTGTGATAATTGTCTTAAAAAAAAAGTGGTTTTAACCTCCCACATCCTTACACCCACAGTTATTATACCCACACCATTATAAATAGTTAAATGAAAATTGCAGTGATTTCTATGTCAGAGAACAGTACCAGGGTACCTTAAGTATAATTGTCTTGAGAGAGACACCCTCATTGAGTTAAGGCTGTCCTAGGTTGCATGCTTAGCAATTACACAGCAGTAATTCATAGAAGGTGAAAATGATTCCAGAGCTTAGGTCTTAGGTACCTCAACACAGCACTTCAAAATCTCCCCAAAGTTCCCAACTGCATCTGTCTCTACGGCTCCATTTATGTGGTAATATCAGTTGATAGTCTTTGTATTTGTATAAACACTCACAAAAGTCTATAATTTAGAAAAATGATGAAAGGAAAGCAAACCTAAGCAATGACAAATTGGTGTGTGTTGCATCTCCCTTTGTGGATTGCTGTCTGTGGGCTTCTGCTTACCCAGTTAACAGTCCATACCCAGCAAGAACTGCTTTCTTCCTTGCTTGTGCTCAATGGGTTAAGATTTAACTTGCACAAAGCACTTGATCTCCGCAGTAAAAAAAACAAGGAGAAAAGTTTGAGTGTGCAGGCAGAGGAAGCAGAGTGTAACTCACTTGAGAGTCTGGGGAGGTCAGCCCTGAGGAAGAAGCAGAAGTTTTCCGTGCCTGTCACACATCGTTCCGCGTCCTCATTCCACTCATGCTGCTATTTACCTGACAGCCCCTCAGAGCTCTTTGGAGCACTGTGAGCTCTCAAATAAATATGTATTTCATTTTGTGTGCTTATCTTGAAGCCTCATTTTGATTACCCAGAAGACATTAACAATATCTTTCCAGCTGTTACTTTCCATTATGTCTTGCAACTGAGATTTTGGCTCTTTATAGAAATGTATCTTTGACCTAAAGGTGACGGGGCACTCTAGCAGTGATGACAATAGATAGGAACTCTGTGCAGATGCAGAATGGCATGAGTAGCTTACTCAAAACTGCCTTTGTCTGTGACTTCCATGCATGAACAAACATTGTGTTTAAGACTGTCATGAATTACAGCTTTGAAATGTTTGAGATGAAATCCATGTAGCCTTGATGAGAATCCCTAAAGACCTAACTTTGACTTTATACAAGAAAAATGATTATCAACTAATTAATATTTCAGATTTCAAACAACTAACAGTTTATTTAGCCCATCAAATTTGACAAGCTTTTTATCAACATATAAATGCATACAAGCACAGAACAAACTACATGGTAACCTTTCATATGTATAAGAAGATGATGTCCTCCTTGAGTTCAGTTGCTATTGCAGACCTTTTCTTCTCAGACATTTAAAATCAATTTTGGACTTGATTGATTTCTGTTTTCTAAACCACTCTGGTCTTAAGCAACCACAAGAATTATTAAAAAAAAAAAAACAACAGTTATTCTGTTAGATTTTCTCTTCCTGACAAGAGTGAATTTCTAAATCACAGAAGTCTGTCTGAGAACACCCCCACCCATTTTGTTGTGATAGAAATTTATCCTGTGAGTCCTTGCAGAAACTTGAGAGAAAATCAATTATGACTTTGACAAGAACAATGCCACTTCCTCTTGAATAGGGCACCTGGATTTTCCTAACCTGTTCCCAGGGCAGATTAGAAATCAAGGCAATCACCCTTGACCTTATTTCGTATTTTCCTTACCAGCTACTCATGTTAAAACCCACAGTCAAGAGGAAGCTATTTCTCCATGGTAAATTTAATAAGTAAGAATCATTCTGTCCATTTGGTACACATAGCAGCTGCTCCTGTAACTATTCTTTACTTTGACTTGACCATTAATTTTAAATCAGGAAATGGAGATCATTTATGTCAGATAATTGCTTGAGAATATCAACTTTTAAGTTCAATTAATGTGTGTGTTGTATACACAAGTATATGTGTGTGTATGTGAATGTGTGTGTGTATACACATGAGTGACCATGACCATGTTGAGAGAATAAAAGCCTTTCTTGTTGTATTATATATCTACTTGTTTTCACATATGTTAGAAGGATAAAATTGAAAAATTAATATCTGCAATCCCCACCCAAGAATTTCCAGATTCAGAGGAACAATTAAACTAGACTGTGTTTTATGTCACAAGCAACCTGCTAAGAAACTGTAAAGACAGCGTGAAACAGCACCCACTTTTGATATTGCTGGCATGTGCAACCTGTTACATGGTTCTAAAATAAACACTAGCAACTTCTCAGGCATAAGCTGCAGCACTGCTGGCCACGCACGAGGAGTTCCTCTTAACTCTAGTTGGCATCTGTGGCCATCCAGGGAAGCTACTTGGCTTCACAGGGTAGGGATGCAAACTCTAAGATTTCTGACAGCGGGACTCTGCATTTCCAGAACAGCAAAAGTGATGTACCCTCTCTTGATGTTTGCATTCCAAAAACGTCTCTGAACCCTTGAGAAAGGCAGTGCAAAGCTGACAAAAGGTTTCTTCTGTTCTGAAAGATATTTTTAAAAGCACAAAGAGCGCTCTTTACAAGTTTTTCTCTATCTCATGGACCAATGGCATTTTTGAATTCTGATGTCACAACTAACTAGCTTCGAACCTTTGTGCCCCCAAGCACCCTGATTAATTCTCTGAACTACAATTTCATCATTTGGAAAATACAGATTATGATGGGAAAAGGGGCTCCTGTGATACTATATTGAGGTAATACTTTCCAAACCTCAGAATAAACCCTAATGCTGGGTAGTTAGTTCTCTAACAGAAAACGACTTTTGTTGATATTCAAATTATCCACTTCATTTCAAGAAAGCACTTATAAGTTTATGTTTTATAAATCTAAAGACATGACCTTGGAGTGCCCAGCTGCAATTAATACATCTATAATGCAACCTCTTCCTATGACATGGGGAACATTGTGGAAGAGGTGTTAGAAATATAGTAAGAATCAGAAAACCAGATGTCTGCTCTAAGACAGTAAAGCTCAGCAATATGATTGGGCTTTGCATAGGCAAAAACAAATATGCATTGTTTAGGCATTAAGAAGGTCCCCATAAGCATGCTGATATGGATAAGGAAATTTTATAGCTCTCCATCTTTAGATGAAGAACTACAGGCAATCAGTGGTTGCTGAGAAAGGCAATTTATTTTAGTCCAAGTAAAAGTATCCTAATTGATTATCCAAGCCCAAGTGATCAGCCCTAAACACATGCAAATATGAACAGCAGTAAATGAACGCAATGAATTGTATGTTCATACATATATGTATATATATACATAAAGTAATTAAAGAGATATATGAATATGAGAGGGAGGAGTGTGGGAGGAACTGGAGATATGAAAAGGAGGGGTAGAAATGACACAAATACAGTGCTCTTTTAAGAAATTATAAAAATATGTTAAAAATTCTAACAGTATAGAAACCAGGATATACTGGGACCATGTTAATTGGAATGCATGGCTGTGATGATGTGGTTACCTTTTAAAATTTTAAAACATAGAAATTGGAATGAATGGATTTGCAGCCTAAATCTATAGCTCTAAAGTCTTTGAAGGTTTTATTGACTTTAAAAGGAGGAAAAAGAAGAGGCAATATTTGAGATCTGGGATAAAAGCTCAGAGCATCAGGAGTAGGTAAGCAGAGGTCAGGATTAGCTTCTGCGGGTGTATTGATGTCTGTGATTGTTCATCACAGCACCAAAGCTGTCTCCATAAGAACCCATATCCTGTACTTAATCCTCAGCAGAAACTTCATTTCTGACAGCAGGAGAAAGTATGCATGTTTGAGTACTGGGCTCATTCCAGCTTGCTCTTTCTTCTCAGTCTCTGGTATTTCCAACTACAATACAAAATGTGCAAATTGGCTGCTTCTTTAGAAACTGTGTCATTGTGGCAATAAATAAGAAGCAATAGTGACCACAGAGAGCCCAGCTTCTTAAACATATAGGGCCATATAAATGAACATGGAGGTCACAAAACCTTTGGTAGCCAAAAGAGGTTTATAAATTCACAAGGACCAAAAGAAAATAATAACATAATGTTAAATAAACAGCGAACCCATGGTGCTTCTGGAAGCTCTCTCATGCAGCAACATGCTTGCCTCTGTTGCAGCCTTAGCTCTGAACACATAATAACATGTGTACCGTGAGCTCGCCATCACATCACACAGAATGAAAACACAATCTGAACACTCTAATGGTCAAGACTATCATATGTCATGGATGACAGGCTCTTTATTATGCAAAATTACTATCCATTACTGAAACATAACAGCTCAGTTGTTAAGACAAGTATTAAATACTTTCTTATCATTTCTCTTTATGTTACTTATCAAATTTATCTGTTGTTGGATTGTATTGTAGAATGTTTGGTTTTAAAGACTGTTGTCTGGGACTCAGTGGATAAGAACATTTGTTGCTTTCTCAGAGAGGATCTTGGATTCAGTACCCAGTGCCCACATTTTGGTTAACAAATACATCCAAATCCAGATTGGGAGGATCTGAAGCCTTCCTCTGGCCTCCTCAAGCACCAGACATGCACGTTGCAAACATACATACATGGTACATGCATACATATGTATGTACATACTTACAGGCAAAACACTCATAAAATAAAATAATCTTAAAAGAATAGTTACTTTCTGACAGTCAGTTAAATTGCTTTACATGTAAGCCTGATGATCTGAGTTTAATGTTCAGATCCCAGAGTGGGAGAGGAGACCCAGTCCCTGACACTTGCTCTCTGAGTTCCATAAGCATTATGAAGCATGCCTGTGTTTCTGCATATATACACCACACACAATGATATAAGAAGAATAAATAAAACCAAAGGTGTTTCTTTGAGACAGGGTCTTACTATCTATTTCAAGCTGGCTTGGAACTTACCAAGTTGGTCTCTGACTCATAGAGATCTACCCTTCTCTGCCTCACAAATGCTAGAATTAAAGGCATTAATTCTAGCATTAATTCTCACCAAACCCAATTCTGTCTAGTGACTTTTCCTTTTGGTTTAGAACAATATTATCAACATGATCTGCAATGGGCCCAAACATATTTCTGTCACTTTGTACTATATATTAATGTGAAATGAGTTCTCAGCATTGATGGCAATAAAATCAAAATATTATTCAACTCCAAAAAATGTTAAGGATGTTCTATACAGTATCAATATTCACCAAGGATTTAATTCTTTATGTGAAAAAATAAACACATTCATTACTATGCAAATATGTTTGCATCTTTACTAAGTTAAAATTATATTAATATCAAATAATTACTTTACGATATATTTCCTTATGACTTATCATCATCAAATGTTGGATCTAAATGTCTGTTATATACAGCTGGATTCCTGGGGAAGCAGTTCTCAGGTGAAAGAGTCATGAGTGGAGAAAGGGTAAGAGGCTCTGCCAGAGCAGGAGGAGACGTTCTGCTGCTTGTTTCAGTGGGATGTCTCCCATGGGTCCATGGGACCCTCAGCATCCCTGGAGGCAGATGTCACTGTCCACTTCCCCTGCCCCTGCTGGATAGCTGGGGAAGGAGTCAGTGGCCATTGAAGAAACTTCTGTAGTGATGCTCAGAAGCAGCCGCCCTGGCAACATGGCTTTTAGGAGCTTAACAGGGCACTTAGATCTCAGTGAAAGATAAAAACCACAGCTAATTCAGACCAGCATTGATTTTTTAATTTTACTTTCTAATGAGAGTAAACCAGTTTAATAGAAGAGGCTACTGATCATAGATAGGTTAAATGATGTTAGCCTCAGGGTTCTTTCCAGATGAAAGCTAGAGGAGGCCTGAGTTTGCCTGTTTGTGTTTGTTTCTAAAGACAAACAAACAAACAAACAAAAATATTTTCAGTCTTCTTCCCAGTGCTTTCAAATGGTGTGGTAGTGACTCTACAGTCCACACTGCTTCAGGAACTGCATTCACTCCAAATAACAGATTGCCTTACTTTAACAAATAGAGTTCTAAGAGCTTAGCACTCAAACACCAACACCAGATGCACCTTTAAGTAATAAATACAGGTATTACAATTCAGACAATGCTTGATCAAACCTACTGAACTTGAATAAGAATATTGAACTAAGAACCACTTTGGAATACCATCTTGATTTAGCTATTTACAGAGGCTACTAATAAACAAAAAAATTAATTTACTTAAGTCTAATAAAGATAAAGCTATAGCAACATCAAAATCCATGAAGAAATAATCAGGACATTTTAAGCTATTTTTAGGTGTAGAATAAGCAGGTAAAATCATTTCAACTAGAGATCATTATTGATTAATGAAATTATCTTTCAGAGATTTAAAACTGAAAAGCTAATGTTACAACAACATTTTATGAAGTAAGAGAAAATGCAAAAAAAAACCCAAACAAACAAACAAAAAAAACCAGATTTGCATGTTTGGATATCATCCAGATTTTGGTGTATTGGATATAACCCAGTATTAACTATGAAGCATGAGTTTATCATCTCTGATGGGGCAAGTCTGCTGTTCCCTGAGTAGTCATCACATGCTTTACCTGTTGTGTCATTGCTCAACAAGACTGCAGATCGCCCACCCCCCACCAACATCATCAATGATCTATGAGATATGGAAGGCTCACTTGGCTTAATTTGGGAGTACACTGTAGAGGCACAAGATGATTGCCAAACTTTATTCAGTATCTCATGCATCTATTTTCTACAACACAAAAGTTGACAGCTGTAGCAATATCGATTAACACTGAACAATGAGACTGCATTTATATTATGTTCTGATTTGGGAGTCCGGACTTTAGTCAACAAATATTGCCAATAACTTAAAACAGCTGAAAATATCATTTTTAGAAAAATGTTATGTTTCCCCTGAAGAAACATACAGCTTAGTAGGAAACATTTGTGCCTAAAAGCCTTTATTTATCTGTGTATAACTGAGCCCTGGTCACTGTTGGTAACTGAAAGCCATCAGTTTAGCCCTTTATTTTTTGTTTCAAGAGCTAAAAGCTTCAGACATTTTATAGGCTTCTTAGATCTTTCCCTAAATCTACCCAGAAAGGCCAAGCTTCTTCCAGTCAGGTGTAGGAATCAAACAGGCCAAACAGACTCTGAGCAGGGAGTCAGGCAACATTTGTGCAGGGTAGAGGATTTTTTGTCCAAGCCACTGAGAGGATCAGGAGCAATCTGGGAATGGTGTCTGCTTGATTCAGGTCCCCGGGCCATGGTCGTTCTCTGGGCTCTGAGGAGACAGGTTTATCTGGTGACAGACTCTGTTTCTTTGCGAGCATGCCTCTAAGAGGCCTAGTCAAGCCTCCTCTGCCTCTTAGGAGCCTAAATCAAACATTTCAGTGTTCTTCCAAAGTTCCAAAGTCGCCACTGTGATATACATGGGTATAAGGGAAAGGCTTTCTTACTCAGCCCCTAGGAGATTGTGGGCAGCTCTAGTTCACCAATAAGTGCTTACAGGCAGTAGCTAAATGATTATTTCCCTCCTCCAAACCTCTGTTGTATCTCTGACCTAAGCATCTGAGAACTCAGCTGTAGAGTGGGGACTAATAGGGAAGAACCAAGAACTTCCTGGGACCCAAAGTGTTAATCTTAGCAATCTGTTGTGACACTTCCAAGAAACAGATGGCTTCTACTAGCACTTCCCAAGACCCACTGACATACTTTTTTATAGAACAACCAAACTTACAAACAGTCCTCTACATCTCTCCGCAATGCCTACCTCCAAACAAATCAAAGACCTTTATGTAAGACTACAAACTCTGAAAGTGCTAAGGATGTACAGGAAAAGGAACCCTTGTACACTACTCAGAGAAATGCAAATTGATCCAGCCACTACTGAGCATCTATATGGTGGTTCTTCAAAATATTAAAAGACAAATATTCATGTAATCCAGGTATAACACTTCAGGACATATGCTAAAAATAACCTAAGTCAGTGTAATACTGGACCATCTGCACTCCTTACTACAGCATTGCTCACACAACAAATTATGAAATTAGTCTAGACTGTCACCAATTTAATGATGGAAGAAAAAAATGTGGAATATCTACAGAAGGAGAATGTATTCAGCCATAATGAGTGAAATTGTGTTGCATACTGGAAAATGGATGCAACTGGAAATCAGACCAATCAAAATAAGCCAAAGTGGCACAGACATTTTGTTTGTTGTTTAAAGAAAGACAATTGGAATACATACATATATATATATATATATATATATATATATATATCTTATGTTAAGTATATATCTGTGTCATTATCTCGGACACCAGAAATTCTAAAATTTATCTAAGAAGAAAATGAACAAAGGGGATGCTTTTGATAATTTGCTTAATCTTCAAGTTAATTTTACCTACCAAAGAACTTTTACTTTCTAGGAATAAACACCCCTGGGCAATTTGCTTGTGATTTACATGCCCCCCACACACACACTATGGAATCACATCTTAATGCTAATTTCTTTATTCAAAATCACCAAAGTATTCCTTTACTATAGTTTAATATTTTTAAAGACTTTACAGTATCTTGCTATGATTTGTGTGTGGTTTAAAATACCCTGACAAGCTCATAGTAATTAGAACTTTGGCGTCCCTCTGAAAGACTCTACCCAACAGTGTATCAAAGCAGATGCTTATAATCATAACCAAACTTTGCACAGAGTACAGGGAATCCTATGAAAGCAGAGGGAGTTAGTGGAACCTGGAGAGGACAGGAACTCCACAAGGAGAACAACAGAAGCAAAATATATGGGCACAGGGGTCTTTTCCGAGACTGATACTCCAACCAAAGACCATTCATGGAGATAACCTAGAACCCCTGCTCAGATGTAGCCCATGGCAGCTCAGTCTCCAAGTGGGTACCCTAGTAAGGGGAACAGGGACTGTTTCTGACATGAACTCAGTGGCTGGTTCTTTGAGAACACTCCCTGAGAGGGGAGTAGCCTTGCCAGGCCACAGAGAAAGACAATGCAGGCAGTCCTGATGAGACCTGATAGGCAAGGGTGAGATGGAAGGGGAGGAGTAGCTCCCCTTGAAGAGGGCCATGGGAGGAGATGAGGGATGGAGAGTAAGATCAAGAGGGAATGAGGAAGGGTGCTATAGCTGGGATACAAAGTGAATAAACTGTAATTAATAAAAAAATAAAAATTTAATTAAAAAAAAAGAACTTTGGCCTCCAGGCAGGCAGTGTTGAAGATGGTTATAGTGATGCTTTGAGAAGTGAGTCCTAGGAAAGATTTAGATCAGAGGACTACTCTAGAAAGTAGCTTACCTGGGAACCTATTATAAATGCCCAAGTTTGGTCCTACCCAGCTCTCTATTCCTCTTTCCTATCACCTCACATACTTCAGTTATTACTTCACGATACAATCCTCTGCAAAAATGAGACCATGCAAGTGCAACACACTCAACTTTCCAAAGCTGAAATAGAAATAAACCCACTCTTTTTAGGAAGTTAGCTTTCTCCGGTATTTTTAATATAATGCAAATAGAAATACATAATGTAATTCTTTTAGTTTTCCTCCTTCTGTGTCACTAATTTCCTTGCCTTTATAAAACAGTTAATCATATCTACAATTGTATTTCTTGCCTTTATAAAACAGTTAATCCTATCTACATTTGTATTTATGGAAATCCATATTTATTTATATTTAGTGTTCTAAGCTACCTAAACACAAAAATCTTTAGATTGGGTCAATAAACACTGGTGAACAATCAATGTATTAAAGGTGAACAAGGAATTTAAGCTGTATGGATTTAGATCTCCCACTATAACTTAAGTTGGATCATTTTGTCAAAGTAAAACCCATCATTCTCTCCTTCCATTTGGTAGTGTGATCGTGCTTCTGCAAGAATGGATCTGAAGTTGTCCCATAAATCTTAAAAATTCAGATTCAGAGAAAATTTGTAAATAGTGTTGTAGCTGATGAATTTCACAAATAGAACCAAGGCATACTGAGATCCTTTTCTCTCTTTAAAACCCAAAAGGAGAAGGAAGCAGCAAAAATACAGCCATTATAGACTTGAAACTGAGTAGAATCGATATAAAATGCTAAAAGCAAGCAATAGGGTTAGATAGACTGTTGCTTCCTGTTCCTGAGATGAATTTTCATTCTAACATACCAGGCATTAAGACAGTAACAAACTGAAATTGATTCTGCTTGAACAAAAGAGTAAGTAGCTCTGCTACTATAAAATCTTTAAATTCATCTTTCACCTTCAAATGTATTAATGTTTTTGTGAAATAGTCTCAACTTCGGAGTGTATTTATTGATGTTTAATTTACCTTAGAAACGTTAAATATAAATATTTAAGCAGCAAGGGAAAGCAAGGGCTCACAGCTTTTGGAAATGTGGTATTACAGGCTTAGTTTTACCATACAGGAAAAAATGGAAACTTTTCTTCCTGCAGAATTTTATGGTAGTTTACCATAAAGTAAAATTTACAGTTTGCCAATACTGTAAAAATTCCATACATATATAGGTCATGGTACTTACTCAGCACCTAGTTATGTCTCTTGGTAGCAATATGTTGGGACATTCAATTGGCTTAAACTCTACTCAGTCTGTGTCAGCCTGTCCTGGCAAGACATTTTAGATAACTTGATGAACTAAGGCAAAGTCAATCTTACTACTTTGCTAGCACTCTGTCACAGCAGCTTTTATTGAATCACATGTGCACTGACGACTTCTCCAGCAGAGATTCCCACCTGATATGGTTTTGAACAAAATTTTTTGAGATGGATAAGAGAGGGAAAAATGAACAATAGATTTCTAATCAGCTTCACATGCAAGAGTACAATCACCTCATTTATCTCATACCATATCCAACATTCCCAACTCACTGTGACTCAACCTCTCCTGATGGATGACCTACCCTGGATGTCATGAGCTTTTCTTTCTTGGATTACTATCTACCTCCTTGTGGCCATTTACTGCCAGATGGATTTCAATTAACTCCCTGCAGGAAGGAAGTATCAGTTTGACAAAGGAAAGATCAATTAGTCAAGAATTTTAAGTATCTGTTAAGTACTAATCCGTATGCTAAGCAATACTAAAGGAGTTAAATATATAAATAGTATTGCTGACCTCCCTCCAAGAGCCAATAGCCTAACAAAGAATAAGCATAATACAAAAAACAAATTGCAAGCCAAAGAATAGGATGCACAAATAAGAGTTACGCAAATATGAGGAGTGTTTAGAATCAAAACATTTGACAATTTTCAGAGCAGCAGGACTTCCTCTAATCCTCCTCTGTGCTTTCCACTATCCTGTGTTATGCAGCACCATACATGCTTATGTAGCGGGCATCTGCTGTTTTCATGCCTACTTACTGATATTATTTCTCATATCTAAAAATCTGAGCACCTTGGATCCAAAGAGACTTGTGTTTGTTTAATTCTGACAAAGGCTTTATCATTTAATATTTTTTCTTTACAAGTTTCAACTCATAAATTTTGAAAAGTCAACACTGAATTAACTTTCAAGTAAGTCATAGGAGAAAGAAGAATGCCTCGGTTACCATCCGCAGACAATGCCTCTTAAGTGACATTAAAAACTAATGAACAATATCATCCAATCTGACATAAGCCAGAATGGATTCAGATGCAGTGAAGACATATTACTCTCATTCTAAAATGCAGAAAAGGAATTTCATTCCAAGAAGAGAAAATGCCTATCACAACTTATAAATCCTTTTCTTGAGCTTCAAAGGAAGTGTGAGTCAAATTTGATTTATAATGTAGGTGTGCCTATGTAACTCTCCCAGAGGATCTATTTGTGTTGAAGACAATAGCATTGCCCCTCAGAACACTGTCAGCACAGTACCAGCAAAACTACTTAATTACAGAACCCAAGGCATTGTTTCAGTCAGATACTGAAGGCTCTACACTGTCAAGAGATGCTCCCCAAAATTAGTTGAATCAAGGTAAAGGGCTTAGCAAATTAATTCTCTTCATAGTTTTATAGCATGAGAAGACATTAGTGTGTACAAGTAGATGTGAATATGTAGGCATACATGCTTGTTCATCAACATTTATTTAATTGCCATAAATTTTTACTTACAATAATTTAGCAAAGACAGATCAATGGTTTTAAGTCAATAGTTCTATTTTAAGTAGTAGTAACAAATTCAGTAATAAAAACAAATCTTACTTGGTGTAACCACATTTACAAGATAGATTCCAAAAGAGCATCACAGTTTGAGTGGACTTTTATGATGAGCAGGAAGAAGATGTTCCACTGTGATCATTCTCAGGGCCTTCGTTATTATATTGCTTGAATGGTCTCATATGGGCATGGCTGGAACTCCTCCAGTAAAGTTATGATTTTTCTGCAGGAGAAAGGACGAGTGATTTCCTGTGCAAATTTTGAGCATACAGATGCTTTAAGAGGATTGCCCTGGAGGGACAGCTGTAGTCTGAGATCAACATGTACTGAAATATTCCCAGAGAGTTAGTTTCCAAAGGGCAATAGTAATCTCCTAGTGCTCACAAAGGGCAAGGCCTTTTGTGAAGAGAACTGAAGAGAGGGGGACATAGAGTAAGTTCTAGCTCTAACTTGGAAAACCAAAGTTGATATGAACCTGTATATTTCGACCTTCTTCTTTTTAAAGCAGAACTTCATGAAACTGTGTAAACTGGCCAATTCTCTGCCTGCATGATGGATCCCTTGTCTGATAGCTTCCACAAAGATAATGTATCTTTGGGGACTATTTCTGTCTACCTCCTCTAGTCTGGAGGGATTACAGTTAGAACATGTGCGTCATGTGAAAACAAAACCCTATACTCAGAAGTACCCCCATTTAATCTGAAGCACCAAACTGCAAAGACAGTTCTTGTACTAATGTGAAATTCACACGTGGTAAATGACTATCCTATTTCTTCTAGAGTGTGACAGAGGAAAAATGGTGATGGCTAAATGGAAGTCTGAGACAAAATGTGTGTCACTCGTATTTAATTAGAAATCATCTAGACTGACTGGATGGGCACACTCGGGCATATATTCTCTTCTAATCTTCAAATATCACTGGCACATCAATAGCCCTGTTTCTTGTTAAACAAAGTATGTCAGAAGATTTGGATTGTGGTTTCTGATTATCTTTTAGAGTAGTGTAACTCCTCTCAAAAGGAAATATATCTTGTTATGGTTCAGTCATATAAGTGCTTTTCGGTACAACATCAAGGCCTCTGTGAGCTGTCTGCTGTTCCATGATGAGATAAATTCATGGCTAGATGGGCTGGCTGAAAACTCTTCCAATGGCTGAGATTTAAAACTGATCTAAGAAAGTATTGTTTAAGTGGGGTTCTCAGAGGGTCTTTGTACAGCCATTAAACATAGAGGAGTGGGAAATAAGTCTATACAGAACAACATGGTTTGCCAGTGATACCTAGATTTAGCTTTGAAATTCATGTGCTCAGGAAAGTCTCTGTCAGCATGGTTCCTTACCTAAGGACCATGAATGTTCCAGAATTTAATCTTCTGTCTCCTGAGACTCACCGCTTTTGATTTAAGATAGCCATCTTTGGGAAATAACTTTTAAAAAGGATACACAGAAACAGAAAAAATTATACAGAGACAAAAATTTTGCAGGAGAAAAAGAACTGCATAGTCAAGGATGATAGTCAAGTATGATAAATTGTAGCCTGCTCCATGCTATTCTAAAAATGCTAGTTTAACAATCAGCTATGGACAGGTGGCAATGGTGGAGAAGTCCCCCTTTCAATGGACTAGGGGAAGGGGACAGAGGGGAAGAGAGAAGAAAGGTAGGACTGGGAGGAGTTGAGGGAAGGGGCTTTAATGGGGATATATGACGAAATATTTGTGAAAAAATAAAAATTTTAAAAAATCATCGTTGATTAAAAAACATCATTTTATTGGGGGGAGCATTTCACATTGTATTAAAGTTTTCAAGAGGAAAAGAGGCAATAGAATGACTATAGAGTAACGTGGAATTTTTAGTTTATCGTACATGAAGGGGTCAGAGAGAGTAGTCCAACAATAGCCAAAACCCTGAGATAGGGCACCTCATCAGTCCTAATAAGGTACTAAAGGCGTATAGCATTTCTGGAGAGCTGCTGATGTTCAGCCCATGTAGGAAGCCTACAAAAAGATGGTTGTAATATCAGGGAAGGAAGCAGCAGCAGCAGCAACAGCAACAACAAGATAAATAAACTCCAGTGACAGTGAAAGCCAAGCCAGTGCAAAGGAAAAAAAAAAGTTCCATCTTCTATATCCTTTTATCTGGGCTACTAGGAGAAGCAGTTTGTGTCTTCTCACAGTCATGATAATCTCTCACAGACAAGCCCACAGGCCAGTCTGATGGAGACAGGCCCCCACTGAGGCACTCTTTCCAGGTGATTCAAGACTGTGTCCAGTTGACAATGAAAACAGAAGGATGCTGACAGAACCAACAATCAGCTCATCAGGTGCTGCATAAGGTGGTTCTCAGATCTTCAGTCATGCAAACCAAACTTGTCAATTTCTGTATGGCTATAAACATGAGACAGAAGAACAGGCTGAAAATGAAGTAGCTCTACCATAACACAAAACAACGAAGGTGGGGAGGGAAGATAAGAGAACAGTTCATAAAACAAATTTCCTTCAGACTGCAGATTTAGCTCACTTCAAGTGTGTTTCTGCTTAGAGCTATCTGTGTAATGGGGTTCCTCCTGATGATATTTTTTAAAGAAGTCACCATCTATTACTATTTTCTCAGGATTCTACATAGCACTTTCCTCCAGCTCAGATATTAGAGAATTAGTAGAATTAGAGAATGTCAAAGTACAATGTTTTTCCCAGCCTCACATTTAAATTCTTTGAGAACTAAAGCTTCAGAAAGAAGCTAATTAATTTCAAAATGTCAATTTTATTGTGATGAAACCAATTAAAGAATGTTGTTTTACAGCATCCACTCAAAAACACTATTAATAGGTCCTACTCCCTCCTCCCCACTTCAAAGACCTGTTAGATATAACTGTCCAAGACAGCTGTTTTGCTAACCTCTGCCATAGAAAAACTAACTTCCAATGCAGAGACTTCAGTTTATCTTTAGAATATGAGGCTACGGGCAAATGTTTTGACTTCCCAAATCATTACATGTGATTATTTATTTAAAATATGAGTTTTACTACAAGTGATAAATCCCCATGTGTATTTAATAAATGCAGTCATTTAATAGGATTTCAAGAAATGTTAATTTAATTAACAATTAGAGGCATTAAAATCAATTCTAGCCCCAAAGCAATGAGACCCTTGGATGACATCAAGAATATCAGCACAAAGAGTGGTAAATGAAGAAGCATTCGGGAAAACATGTGCTGTGGAGAAAGAATGGCTGCTTAGGAATGTGTCATCCCTTCAGGGCCTGCTTGGCTCTTCAGAGCAAGAACCAACTCCTCTAGGTGCATTGCATCTACTGGGCAGCAAAGTGGGACTCCAGGAGCCTGGCAGTGATGAAATGTCTAGGACTCCTTACTTGGACAATTCCTGTACATCAAGTTGCCTGAGAAGTTGCTAAATTGCCCAAGGTCAAGAATTTCTCTCTGCCCAATCCTTCTTGTTTTCTTATTTTCACAGTTGTTAATTATTGATCAATTTGTGTACCCAACTCTCTGCATCTGCTTCCAGGACCCTACAATGTGGAAGGAAGGGTATCCAGTAAAGGATGGAATAAATGGCTTAGAGCTTGAGGAGGGTCATCTTGGTGAGAGAGAGAAATCTGTAAATGACTACCATGGACATCAACAATAAGTAACTAAAAAAATTTGTAACATCCAGCTTGAAAAAATTGCTAGATAAAAATATCCATAAATGATAAGGAGGGAGAACCTGCAGAAACTGTGACATTTAAGGGATACAAAGGGAATCCATAATGCAACAGCACATCACAGAGAGATAGAATGAAACCTGACAAGACACTGGAATCCTCAAGGAGAGCAGTGAGAGCAGGAGGGTGACTTTCAGTAACAGAATACGAAATTTTGTGGGTGATATGTGGAGAGAGTGAGAGCTAACCAGTACACTCGAGAAGTTTGGGGACAATAAAACTTTTTTACAATGTGAAGAAATAGATAAAGAAGAGTGTAGAGATGAGAAAAAAAAGCAGATGTGTTAGGAAGTGGAGACAGCTGCAGAGATTAAAGCAGCAGCACCAGGAGAGCAGTAGTCAAGAAAATAAGACACAAACTGATTGCCAACCTAGAAAAATCAGATGACAACCTTCGTGTTCAGAGGGAACACAGTGATTCCAACCCCAAGGACTCTGATAACAAGCACCATTCTATCATTGGGGCCTTGCCTAGGAGAGAAATGAAATGCCCCCCAACTATAGAAACTGGTAATCAGAAAATCATGCAGCCACATAAACCTTCAAAAGATCATTTCTTTGGTGAGTCTTTAGGTGTAACACACAGACAAACTCACTGGACCCTCAAAACCCAGAGAAAGGCACCTGCACATCTCCCACCAACACTACACACTAACCATCTAAACTTTTTTTTCAATTTCCTATTCTGTCTTCCATTTTTGAAACAGTGTTCTCTTTGTAGAATTTACTTTTTATATACAAAGAACACTTGTATTAATTTTACTATTATTGTAACTGAATGTCTGGCAGAAACAATGTTCTTAAGTAGTTTTCATTTTCTTTGAGTATTTTATACATATTACACTATGATACAATTTAAACTCATGCCCCCATGTTCCCTCTCTAACTCTACATATACACCCCCAACATCTCCCTTCAAACATATGGTCTATGTGTGTACATGTGTTCCTGTTCATATCCTAGTACACATGTATGTGTCTGTGTATATGTGTATATGCGTGTGTATCTGTGTATATATGTGTATACGTCTCTGTGTGTATGTGTATGTCTCACTGCATCAACTAAAGCCTATCTACAGATTAGTGTGGAGCCACCCCTCCACACTAAAGAGAACTGATTTTCCTTCCTCAGGCAGCCATCAACTGTCATAGCTCAGCTATGACTGGGGACTCATGTGCCTCTCTTAATACATGCTAGAATATTGAATCTTCAGTTCTTGTATAGGCATCTCTATAACTACTGCATGTTGATGAGTACATTAACCTTGTCTATTATTTTCAGAAGACAAGTTTTTGTCTCAGTTGTCCTCAAGCCCTGTATCTTATAATCTTCCTTCTACCTCCTCTGTAATGTTTCCTGAGCCTTAAGTGTAAATACTCTTATACAGATGTCCTTTTTATGGCTGAACAGTCTATTAACACTTGTTCTGTGCATTTTTTAGACATGTTGATTCTCTGCACTTACCCAGTTTCACTGTAGTACGATGCTTCTCTGATGAAGACTAAGATCTCCCCCAAACTGTGGGTATAGCGATTTATATTTAAAGAATAGTTTGTTATATTTCCATTTAGCAAAGTAAAAGTAATAGGCCCAAGCCTTGGGTCAATGATATAGCCAGACATTGGTTTTTGGCCAAATATAGTACCAGACATGAGTTTCTTCCTGTGGAAGACACCTTAAATTTAATCAGAAAGCTCTTGGTTACCTTTAAAACATTAATTCCATTATTGTACACATAGTCACATCCTGTTGGGTTCATCACAATTGTCACTCATTGCGTTACAGCTAAGTAAGCCTACTGATGACGTTTCTCTGCTAGAAGTGTCATCTCACTTTCCTGTACTATGAACTTGCCCCAGCAGTGATGTTTTCTGATCAAGAGCATCTTGATTTCTTTATGTCTATGATCAACATGTGTAGTATCTTTGACATTAAGGTTTCACTCTCAATTCCTGTTGGGCAACTAAGATAAATGGCAACTGCCTGAATTGCTTGGGAGTCCTTGGGAACCTATCACCCACCACCTCAAGGAGAAGTGTCCAATATCTGGCACTGGACTGGTTTTGATAACCTATGACATATTGAAGAGGCACTGTAGCACCATGACCACCACCACTCCATGTACGATAACTTCAAACAAACTTCTTTGTGGTGCTGGTGGTTATTTTTAAATATACACTTTTAATTAATATATAATTTTATCATTTTTCACACCCCAGTGCTCCATCCAACCCCCTTCTTGTAAACTTGTCCTGTTCCATCTCAAATTCATGGCCTCAGGTTCTTTTCTTTCTATTTAGCATTATTTAATTTTATTTAACTGTTTTTTGTTTTTTATTTTTTATATTATAGTTTACTTAATTTGTATCCCAGCTATAGCACCCTCCCTCATTCCCTCCCAATCCCATCTCCCCTACCTCACCTCATCCCTGACCCTCTCTAAGTCCACTGATAGGGGAGGTCCTCCTCCCCTTCCAACTGACTCTAGCTTATCAGATCTCAACAGGACTAGCTTCAATGTCCTGTTCAGTGGCCTAGCTAGGCTGCTCCTCCCACAGGGGGCTGGGGAGGTCAAAGAGCTAGCCTCAGAGTTCATGCCAGAGACACTCCCTGTTCCCCTTACTAGGGAGCGACTTGGATACTGAGCTGCCATGGGCTACATCCGAGCAGGTGTTCTAGGTTATATCCATGTATGGTCTGTGGTAGGAGAATCAGTCTCAGACAAGCCCCTGTGCCCAGATATAATTGGTCCTTGTGGAGCTCCTGTTCTCTCTAGGTCTTACTTTCTCTTCTTTCATATGATTCCCTGAACTCTGCCCAAAGTTTGGCCATGAGTTTCAGTATCTGCTTTGATACACTGCTTTGAAGACTCTTTCAGAGGCCCTCTATGGTAGGCTCCTATCATGCTTCTCGTTTTCTCCTTCTTCCAATGTCCATCCCATTTGTCTTTCTAAGTGAGGATTGATCTTCTTACCCCAGGTCCTCCTTTTTGGCTAGCTTCTTTAGGTGTACAGATTTTAGTATGTTTATCCTATCTTATAGGCCGAATATTCACTTATAAGTGAGCATATACTATGTGTGTCTTTTTGCTTATGGGATACCTCACTCAAGATGATCTTTTCTAGGTCCCCCCATTTGCCTGCAAATTTCATGATTTCCTTGTTTTTAATTGCTGAGTAGTAATCCATTGCATAAATGTACCACAATTTCTGTATCCATTCCTCAACTGAGGGACATCTGGATTGTTTCCAGGTTCTGGCTATTACAAATAAAACTGCTACAAACATGGTTGAGCAAATGTACTTGTTGTGTACTTGAGCAACTTTTGGATATATGCTTAGGAGTGGTATAGCTGGATCTTGAGGAAGCGCTATTCCTAATTGTCTAAGAAAGTACCAGATTGATTTCCATAGTGGTTGTACAAGTTTACATTCCCACTAGCGATGGAGGAGGTTTCCCCTTTCTCCACAACTTCTCCAGCATGTGTTGTCACTTGAGTTTTTCATCTTAGCCATTCTGATGGGTGTAAGGTAAAATCTCAGGGTCTTTTTGATTTGCATCTCCCTGATTCATGGCCTCATTTTCCTTCATTGTTATTATGAAATATACGTATAAATGCATAGACATATAAATATAATCTGCTGAGTCCATTTAGGTAGTGTTCCTTGTATGTATATGTTTTCACAGCTAACCACTTCATCTTAGATAACCAACTATATATCTCATTCCTAGGGAGGTCTAATTCTTCCTCTCTCTCATCAGTCTTTAGTTTCTTCTAGTTCTCTGTCTAGGTTCCTATGAAATTCCCCCATTCATGATAGCATGTTCCTTGGTCTTGACATTGTCCAAACCCTGTTTAGGCAGCCATACTGTTGAAGTATCATTAAGTATATCTTCTATCATTTCTAGGAAACAAAATCTCCCAGAAGATGTCCTGATTCTCTGGCTCTTACAATCTTTTCACCATGTCTTCTCCAATGTTCCTTATGTCTAATATGTCGAATTTTAGTTGTAATTGCACTCCACAATCAGATATCCTTTGTTTTGTGATCACTGGTGGTGTTTTGTAAAGTTCTCCATCCGTTGCAAAGAGATGCTTCTTTGATGAGGAATGAAAATATTTAAAGAACACACACCTAAAAAAAAGGATAAAGGAAACAAGTTAAACTGTTTTAAATAAGATGTGGATCTGAATGGAGAGTTCTCAAAAGAAGAAAGTAACATAGCTAATAAATATCTTGAAAACAAACAAACAAAACAAAATAAAACAAAACAAAAAACCCTCTAGATTTCATCTTGCCCCAGTCAGAAAGGCTGAAATACCAAGAAAATAGGTGTTAATAAATGCTAATAAGGATGTAGGGAAAGAAGAACCCTCATTCGCTGTTGGTGGGAGTGCAAACTGCTGGAGCCCCTCTTGAAATCAGTGTGGGCAATTTTCCAATACTGAAGAATAAGTCCACAATAAAATATATGCTTTATCACTCTTTTCCTTGTGGGCCCAAAGGGCTGACAATCTCTTCTGCAAATTCACGTGCTCAGTCATACTTATTGCTGTTCTGTCCACAGTATCCAGACTTGGAAAGAACATAAATATTCTTCACCTGGCATATGAGGCAGGTTCCTCTGGAGAAACAGAACTGATATAACAGACCACACACACACACATACACACAATTGCTTACAGGCTGTGATCCATCCTGTCTAGTAATGACTGTCAACAAACAGAAGGTCCAAGAATCTATTCAGCCCACAAGGCTGGATGTCTCAACTGATCTTCAGTATATGCCAGAATTCCGAAGAAATAGACTCTAAGGCCAGTTAAGGAATGAACTTGCCAGCTGGAGTGGAAACATGCAGGCAAAGAAAGCAAGATCCCTTCTTCCATGTTATTTTTATAGGCAGCCAGCAGAAAGTGTGTCCCAGTTTAAAAGTGATCTTCCAACTTCAACAGATATGAATTAAATGTCTATCTTCCCACCTAAAAAGATTCATATTAAAAGAGGTTCTTTGAACTTCAAAATAGTTTAATTAAGAAAAAGTCCCTCACAGGTGTACCTGGCTGCTTGGGTTTTAATTAATTCCAGATGTAATCAAGTTGACAGCCCAAACTAGCCATCACATGCCCACCCCTTATCAACTTGACAAACAGTCAGATCTCCTTATGCCATGCTTAATTTCCACATGAAAGCAAAAATCAGGTCACAGCTATGCATGATATGATACAAGTATCCCTCATATAACTACAAACCCATCACAAATTTAGAGTGGATTACAACTGGTGAGTTAATAATTTAAAAACAGAGTATGTATGCACAATGAAATAACGTTCCGATGTAAAGAAATATAAAATCATAACATTTGGAGGAAAATTGATGAACTAGAAAATGTGTATGTGTGTGTGTTTAATTTATAAAATAGTAGCTTTCTATATCACTTAAACAATATCTTCAGTGTTATCTATTCCTCCTCTTTCCTACCTTGCCAAACCCCTTCCCACTTAAATTCCCTCTGATAACTCTCCTACTCTCCTTCACCTCAATTTACACTCCCTTAAGATTTTCTTCCTTTCCCTGCTAATGACCCCTTTCTGGTGTAAAGACACTGTGATTTGAATGAGAATGACCCTTACATGATTGACTACTTGGTTTCCAGTTGGTGAAGCTGCTTGGGAAGAATTAGAACATGTGGTTCTGATGCAGCTCTGCCACAGGAAATGGGCTTCGAGGTTTCAAAATACTCTGGCAATTCCTAATGTGCTCTCTGCATCCTGCCTACAGATCAAGATGTGAGTTCTCAGCTATTAGTGTTCCCATGTCTTTGCTCTGCCCCATGGAGTCCAACTCTCTGAAAACATAAATCATCTGGATTACGGTATCTTTTCACAGAAAGAAAAGAAACTAAGAAAGAAGTTTCCTGACTCAGAGATTCTGAGATTTCAGTCCTTACTCATTGGGCCTGTTGATTCTGGAACTAGGGGGAAGCAAAACATGGCAACAGGAGGTTGTGGAAGGAGGAAGCTGTTTGATTCATGGTGGAAGGAGGCAGGGAGAATTGGGGGAATGAGAGAAGGAGCAGAAACTTTAAAAACTCAAAGGGACCCACATGCTTCAGATATCTAAGGATTTCACAACTTCTAAGAATACTGGCACTAGCTAGTAACCCAAGATCAAACACAAATTTTGTATTCAAACCTTAACAGTACTGTGGTTTTTATTTTTTTTAATTGAAGGTAGATTTTCTTTTATAAAATATATTCTGATTCTTATTTTCTCCCCCCTCCCAAATCCTCTCACATCTTCTCAACTTTCTAACCAACCAAATCTAGTCTTTTTCTCTCATTAGAAAATAAATATATTTAGTTGTACAGATTTTAGTGAGTATATACCATGTGTGTTTTTCTGTTTCTGGGACACTCACTCATGATGATCTTTTCTAGATCCCACCATTTGCCTGCAAATTTCATGATTTCCTTGTTTTTAATTGCTGAGTAGTATTCCGTTGTATAAATGTACCACAATTTTTGAATCCATTCCTCATTTGAGGGGCATCTGGGTTGTTTCCAGGTTCTGGCTATTACAAATAAAGCTGCTACGAACATGGTGAAGCTAAACAAGAAGGAGGACCTGGGGTAAGATGATCAATCCTCACTTGGAAAAACAAATGGGATAGACATTGGAAGTAGGAGAAAACAAGAAACAGAACAGGAGCCTACCATAGAGGGCCTCTGAAAGACTCAACACAGCAATGTATCAATGCAGATGCTGAGACTAATAACCAAACCTTGGGCAGAGTGCAGGGAACCATATGAAAGAAGAGGAAGTAAGTAAGACCTGGAGAGGACAGGAGCTCCACAAGAACCAAATATATCTGGGCACAGGGGTCCTTTCTGAGACTGATTCTCCAACCATGGACCAGGCATGGAGATAACCTAGAACCCATGTTTGGTTGTAGCCCATGGCAGCTCAGTTTCCAAGTAGCTCCCTAGTAAGGGGAACAGGGACTTTCTCTGACATGAACTCAATGGCTGGCTCTTTGATGTCCCCCCCGCCCCTGTCTCTGAGGGAGGAGCAGCCTTGCTAGGCCACAGAGGAGGACATTGTAGCCAGTCCTGATGAAACATGACAAGCTAGGGTCAGACAGAAGGGGAGGAGGACCTCCCCTATCACTGGACTTAGAGAGGGACAGGGAGGAGGAGAGGGAGGGAGGGTGGGATTGGGAGGGAATGGAAGAGGGAGCCACAGCTGAGATACAAAGTAAATAAACTGTAATTAACATAAAAATTTTTAAAGAAAATAAATATATAAATGTAATAATTATTATTATAAAATAAAAGTCAACAAAGAATAGAGGAAAAACAGAAAAAAACAAAGAAAAAGTATAAGAAATACATAGACAAATAAAAACAATCATACACAGAAAACCCATAAAATAAAATCTCTATAGTTAAAAAGAAGAAAGAATAAGAAAAAAATACACAAAGTATTACAAAACAAAACAAAAAATTCTCCAAAGATATATTTAAGATATTTTATTTTATGTTGGCCATATATTTCTGGGAATGGGCATATCCTTATGTGTGGTATATATACCCACTGAAACTCCTCTGAAGAAAACAAAATTTTCCTTTGTGAGCAGTTATCAATTGGAGATAGCTTTTGGGTTAGGGATAGAAATATGTGTCTGTCTATACATCCTCTCAATGTTGGGACACCATCTGACTTAGACCTGTGCCGGCCTTGTGTATGTTGCTGCAATCTCTGTGAGCTCATATGTGCATTAGTTCATATGTACAGCCCATGTTGCATTGATCCACCTCCTCTACCTCCAACTCCTCTTCTTCAGTGTTCCCTGACCCCTGAGGGGAGCTTAGCCATCCTGTCAGGAGTGAGAAGTTTGCGCTTCCACCAGGAATGGATATGTGTTCCTGTTACTCTCATATCCTCTCATATAAGCTGCCCTAGTTCTAATCAGATCGGAAATGGTCACTCATACAACTTTCGTGCCACCCTTGCATAAGTGTACCTTGTAAGCAGGAAACCTTTGTACATCATAGGGTTTGTAACTAGGTTGGTATTTATTTCTCCTTTGGTAGTATGCAGAGTACCTTATTTCTGTGAAAACTGTCAGTAAGGGTAAAAGTTCTGGGGAGCTGTGAGATTGAGTTCTTTATGTTCTGTGAGTTATGTAGGTGTAGTTGTCAGTACTAGGGCTTTACCATCAACTGGGAAAACAACCAAGCCTTGGCAATAACCTGGGTTGTTTGGGGTTTCCACTGGGGCTCCTTTGGCAGAAACATGATTAGATGTAACCCTTTCTCAGTTCTGGAGGTTTCATTTGGTGATGGGATGCCTTGTTGATGGCTTGTCTCCCCCAATTTCCTGTCAACATTTACATTTCTTTCATATAATACTTCTACTGCAGCAGGTTTGCATATATCCCCTCAAATGGCTCTTAGTTTTAGCGGTCTTTGCCTGTACTTCCTCCAGACTCACCTCTTCCCTCCCTCCCCTTTGATCATTCAGTTACATCCCTTCCCATCTATCCATAACTGCCTAGTTTATTACATCTTCCCACGGAGACATCCACATGCTAGTCCCTTTCTCTGTACCTAACCTCTGGATAACATGGATTGCATCTTGCTCATAAAACACTTAACAGCTAACCTCCACCTATAAGCAAATACACATCATATTTGCCTTTTGGGTATGAGTCACCTCACTTAGGATGATACTTTTTCTAACTCTATTTACCAGTAAATTTTATGATTTTATTTTTTAACATCTGAGTAATATTTCATCATGTAAATTAATCATTTTCTTTATTCATTCATTCATTAATGGTTATTTAGGCTGTTTCCAATTTCTGTCTGTAATGAATAGCAGCAATGAACATGGTTGAGCAAGTATCTCTGAGATAAGATGGAGAATCCTTTGCATATGTGTGGAATCTTAACATTCTAGGTTCCTGAGAAAACTTAACAGTGATTTCCATAGTGGCTGTAAAAGTTTGTGCTTCCACCAGGAATGGATATATGTTCCTGTTACTCCCATATCCTCTCCAATATAAGCTGCCTTTTGTTATACTGAGCTTAGCCATCCTGTCAGGAGTGAGTGAGATAACACATCAGCATAGTTTGCTTTGCAATGCCCTAATAACTAAGAATATTAACCATTTCTTTTAGTGTTTCTCAGCCATTTCAGTTTCGTCTTTTGAGAACTACGTGTTTATATCTCTACCCCATTTTAAAATATTCATTTATTTATTTAGATATTAGTGCTCTACTGGATGTGTGTTTGGTAAAATTCTTTTCTCATTCTGTAGCCTGCCACTTTTTCTGAAAGTTGCTACCCTTTGCCAAACAGATGCTTTTCAGTTTCATAAGGTCCCATTTACAAATTGTTGGTCTTAGTGTCTGTCATAATGGTATTCTGTTCAGGAAATCTTTTCTCAGCCAATGAATTCAAGGCTATTCCTAACTATCATTCTTACCGATGCAGTGTATCTGGCCTTATGTTAACTATTTCTTTTAGCGTTTCTCAGCCTTTTCAGTTTCCTCCTTTGAGAACTCTTTGTTTAGATCTCTACCCATTTTAATCTTTAATCCATTTGTAGTTGAATTTATACAAGACAATGAGTATGGATCTACTTTTATTCTTCTACATGCAGCCATCTAATTTGACCAAGACCATTTGTTGAAGTTGCTCTCCTTTTTTTTTTCCTTAGTGTGTATTTCCAGCTTCTTTATCAAAAAATCTGTTGTCCACGGATGTGTGTATTTATGTCTAATTATTCAATTTGATTCTATTTCAAACATTTTGTGTTTGGAACTGTTTTTCTACCATGTTAGGCTGGCCAAATCATATGATGAAAGTGTTATTTTCTTCAACTATGTGTGGAAATATTAGTCAAGGAACAGAGTCCTGCCAAATACTGAGACTGGTCCATATACCATGAATGATGAAAATGGGCAGACATCACTAAATTGTTAAGGTGATTTGTTGTTTTGCAACATTCACATTACAAAAGAATAGAAACTGTGTTTTTCTTCTAAAAGAATCATTATTTGACAATCAGCAACAAGAATAAAAGTTGAGGGGTGGTGACAATACAGAGAAATGGAAACTCTTGTCACGGTTGAGGGAAACTGTAAGTTAGTACAGCCACTACAGAGAATACTCAAAACACTGAAGATAAAACTACCATAAGATTCAAATATTGGGGAATGGATCTGTTACTCAAAATAGGTAATACACTCCTATTCACAATAGTTAAAGTAGTGAATCGCCACTATACATGCCTGTCAACAGAAAAATTGATAAAGACAATGTTAAACACAAAAGTCAGATGGAAAAATGTAATACATCCTTTGCAGCAAAATGGATGGAAAGAGTAGAATAAATCAGATATAGCAAGACAAGCATCACATGCTCTTGATAAATGGAAGATAAAAGTGTCATATTGAAGGTGGATTTGACGGTTAATAAAGAATTTAAAGTGGAGGGCAAGGGAGGTAAATTTGATTGAAACATGCTGTATGCCTGTATGGAAGTATCAGAGAGAACCTAAAATTAATACATATAATAAATACCTGTTAATAAAAATTGGGATTATTTTAGAATATATCTTATACATTCTCACAATTGCCTTCATGTGACTAGAAGTGCTAGCATTTTATAAACATCAAAAAGAAATTACATCTGAATTCCAGGCCCTTAATTATTTAATCAAATCCTAATCTAAATAGAGTAGAAGGGAATTAAAGATGGACTGAAATTACTGATCAGCTATCTGTAGAAAAATAGGCATTGAGACTGTCTAAGAAGGCCACCGAGACAGCAGGAGCCTTTAAAGTACGCCTACAGATTGTCAAGAGGGAGAGCAGAACAACAGTGTCAGGAGCCTTCAGTCTGCAAAGGACTTAACCTAGTGTTGATAGTTTGGATGAAGATTCATAAGCTGAGGAATCAGGAATCCTGCAAGCTTAGAATGGATACCTGGCTGACAGCTGGCAAGAAATGGGGCCTCAGCCCGAGAGTCTCAGGAACTGAGTTCTGCCATTAACCTGGAGTACTTTGAAATTGGATTTGCCCCTATAGCTTACAGGCCAAAACCTTGACTTAAGCTTCATGACAACCTACCGAGAAGCAGCTGAGCCATGCTGTGATGGACATGGCCCAGGGAAACTGGTACAGCAAATGGATGTTGTGTTAAACTACTAAATTTGTGGAAAATCTGTTAAAGTAATGACATAAATATAGTACAGCTGATACTCAATTGAATATCAGTTTTTGTGCCCAGTTAAATCTTTCCAGTCCAGTATAGGTAGAGTCTCAATGCTGAAAGTCTTGATCCCAATATGCAGTTTATCTAAACTTTATTGTGTGACATTTTGTCACTATCAGTGATACATTTGGAAACAAAATGTTCTATCAGTTGGAAATGTCATTGACTCATAAGCTGTAAATAACAATTAAATGCATTCACCTCAGTCAGAATGTGATGAATTATAGGTTTATCTAGTATATTTGAAGTATTTCTAGTCTAGCTAAAAATATCCAACTTGAATACAGCTGAGGATATAAAGTATGCCATGTAAGATGGCAGAATTTGATAATAAAAGTAAAACGTTGTCATGAAACAAGACCCTCAAGGCTTTGAGTACCTAAAACACTGTTTATTTATCTCCTGGTGGCAACAGAAGTGAAATATTTCTCATGAACACAGTGGCACAGAAGCATTATAGCTTGGCAAAGACAGGTGTGATATTTTCTAAATACGTGAGGTAGTTCAGTTATTCTAAATTCATTCATGGATTTCTCACCTATTTTTAGGTTTTTCAAATCTCCAGTCTTAGTTTTAAGCACAGATGGCTACTATGCACAGTGATTTCTGGGAAATGTATTGATAACTTAACGCCACAAGGTGTGCTCAGGATTCTGCTCTATCTCTAGAAGAGAAAGAATAAGCGGTGTCAGACTCCAATTGTCTATCTGCTCTCTCATCTTGTCTTTAAATGAGACCTCCTTTGACTTAACTGATAAATAATTAACATGATTCAATCTCTATATGTCATTTTCCTACATTTTTATATTCTTTTTTAAATTTATTTATTTTTATCAATCACAGGTTAGGTATTTTGAATCCCAGGCATAGCCCCCTCCCACATTCCCTCCCACCCTCCCACTCCCTCCCTCATTTCCCTCCTCTCCACCCCCTCCAAGTCCACCAACAGGGGAGGACCTCCTCCCCTTCCATTCAACCCCAGCACATCCTGTCTCCTCAGGGCTGGCTGCAATGTCCTCCC
>CM053766.1:7863474-7882093 GCA_028658305.1 Pachyuromys duprasi | reverse complement strand
TTCCAGGTAATAACTGGGTGTCCCTAGGGTTTTCCCATATGATTTTCTCACCATAGGAGTTCTGCTCACCTGGCACTCACAATGCTGGCATTTTAGGTCCCAGAGTTCAGTCTCCTGGTAGCTGCATTGTTTCTGCTCTCCTACTCCTCAGACACAGTGTTCTCTTGTGGCAGCCATCTTGGATCTCTCATCTCTTTGCTTTTAAAGTAACTCCACATATACAACTTTCCCAGGTCTAGGTTAATGGTTTAGTGGGCCTTGACCATATGTAAAATGATACAACTTCTGGAGCAGAAAAAACAGATGAGGAGGCAAATGGCCTATTCACAATGTGAGTAAAATAGCGTTGCAAAATGGCAGAAGATAATGGAACCAACTTTTATGTCCTATGGTTATAGCTTATTAATTTAGCAGATGAATATATGAAAATGAACTGAGCTCTATCTCAATGCAAATATAGGGAAAATAGATAGAAGTTCTATGCAGAATAGTGCATGTTAAAAACTGGCTTTGCTTGCTGTTATTGTGAAGAGAGATATGGCTGCATATGTAGTAACAAATAGGAAAGGACATGCTTATCCAAGCAAGTACCATGCATGGAGAAAACCTAGAAACCCTGCACAGATATAGCCTATGGCAGTTCAGCCTTCAAGTGGGTTCCATAGTAATGGGAACAGGGACTGCCTCTGACCTGAACTGATTGGACTGCTCTTTGATCACCTCACCCTGATGGGGGAGCAGCTTTACCAGGCCACAAAGGAAGACAATGCAGCCACTCTTGATGAGAGCTGATAGACTAGGATCAGAAGGAAGGAGAGGAAGACCTCCCTTACCAGCAGACTTGGAGAGGGGCATGGGTGGAGAAGAGGGAGGGCTTGTGGGATTGGAAGGGGAGGAGGGAGGTAACTACAGGTGGGATACAAATGTAATTAATAAAAATTTAAAAAATTTTAAATAAAGAAGCATGTGCTAGATTTTCTATATGTGTTATGAGATTCATATATATGCTTACATATATAAAATTATACTCAGATATATAAATATCCATATCTATATAAATTTGAGTGTACGGTTATATATCTTCTGTTCTTTAAATTTAATCATATTATATTTAATATAAATGTGTTCTAATTCGTGCATTGAATATTTGCCACAGTCTCTAATAAGTGTTAGCAACATGGTTCTGATACTTAAAATCTTCTTGTATGTTACCATTGGTTATTGTAAGGTTGATAAAATCATTTGAATTGTGCAGTTGGATAAGAGATAAATTTTACTGGCTTGATTAGAAACCATCAGAATGCTTGTGATAGTCTACATTTATTTCAGACTCTGTCAGGTAGAAATATGCCACTCAAAGGCCTCACTTCTTTTGCAATCTGGCCTGAAAAATCTGATGGAAAATGAAAAACCATTATGGCAACCCAGTAGCACATCCAATTACAAATGACTCTGGAGCCCTCGGCAATGTGACCTGACTCCAAATCATGTTTTAGGATTGTCAGCTAGTTGGCCCGTCCTCTGCTTTCTGCCTGCTCACATGCAATTGGGAAATGGAAGGCACTTATCTGTCTTGTTGATAGTGCTGTGCTCATTGATAACAGTTGCTTCACAAGAGCACAAGAAGGAAGGGATATTTGCTGCAGCTATAAATTCCATCCCTGGCTGAGTAATAACCAGTATTGCATCTGGATAAATAGTTAGTGGAAACAGAGATTTGGATTATAGGCCTTCTTTCTTGAAAGAAAACAAAACAAAACAATTTTTTTTTCCTTTTACCCTTTTTGCCTAGCTTGTGTTGTCTTACTCATGAAGAAGTATAAGATAGAAGAAAGACACTGAATCATGAAATGGAGGGAGTCAGAAAGCGGTCACTGGTCACATTGTTTGCAGAAGGAGAGTTGAAGATTTCCATGTGACTGAGGAGTCTCCTGATATACCCAGAAATGCATTCTTATTCTGGCTGGATTTCCCCAAGGACAGCCTTGCAGGCAGTTTGAGGCTGGCTTGGCTCTTTCACAGGCATGGGTCCCATCAACGTCAATGTGCAACCTGTGGATACACTGCAGGTAGCTCAGGTGAGGGGTGCAGACTTTTACAAACCAAATGATAGTGAAGGAGACCATCTAAATGTAAGGACTAATGAAGGGGTTTTATGTTTTTATACATTTTTATGAATTATAAAATATAGATGAACACAAAACCATATCTGTAAATAACTGGCAGGTCCTAACACGGTATTTAGATATTGAAGACAAGAATTCTCATCTCGGTGAGTCTGAGGAGACTTTTGCTAAAGAGCTGTCACAGTCAGAGAAGCAAGGATTTTACATCTTTTATTAGCACTTTTAATTTAGAAAGCTGACAGGCACTTTGACTTATATGTGAGAATGAAAATACTCAACCCAAAACTTTCTTTTCTGTAATAAATCATTGTCTACTCCTGAGAACTGTTTCATAGCATTTTTTTTGAAGAGGAGCATATTAATAGCTAATTAATAGCCCATTCCTACAGCCTAAAGGAATGCATTTATTTAGGACTTTATAGGCCTGTTTTTGTTGTTGTTGTTGTTGTTGTTGCTTTGTTTTTTCTTTCTTTCTTTTCTTTTTTCTTTTTTTAAGAAAAGGAAAAGGGAGTTTGTTGAATCCATGAGCAGTTGTTGCTTCAATGGCTTGAAATTCTTTAATTTTAAGAAGTAATTGTTCATTTAACATCATATCAAAACAACAAAATACTAATAAAATCGGTAATTAGAAATTTTATGATTCTGGAGAGTTCCTTTTATTTAATGTTACAGAATCCCTGGCTTTCTTGCCCTTGCTGTTGAAACAGACATTGGTGAGCTCCCAGGTGCATTTCAAGTTCTGTAAGATGAAGGCCCCTTGTACAAAGCCCAAAGCAGGGCCAGGATTAAAGGGACCAAGTCCTTACCCATGGCCCTGCATTTCTCTTAACTCAAGAACACAGCATCCAGTCAAGGAGCAAATCAATAGTAACAGCAGCAACTCTTTCTCCTGGGAATGTTAAAGTGCAGCTTCACAGAGCAATGTCTAGGGCAGTGGCAGGCTGCTTGTTGACCGAGACCTTGGCCACTTGGAGTGGAACAGCGGGATGGCTTAGGACTGTAGTCGCAAGGGAATACACAGTAAGTAATGAGACCAGTGGAGAAGAGTGGTCTGAACTAAACACAAGCCATTCTGGCTGATTTTGATTGACTGTCTCCTTAGGCCAGTCATGTAAATTATCTGCCTCATCTTGGTCACAAGTAAAATGGGACATGGAGGAGGTCACAAGTGTGCTCTACAGATGTGAGATGAAACGAGTTACTGAGAATGGCTTTTAAGATGCAGGCACCTCCGTGCAGTTTTTTAAAAAATTTGTCTTAACTCTTAAGTTGATAATTTTAAATTTTAAGTTAGGGGACTGATTAAAGTATAACTTACTTTAGGCAAAGCAGGGTGAGTTTGAAAATGAAAATCAGTATAATTCAGATGAATACATAGTGTGCGAACTTGACTTACAAACCTTTCTTTCTTATGACAGGAAAAGAAACAGAGGCAGAATTGTTTGCTCTTTTCTGCAATAGGAGCAGTTTGAATACACTTCAGCAGAGTACAAATTTCCCTCCGTCAGGTCCCTATATGCTATTTATCCCTTCAATGCGAACTCTTCTCTGTGTTTTACTGGCTTTGACAAGGTCTGTTACTCAAACTGCTGATATGCCTGCAAATCTGTGCTGCCAGACCCACCCATTCCACCAGCAGAAACCATGGCCTACCTCCTCCTGGTGGCCTTCCGTGGAGGCCTGTTCCCATGTGTCCTACACTGGGAAGAATCCCCTAACACGTTTGTTCGAATGTCCCCAAATGTAATTATTTTTCCTTGTGCTCTAGAAAACACAGATTCTATTTAAATTTCTGAGTTTCTGTTTAAATTTCTCAGGATTTATCAAACACTATTCTATGTAGAGACAGAGGGAGTATCTAGAATCTACTTATATTCTTCCAGTTCACTGGTATAACATTTGTCTATTTTCTTCATTCAACTTGCACACTTACCTCCGCTTCTCTTCTGTGAAACCCTGGCAGGAAGATGACCCTGTGGCCCAGCAATATTGGGCACAACTGATTTCTGAGTTCATGGCTGGAATTAGAGAGGATTTGACTCACATGTCACTGTAAGTATTTGGACACCTGCTTCTGTGTTGCCTAGCAACCTATGATGTCATGTATCTCTGGCCAGGTGGTCTAGCCTGCCATGTGGTCTCTCTCTTGCTCTCTCTTGCCCCCTCTTTCTCTCTTGGATCTCTGCCCTCTCTCCTTTCTCTGTCGGGGTGCCTCCTCTTCCTCACCCCCATCATGTCCTGCTCTCCCTTCTCTCTCTCTCTCTTCATCTCCATCTAATAAACCTTTTTCATATAAAAGCTGTTGTGTGCCTAATCATTATTATTTAAATTATCCCCATCAGTCACTATTGCTCCCCTTTTTCATACATGAGAAAATATAAAATTATGGATTCAAATCCCTTTTAAAATTAGCTGTAAAAAAGATTTTTTAAATATGTTTTTTCTGAATTGTAACTTGTATTTCTCACCTTATATTATGTTAAATTTACTCATTTTGACTCCAAATGCTTCCATACACCTTAACAATTCCTTGGTAAATCATAGTCTTTGCTAGGTTATAAACTTTATAAAATAGAAATACTTTGACTTATAAACTTAGTGACTTTATATCCTACATAATTTATATTCTACATGCATCCATTCTTCCTGAAAAACATTTCATTTCTATAGTGTTTACTAAAATGTTATGCTTAAGAGAAAAACACTTAATGTATATATTAATCTGGGCTCATACTAGAATATATAGTGGTTAAGAAGCACATATTTATAAATTACTCAGTCTAGCCTCTTACATATTTTATCTGTACATTGATATTGTGAAATGTCACAATGAAACTTAGACTTTTCTTATCCTCAGTTTTTAATATACATCTCAAGTCTGAAAAAGATATACTTGGATATTTGATTAAAATATGTCACTTTTCAAGAGAGAAAATACAGCAGGAAAGTTCAACTGCCTACTTCAAACTCCATCAGTCTGAATAAGCAGGTTGAGGTCTGGGTAGAAGCTACAACAGCTGAACTCAACAGACAGTGGGAAGCAGAAGTAATTGGGAAACTCAGCCTGTTGGAATATTTTTGTTACCTGAGCACCCAAGATGTTGAGGCAGAATTGGAAGAATTCTAACCTAACTTGGGTTGCATGTGGAGATTTGCCAAAATATTTATTGAAAAAGAAAAAAAAAAAGAAAAAGAGAAGAGAACAGAAATCTACACATAGTACCTAAAATTCTTGAAGTTGATATGCATAAAATAGTTCACTGAAGTCTCACTACTACTGAAATGTCAGTGAGCTTGGTGGGGTTGCATGCTCCTTGGAAGTTGTGCATAACTTCAGATTTCACAGTCACTTTAGAATTCCTCATGCCCTTCAGGATCTCCTTGGATATTCATTTGGGCCTCGCCGAGAATATAGTCAGATGAGAAGCTGAGAGACAGTCTTGCAAGAGAGAGCAGGGGAAACCCACAGTGATTGTAGTCACAAGTGATGAATAAGTCATGTCTCAAGACAAAGATAGCCTGACATCTGACCTTTTTCTATACATGCTCTCGAAGGTCAGTGAGGTCTCTCCGTGGTTGCACAGAGAAGAATTTCAGCTCAATGGAGAGAGGGCACAGTGACTACAAATACTTCAGTCACACACAGGACAGGCAGGAGAGACACCATGGGGCTTTCAAATTTCCTTCTGAGCAGTCGCCACAAGGAGTTCACAATGGCTGTGAAGAATAAAATGTCCCCAGGGCTCTCGTATTCTGCTAATTGACCACAGATTGGGCTGAAAATATTGTCCTCTTTCTTTTTCTTTTGTCTTTTTTTTCTTTTTCTGACAGAAGTGTTAAAAACACGATTGAATGGCATTCTCCAAGGGAAAATTTAAGTTTTTATTTATCTACTTTTGTGTCCCTTTTAGGAGAGTCACAAGCAGGCCTCATAAAATTTCCCTTTCTATGTGCTTGTTTGCAAGTATAATATTGCCTCAATGTGAGTGACATCAGCAAGGCTAGAGGGTCTTCGATCAAGACATAAAAAGGACACTGCATAATGACAAACACCATTCTAAAGACTGCAGCTGGGATCCTGGGTGTGCAGAATGGGGGCAGTCAGTGTCACCGCAAGCCCCATGTCTCCATGTGGGTTCCCTAGTAAGGGAAGCAGGGGTTGCCTCTGATATGAATTCAGTTGCCTGCTCTTTGATCACTTCCCACTCATGATGTGGGCTTGCCAGGCCACCAAGAAAGAGGATGCAGTCACTCATGATGAGGCTTGATAAGCTAGGGGCAGATGGTAGGGGAGAATTCCCACTTTCAGTGGACTAGAGGAAGGGGATGGGGGAAGGGGAGGGAAGGATATAAAATGAATAAATTGTATAAAATAAAATATATAGAAGAATTTTTTTTAAAAACAAATCTTTTTATTGCTTCTTTGTAAATTTCACATCATGTACTCTAATCCCACTCATCTCCCCTGATACCCACCCTTCATTCTTGCAACCTCTTCCCACAACACAGTGTGTCTCACAGTATACCATTTTGTCCACATTTCTTTGCTCAAAATATTCATTGCAATGACTTGTGGATCTGGTATGAAGCCTCTGGCTTCTGCTACCCATCAATACTGAAACCTCACTGGGCCTCCTGTCTGATATCTTGTTGTCCTGTGTCATGGAGATCCTTTAGTTTTGGATCTGTACGACCAGCCCATTCTTGCTCTCCAGCAGTAGGTTGATGGGATAGATGTTTGAGTGGGCTAATTCAAAGCCCTGGATCTGGGCCTGAGAGGATTTGTATTTCGTGTTCCTTGCCTAAGCTATGCATAAAGGGCATTCACAGAGGTAGGGAATGTGAACAGGACAAGTGGGAGTTGTCAGATGATATGGATTCTGGGAAGATTCCAGCAGCCTGTCTTTTCATTTTCAAAAGAAAACACATTATCAGCAGTTGAAGCTGGTCCTCTTAGAAAAGTAAACAAATCTGTGACTGCTCTTATAAAACTCACAGATCTTGTCAAAGGGATGCTAGATGCTGCTGACAGATCATCAATTAAAGTGTGACTATGTGAAAACAAATGTGGAAAGAGATTGGTGTGAGGATTTGTTGGGTGGTAGGGGGTGCTCTTACTAGATTAGGAGATGTATGGGATCTGTTTTCCACCGACTGCAGCTGGAAAGCTATAGTACTTTATTTCCAAGAGCAAAGATTAGCTGTGACTCTCATTTTAACACCAACGTCCATCTTTAGAAACATGTTGTGACTAAAACTGGTTAATTCCATACCTCATTCCTCTGCAGATATGTGGTTCATCTGCATGATTTGTATTCTTCCTCACAAAGCAATAGGCATGTGGAGCAGGCTGCGACAGGACATAAACTATGCCATGTCTAGTATAGATAAGTGGGAAGGTTTTACAGAGAAAGATTTAAAGTGGCAATTGGTGATTATTTCAGGGTTGTATGTTTCCAAAACATGGCAAATTTCCTTTCTCTTTGTCTCCAGTTGGGGGCATTAGTAAGATGGAGTTTATCAAATGCACCAGAAAGACTGCTTGCACTTTCTATATAACAATCCAGAAGCAGGGACATCAAAAAGTAATCACAAAGCCCATAAAGAGGCATCTATGAATACAGTCTACCAAAGGGGATGGTTCTAGTAAATTTAAATGCTGTAGAAAGGAGCCACTTGTGCACATTTTGATAGTGTAGCCTTAGATTACAACAGCTCCATTCACCATGGGAAAAGCAGATGTCAAAACCTACACACATTGTCAGTTTCTTTACAGATGTTCTTTAGGTTAGGAAATATTTCCTTTCAATATACAGCTCATCTGTTGAAGATATCCTAAATGGAAAGATCAGCTAACACATGCCACCTGTGCTTGCCACAAACAACTTAGGCACAGACACTCTCTGGAGCATCACTTACATGACTTGGTTATGCTACTGACCAGGAGACACAGTAACTGCTGCCACCCTCCAGTGTGAGATGGCACCATACTGAATATCACAGTCCTTAGAAAAGTTTCTAATTCTACTTGTTTTTTTTCCTTGTTGTTGTTGTTTGGCTTTCTGTTCACAGAGGTGTTTTTGTTTATTGGTTTATTATTACAATTTATTCATATTGTATCCCAGCTGTAGTCCCCTCACTCATTCTTCCCAGTCCAACCTCCCTCCCTCCTCTTCCTCTATGTCCCTCCCCTAGTCCACTGATAGGGGAGGACCTTCTCCCCTTTTTTTCTTTCTCTTTTTATTAATTACAATTTATTCACTTTGTATCCCAGTTGTAGCCCACCCCCTCCCTATCAGACCCTTCCTCCCTCTTCTCCTCCCTTATCCCTGCTCCACTCCTCTCCCCTTCCATCTGACCCTCTCCTATCAGGTCTCATCAGGACTGGCTGCACTGTCTTCCTCTGAATCTTATGAAAGAAGGGGGTGATGAAAGACCTGGAGGGGACTGGAGCTCCATAAGGAGAGCAACAGAAACAAAAAATCTGGGCATAGTGGTCTTTTCTGAGACTGATATTCCAACCAAGGACCGTTAGTGGATAGTAGATAGATTCCCTGCAAAGATGTAGCCCATGGCAGCTCATGATCCAAATGGGTTTCCTAGTAAGGGGAACAGGGGCTGTCTCTGGCATGAACTCCTCTCCCTGGGGTGGAGGGAACAGCTTCCTCTCCTTCTATCTGATCCTAGCTTATCAGGTCTCATCAGAGCTGGCTGCATCCTCTTCCTCTGTGACCTGTCAACTTGTAAAGCATGATCTTTATCAGATATTGCCTTTGCACCTTTGTAAATTTGGAAAATTAAAAGTTGAAAAACATCAAGTTAAATAGAATGTATGTATGCATGCCTATCACAGATAGGGTCTAACTTACGAATTAGGAACTATAAGAGATTAATGATAATAAATAATTCAATAGAAGATATAAGAGTATTGAATTAAAAAGGGTGTTTAAAACAAAGGCTGTTTTGGCTCATAGAATTTTTTTTCTCTTTAGTGTTTTTAGACTACAGGAATCTCAAAGAATAGAAAGTAAAGGTGCATGAGAAGCTGCTGTGTGAGTTCCAGAATCACTGTACTCCAGTTGTCTAAGAATGTCAATGAAGCACAGAGATTCAAAGTCATGTCAGCAAAGACATGCACAAGGTTTTGCAATATGCAGGTTTTTCACACTCTAGTCATTCATATCTTCTCTCTCAGCACTAGAAAGATGAGTGTTTCCAGCCACACACAAAAGCTTAGAGTTACTCATCAGTGGTTTAGAACACTGAAGCTGCTTACAAATATCTTTCAGAGCCCTACGATTTCACTAAGTTTACATGCTTAGTGAATTTGAAGTGATACAAGATAAAACTGCATGTTTGGTATACCTTTTATCAAAGAAATAACAGACACAAGAGGAATAGGACAATTGCATAGCTCAAAATTGGAGCTTTGATTAGTTTTCATAAATGGTTTTAACTTGGGAAAATGTGTTTTTTATTTAAATTTTAATTACATTTATTCATTGTATGATTCCTTAAGACAGCTTATATACTGGCTTTGCTTTAAAACTGGTGTTTTTGAAAGCAATTTTAGGATATGTTTCTATGTTGTAAATAAATAACATTATTAAAACCACTTCAAACTATGTGAAGTCTTTATAGGGTATTTCTTAGGATGCCATTTAAATAAAGACTATCAAAGTTACTGAAAAGCACAAATAATGTTATTTTGTTGTTCAGCAAGATTTAATCAAAACTATTACCTGTTTAGCCTGGGCAGTTGAATGTGTAAATATTTATGGAGCGATACACTTCACGAAGGAATCTTTTAACATAAGTCTGTTGAACTTAGTGCACTGCAGCTCCACCAAAGCTGATCTAGGTGAATGATGACATGTCTCAGAAGGGACAATGACTCTAAGACAAAGATAGAAGTGACCTGAGATTTTTTTTTTTCTCTTTAGCTGTTTCTGCCTTACACCTACCTATATTTTTGAAAGCAACTATGATTTTTGGCACCTCAGTATTTAAAAGTACACAGTAAAAACTTTAAGAAGACCCGCAGAGCAAACTCACCTGGACCAATGGGGGCTCACAGAGACTGAACTATGAACTAAAGAGCTTGTGTGAGCTATACCTAGACCCCCTACACATATGTAGCAGATGTGCAGCTTGACCTTTATGTAGGTCCTCTAACAACAGGGGCAGGGGCTGTCTCTGACTCTGTGGCCTGCCTTTAGTTCCCTTTCCCCTCACTGGGCTGCCTTCTATGGCCTCAGTGGGAGAAGATGCACTTAGTCCTGCTGTGGCTTGATGGGCTGGGGTGGGTGGGTACCCTTTGGTGTTCTCCCCTTCTCTGAGAAGAAGGAGAGGGGAAATGAAGGATAAAGAACAACAGGGTGTGACTGGGAGGAGAGGAGGAAGGAGGCTGGGATCAGGCTGTAAAGTGACTAAATAAAATAATAATAATAAAAATAAACCTTCAGGACACTATTAAAGAAAGATGTGTCTTTTTTGTTTTGTTTTGTTTTTTAGTAACAAATCTTGGAATTAATGAATATCAACCAATTTTCAGCTTCATATTTGCTGTGGCAATTTTTCTAGATAAACAACTGACAAATACAAAGGTATTTTCATTTTCTAATAACTTAGATATCTGGCTTCCTACTATCACTCATATGCTTAATTTAATTGAATGAAGACGTTCTTTGAATACTAGAGCAAAGTGAAATCTTGTATCTACTGAATTTGGAACATTCTTTTTAGCACAGGGTTTTACTGTGGCCTTCCTCCTAAACCCTAAGTCATGAGCAGTATTTGTAGTTCCCAACAGTACCATCCAGTATAATCTTCAAAAACTGATGACTTTCCAATTACACAGACTGTTGGAAGAAGCTCACTTTCTTCCCTCAAGCTGTGGTTCCGATAGGTTGGTGAAGCTTCCTTTTGCTCTGATGTTGATCTTTTTCCTGTACTTACTGCTTATATTTGAAAAGCAACATTGCACATGGGGGTTCCTTGAAGTTTAGACCATGAATAGGGCGTAATAGTCTTATTTTCAGATGGATAGTTTTTGCAGTTAGAGCCACACAATGGCGAATGTAATGGCATAAAATACCATTTGTTCAGGTAGCTTTGCCTTGTAGGTAGTATACTGCCTGTTGAAAAATCATCTTTCACATAACAGCATTCTACAGTTTAGTTTAATGTCAATGATAACAAGGCAACAAAGATAAGGGATAAGTGTCATACAAACTCTAAATTGGTTTTCTGGAGTCTGTGGAGACTTGACTCTGGCCATGGATGAGCAGCTATGAACATGGTGCACAGTGATCCTTGGGGTAAAAATCACTCAACAATCACCAGGTCCTGCAGGGTTATAGATGTGATAGTATCAATTTTTTCAATTAATGAGTGTGTTAGTTATGATTATCAAATTAATTAACTTGGACAGTTTCTTGCATGTGTAAATTAATTTTTGTTAGCTAGCATCATTTCTTCTTAACTTTCTAGTGACATTAGCCTCAACTTTGTTGGGGTAGCAGAACACTTGGCTTAAAAAGCCCTTCTCCCACCTTTGAAAACTGTAGGTCCCTTTTATATTTCTTATTCTTGTAAGCTACAAATCATTTTGCATATAGAATGCTTGATGAGCTAGGCAATATTAATAACACTGCTTCTTATTCATCAACTCATCAAAATATAGCAGACTGATTAAAGAGAAGGAAGACATGAATAAAATGACAGAGTACACATTAAATTTTAATCACTACAAGTTCATCAAAGACCTGTAACTGACATTGTGAAAAGGAATTATATTTCAGCCAGGGAGATGGAAATGTTGTTTAGGCTGGAACCTGAAATCATGCAGTTATGGATGGACATGGTAAGATCAGGGTAGGAAGAACACCAACTTTCTGCTCTGTAACACAACCTTTTATATCTTTTGATTTTAGGACAAACTGGGATTTTTTTTAATGATACTGTATTGGGAATAAAATGCATGAAAAATCTGAAAAACACCTTACCTGCGGGAGAGCCCTTTAATGTCCTAATTCAAATGAACAAAAGTCCCACAGAATGTTTGCAGGAAGACAACTGAAATGGCCCCATCTGTCAGGCAGAAGCAATATGATGACTCAAGCAATAAACATTTAGGACAGAATGCTAGCCTACGTTTGCTCTGCTATTTCATAGTTCTCTCTGAGAAACTACATTGGTTGGAATTAGACATAAATTTGCCTTAACTGCCTACCGAAAGCGCTCCCATGCCTCAGCACAGCATTTAGTGAAACCCACAATCTGAACCCATATGCCTGCTTACATTTTAATTTTAGGAATTTAAAAATTCCACAATTCTTAAGTCCCCTTCAGAACACCTGCTGTCTCGTAGAGACTAAGGGGAGCAGAGATGCAACAGAAAATTCCATTTTGACAGGATGCCTGCGCATCTCACCAGGCTCAACACAGTCTCACATTCTTCTGACCTCCTTATCCTTTTAAATCCTTTAAGAAAAAAGGGGGAGAAAGCTTTTCCGCCCTATGATTTTGACCCTTTACATCTGTTCCTCATTTGTGACTTATTACTTTCATTTTAATGATAATTATTTATGCATATCCATTACTAATATCCAAACAGAACTCTAAGGAGCAATGCCTTTTATTGTAAATATCACAGAATATTTTATATAATCTAAGTAATTAATTCATATTATAACGCATTTACTTATTTACTTACAGACAAATTCTTATTTTCCAGCAATGTTTCTAGCATAATAGACACTAAGGAGAAACAGGGAGAGAGAGAAAGAGAGAGAGATTGTTGTCTTGTTATGCTTTTACAATGATGTTTGATATAAGCAAATGGTTCAGAATGCTGGGACAAATGATATTTATGTATTCCTAAGAGATGGAGAAAAGCATTTTAGCCAGAGTCCTCCCTCTTGATTAGCTTCTTTAGGTATACAGATTTTAGTAGGTTTATCCTATATTATGTCTATATGAGTGAGTATATACAAGTTGTGTCTTTCTGCTTCTGGGATTGCTCACTCAGGATGATTTTTTCCAGTTCCCACCATTTACTTGCAAATTTCATGATTTCCTTGTTTTTTTACTGCTGAGTATTATTCCATTGTGGAAATGTACCACAGTTTCTGTATCCATTCCTCAGTTGAGGGCATCTGGGTTGTTTCCATCTTCTGGCTATTACAAATAAAGCTGCTCAATCCCCATCCAGAAAGGCAAAGAGGATGGACATCAGAAGGAGAAAACAGGGGCCAAATCAGGAGCCTGCCTCAAAGGGCCTCTGAAAGGCTCTGCCCTGCAGACTATCAAAGCAGATGTTAAGACTTACGGCCAAACTTTGGGCAGAATGAAGAGAATCTTATGAAAGAAGTGGGAAATAGTAAGACCTGGAGAGGACAGAAGCTCCACAAGGAGAGCAACAGAACCAAAAAATTTGAGCAAAGGGGTCTTTCCTGTGACTGATACTCCAACCAAGTAGCATGCATGGAGATAGCCTAGAACCCCTGCACAGATGTAGCCCATGGCAGCTCAGCCTCCAAGTGGGTTTCATAGTAATGGGAACAGGGACTGCCTCTGACATGAACTGATTGGACTGCTCTTTGATCACCTCCCCCTGAGAGGGGAGCAGCCTTACCAGGCCACAGAGGAAGACAATGCAGCCACTCCTGATGAGACCTGATAGACTAGGATCAGAAGGAAGGAAAAGAAGACCTCCCCTATCAGTGGTCCTGGGGAGGGGCATGCATGGAGAAGGGGGAGGAAAGAAAGGTTTAGGAGGGTAGGAGGGAGGGAGCTACAGGGGCGATACAAAGTGAATATAGTGCAATTAATTCAAACAAAATTTAAAAAAAGAGATGGAGAGGAAGCTGAAGACTTAGAGTAAGTCAGTAAGCTACAGTTTACTGAAGAATATGTAGGGTTTGTGCTAAAGTGCTGAGCACTTGCTAAAGACTTTAAATTCCAGGCTTACAAAAGACAGGTCCTGACCTCTGAAAATCAGAGTAAGAAACCATATTTGAATGCTGTTGAGATGAACATTTTTAAAAAATCAAGATAACAAAAAATGACATTTACTGTAAGACAGTGGCCACATTGAGAAAACAGAGACATGTTTAAGAACCACTTTTATTAAAGTCCAGATAAAGAATTGATATGGTGAGGAAAGTGATAAAAGAGTATAGACCCACACTGAGGCTTATGTCATAGGCACCTAGACACACACGTGGACAGAAAAAGAAAGCAGAGCAGAGGCTTAGGCCCAAGAAGAAAAAAGAACATTTAGCTTTAAGCCAAAGAAGTTTGCTGTGTGTGTGTGAGTGGCAGTTGAAGATCACTCGATTTAAAGGGGTCAGCATGGAGATTGTGTGTCTCATCACATAATGTTTTCTGTGTGTGGATGCTGAATAACTGGACGCAGTGCTAAGCCAAGGACAAAATGCCCACTCCCCCTCCAAACCCCAGTGTGTGAATTACCTGGGGTAATTCATTGAGTTACTCATACAATGAGTTAGTTCATTGCAACCAAAGTCATGTCTATCATGGCTAGGAATTGCATATTTAGATTGCTGTTGTGAACATGTAAGAATCAGGAGGGAAAACATTTGAGCAACCATCACCATCACAATGGTAATCAGACCTGATTAAGGAAGCTCCAAGAAGGAAAGATATAGTCACTGACAAGTTGTGAATGTTATGTTGCTTTAACTCTAAAGGCAGCTTTGGGAGTTTATAATTTTTAAAAATTTATTTATTTATTATATATATAGCACTTTGCCTGCATGTATACCCATATGCCAGAAGAGGACACCAGATCTCATTATATATGGTTATGAGCAACCATGTGGTTGCTGGAAATTGAACTCTGGACCTCTGAAATAACAGCCAGTGCTCTTAATCACTGAGCTATCTCTCCAGCCCCTTATTATTTTTTAAGTCAAAAAAATGAGTTTTACTAGCTCAGTAATTTAACCCAAAGAATACTAGAGATTAATCAAAAGTTTAGATGGTTATCTTCTATCAGATTAGCATGATATAATAAGAATATTTGACAGGGTGGGCAAACAAAACTTCATAAGCATTATGTACAAAGTATATTAAGAACTAGACACTGGATTTTATTTAGTACTCTTAGTATTCCTAAAGTAAAGAAGCTAAGTCTGATTTAATAAGACAAAGGAATGAGTCATGGAAGAATTGAGTAACTTGATTATGATTATATAAAGCATTATATAAAGAGTAGTAAAATATCTGTCCAATTCCAGATGTGCTTCTTTAAAAATGATGTATGTATATTATTAATTTAGATTATGTGTGTTTATTTCTCTGCATACATGAGTGCAGGTTTCCTTGAAGTTCAGAAAAGAGTACCAGATCTCTGGAGCTGTAGTTACAGGAGGTTTTAAACCACTTGGGTGTTGGGAATAGAACTTAAGTCTTCTACAAGAGAAGTACATAGCATTAACTGGTGAGACATCTCTCCAGCCTCTTGCAATTCATGCTCTTATCCATTATCCAGACTGCTCCTGCCCGTTTATTTGCTAGATAAAGGGCAAGAATTGACAGGTTAACTTTATGATCCAAAGTATTCACCAAATGTTCTTGTTTCATGCACTCTTTAGATTTCAAGTACTCTAACAATGTTATCTTGCCATTATCTCTTCTTATCATTTTCTCCCTGATCTTTACTCAAAATTTTTTTGCCACATCCACCTGAGATACCACTTCTTATGATGATGCTCTGAACATTGGTGAGAAGTTCCTCTGAAGCTCTATTTTATTAAATTTCTATTTGGCTTTCACATGTGAAAGAACTCTGCCTCCTATACGTTTATAACAATTCAGAAAAGATATGGGTTTGTTTTGTCAACTTGATACAAGCTAGAGTTGTTGGGGAACAGTGACCCTCAATTGAACAAATACCTCCATCACTTTGGTCTTAGGCAACCCTGTGAGAATTAACGATTAAAGTGAGGAGGAGCAGACCACTGTGGGAGGGTTAGCTTGGTACTAGAGGTCCTGGGTTGTATAAGAAAGCAAGCTGAGAAAGCCCAAGGGACAAGGCCTCCATGGACTCTGCTTCAATTCCTGCCTCCAGGTTCCTGCCCCTGAGTTTTCTCGATGGTGAACTGCAAACTGTAAAGCAGAGAAACCCCTTTCTCCTCGGGCTGCTTTTGATTATGGAGTTTATCACAGAAATAGAAAGTAAAGTGAGATAAAATGTTTGAGTCAGTTGAGTTTAGCATTGTCATTAGGCTCTACTGTTGGGATGAGTAGTCTTCATTCAAAACTTGAGTTAAATTTTCAATAGGGAAAAGAGTATATCTCTGGCAAACTATTATATTTTCAAAAAGCATAAGAATATAAAAATGGGGAGATCCAAGATGGCTGCCAAAAGAGGACACTGTGTCTGAGGAGTAGAACAGCAGAAACAATGCAGCGACCAGGAGACTGAACTCTGGGACCTAAAACACCAGCATTTGTGATTGCCAGGTGAGCAGAACTCCTACAGTGAGAAAATCAAGTGGGAAAACCCTAGGGACACCCAGTTATTACCCAGAAAAATCTCTGGGTGACCAGCGGCACACAGCTCTGATCTGAACGAGCAGCCTCGCTGGGCGCCCGCATCTGCCATAATAGACTGGATCACACAGTCTTGCGGGAGTCTGAGGAGGAACCGGGCACCGTTTTCACTGACCTGCACACTGCAGGTGCACACTGCATCCGGGTTCTGCTTCAACCCACAGGGGTGCAGCAGGCTCACACCGATCACCGGAACCACCACAGACTGAGAGGGTCTGGGGACCTCTTTGACCTGACTGCACACACTTCCGCCAGCGAGGACCTCTGTCCATGTGTGAGTCCCCGGGCGAGTCTGGGAGGCACCCGATTTCTGCTTCGAACCACGGGTGTGCAGCAGGTGTGCACCAATCGCCAGAGCCATCCCAGACTGAGAGAGTCCGGGGACCATCTTTTTTTTTTTTTAATTTATTTATTTTTATCTCAATCACAGGTTAGGTACTTTGAATCCCAGGCGTCACCCCCTCCCCCATTCCCTCCTACCCTCCCACTCCCTCCCTCATCTCCTTCTTCCCCGCCCCCTCCAAGTCCACCATCAGATGAGGACCTCCTTCCCTTTCATCCAACCCCAGCTTATCCTGTCTCCTCAGGGCTGGCTGCAAAGTCCTCCCCTGGGATCTAGCCAGTCTGTCACTCCCCGGCTTGTATGGGGAGGGTCAAAGAGTCAGCCATCAAGATCATGACTGAAACAGTCCCTGTTTCCCTGAATAGGGTCTTCAGCCCTACACCAAGATATCATGGGCCCCATCCGTGCAGGGGTTCCAGTCCACAACCACACATGGTCCTTGATTGTAGGACCATCTTGACCACACCACACACTGAGGGCAAACACTGCACGCATCCGCCTGCATAAACCTCAGTTCGTGTGTGTGTGTATGTGTGTGTGTGTGTCCACGGGCCAGACAGAGAAGGCCTCGAAAACCATTTCAGACAGGCCTGCATTCAGGGGAGATACACCAACCCAAACCCACTGTGTGTGCCCCAAATATCATCTCAGACCGTGGTGCACATCCCCTGGCCCAGACAGGGGTGCCAAATCTCCATTTCAGGGGAGAGCCCTTAGCAACAAGCCCAGGACGGAGCACAGAGCCCTCAGATGACATCTCAAAAGACTGAGGAGCTAAACCTCCAGACCAGAGGGGTGACCAGCCTGCAGTGCTCACAGCTTCTAGCACAGAGTACGAAGCCGGGCCAACAGAACCCACAATAGAGTTCAACTGAGACAACACACACTAACAAACCACCGGAAATCCCTGATCTTCTTGAAGAATACTCCTGACACAAGAGATTGACAGATTCAGACTGAAGTACAGCCTTAAAGCACAAACAGCTCCCTGGTTATATATAAACAAATGCCCAGAAATCGGTGAAAGAACTCACCTAACAAACATCAGGATACCATGGCCCCACCAGAAACACCCAAAATCAGTGGAGATTTTAATTCAGCAGAGAAACAGGAAAATCATGTTAAAGTTTTGATTATGCAGATATTGGAGGAACAAGAGGAGAGACAAAAAGAGGAAATGAACAAGGCCCTCAAAGAAATGGAGAAGAAATTAACTGCCCACAATCAAAGATAAACAGAGGGGAAACAACCAAAATAGGAGACACAGTCAATCAGTTGAAGGAAACGGTACAAAGCATGAAAACAGAATTAGAATCTATAAAGAAGACGCAAAGGGAGAAGAACCTGGAACTGAAGAACTTAGAGAAAAGATCAGGAATCACAAAGGTAAGCATCACCAATAGAATACAAGAGATGGAAGAGAGAATCTCGGGAGCTGAGGATATGCTGGCTGAAATGGATTCCTGACTCAAGGAAAATAAAAAATCGGAAAAATACCAAGCACAAATCATCCAAGAAATTAAGGATGCCATCAAAAGATGAAACCTAAGAATAATTGGAATAGATG
>CM053766.1:7832689-7862974 GCA_028658305.1 Pachyuromys duprasi | reverse complement strand
TAAATACAATTCTCTAGAAAACCTGACAGCCTAAGTTTGATTCCTGGAAATCGCATGATAGAAGGAAAGAATTGATTCCTTTTCACAAGTTGTGCTCTGTTCTCTGTGCATTTTCCATGGTTGTATGTCCTTCTCACACCAGAAATACATAAACAAATATAAAAAAGAATATTTACAAGGTTTCGTTACACCACTATTTATTTTCAGCATGTTGACCAGTTACGACTTTCTATGTTAACTGTATTATTGTGCATTTCTGCAAGAAGCTTCTGTGATGAAGGCTGGGCACCCCATTAATCTATAAACAAGGGTATTTAAAAGGCAAAAAAAAAAGAAAATGATAGAAGGGTTTAGAAAAAGTGAAAAAGCCATAAAGAAATGGGAGCGGTTATTTTGTTTGGTTATATCTTTGCTAAAATTACTTTTTTTCATTTCATGGAAACTTTCCTTTTTGTTTTATGATTAATATTTGTTTGTTTGTTGTTTCATATGTTACATCTAGACCACAGATTTTCCTCCATCCACTCTTCCCACTCTCTCTCTCCTCCCCTCTCCCCCGTGCTCCTGTTCTGTTGATATTGTGTGTATTGGGATCATTTTCACCTGTTCATGGTTTCTTTTTCACATTCTCTTGACACCCCAGTATGCTCTACCTGAAATCAATGAAACTGTGAAGTTCAGGACTAAAGTTTTACTGAATTTATGACCAACAAAAGAAAGAAAAAATCTCAGTGTAAATGAAGAGATGCAAGGATAACGCAAATTTGAATTTCTCTTCTAGGACGAAATTAAACAAGAACATTGCTGTTGCAGGATCACACTGTGAACCCCACTATTGTGGTGTATACTGGAAAAACCTGTTTCTAGTTGTTGTAGTTCTAGCTCATTCCCTAACACACACCTTTAATATAAGAGCAAAACCACAGAGAGTAAGAGGAAGTCAGGAGGATGGATAGGGAGATGCATAAGAAGTAGAAGAGAAGAAGATTAAGTCTGAGGGTTTTTGAGATTGTGTCAAAAAAGGGGCTGCTTTTTCCTTTGGGGACATCAGCAGAGGAAGAAGGTTAGCTGAGTGCTCTTTATGCTCTTCTGAGCTAGCAAGCTTTCACTCCAACATCTTTACTGATAAAATAGAACATTTGAGATTTTGTTAAAAACAAATTACGTGATTATAAAGGACAAAACTTTATCTTAGGTAGTGACGACTAGCAGCATGGCTGAGAGAGTGTGAAGGGGTAGGCTACAATCTGATTAACCAAGTATTACGTGTTTTCTCAGTATAACTGATGAAAAAAATATAGCAAAACTTTCAAAACTGTTATTTAAATTTTGGGCTTAATTACATATGTGAATAATAAAATAAGAGAACATGTCTTTTAGTCTCAGAAGCTGAACAATTTTATGATCCTTATTAAATATTGCATTAAGCAGTCTACATGTTTTAAACTGAAATTGCCCTGGAGATATTATACGTCACCACTGTAGTGATTAATCATCTTGTAAGGAAAAGTCTACATTGGAAATATCAAAAGCTAAACAAGATTTTAATTTTATGAAAAGAGCACTAAGTAGTTATCTAGGAATCAAATCAGGAAATAACAAGCTTCTAGAGATTATAAGTAGTACCTATTATATATCTACTAAATAGAAGGACAGTAAAGCAGACAGAGAATTTGTCCAGAACTTAAAAAGTCAAGGAGCTGCATCTGGTGAAGGTCTTCTTATTGGAAGATTAGAAGGTGTGGTTCATGTATCACACAAGAAGTGCAGTGTAAGAACTTATGGTAGCTCCATTTAATGACTTCATCTAATAGTAATCACTTCCAGTGGACTTACCTGAAGCACTACAGTCAGCTGATGTTTCAATCTTCATAATAACGATTAAACTTCAACCATATTTTCAAAATGAAAAATTATATTCAAACCAAAGTAGACAGCCTTATCTAACTATGTAGACATTTACTTTGTTCTCAGCACTCTGTTTTCTCTATGAGCATGACTGCTATTTTTGGCCCATTTCCCAAAACTGGCACATCAAAAGAAGCCTCTTCCTGTTATCCCTTTGCCTCTCAGCCTCACCAGAGCAAAGAACAATTCTCAAGTGTGTTTCAAAAAATATTGAATGTCTCACTATAAAACTGTATGGTACCCAAATGACATTGATCTAAATAATGTAAGCTTCTACTTTAGAAACAAAGAATAAATTAAACCCAAAACAGATAGAAGAAAAGAAATAATGAAAAATTGAACAGAGATTAATGGAACTGAAATGGCAACTGTAAAGAGAAAAATCAATTAAACTAAAAGTCAGTTCTTTGAAAATTTCTATAAAAATGATAAACTTTGAAGCATGCTAAACTAGAAAAGGTACCAGAGACAAAAATAACCAGTATGAACAATGAACTGGAAGGACCATTGCTACTGCCCATAGGCATCAGAAGCCTTTGAACAGCTCTCCACCCACAGTTCTGATTACTAGGGTGAAATGGACAAATTCTTTAAGCTATAAACTATAAAATCACAATCGATGACAAATGGATAACCTGAATATCTGTACATCCATCAAAATAATTCGAATTAGTTTTTCAGTCTTACAATAATATGTATCACCAGATCCAGATGGTTTCATTGATTTAATTTTTAAGCATCAGTTGAAGAAATAATAGCCACTTTTATAGTATCTTCCCAAAAATAGAAGGAAAACTTTCCAACTCATTTTATAAAAAACCAGTACTTACTAAGGTCTGGACAAATGTCTTCAAAATTCCACTTGTTTTATGCTAGTTTTCTATCTCTTTCACACTCTTGGAAGGCATTGGGAACATGAGGGAGCAAAGGCTGATGGGAAGAAGTAGGACCACTGTTAGTATGGCCTTGAAAAGTCTATTGAGACATTGGCCCCTACCTCTGTCCTTAATGCACAGCTTGCACACTATTTCTAAGACATATTTCACCATAATGTACAATGAAGCCAATGGATCACAAACATTTGGAAGTATGAGCTGAAACAACCTGAATTCTTTTAATATTGGTTATCTTAGTATTTTGCTAAAGCAATACCTAAATTTAAGACTAAGTACTGTTGTTACAAAAGAGCCTTAGCTGGACTTGGAGGGGGTGGGGAGGAGATGAGGGAGGGATGGGGAGAGTGGGAGGGAATGAGGAAGGTGGCTATGCCTGGGATGCAAAGTATGTAACCTGTGATTAATATAAAATTAAATAAATTACATTAAAAAAAAACAAAGGAGCCTTAGTCTTAATGAATATAAATGCTAAAGTACTCAAATCAAGCTCAGCAACACATAAAAAGGAAAGTCCTCTCACACTTATTAGGCAAGGAACAGCCTCTTAAATGTCTGGTGTGTGTTTTGAATGTTTCAATGATTATTTTCACAAATTTCTGTAATGATTTCTTGCTCCTCTTCCCAAGGGTCCAGCCTGTGGGTGAGGGTAGAGGGTTCAGGTCGAGGAGGCAGACAGCACAGAGTTACCACAGAGACACTGGGAGCTGGAAGTCGGGTGAAGCAAACAGAGGGTAAGTGGCTGCAGACTCATTTATTTAGGAAGAGACAGCAGGTTATGTGGCTTTGGAAGACCAATTAGGTTCCTCCACACCATCTTCGAGCCAGCCAATGAATGTTTGTCTCTCCAAAGTCACATCATGTACTTCCACAACCACATCCACTGAAGCTGTTCCAGGCTGTGAGCCCTAATGGTCCTTTGCCAGCAATGTTCACGATGATTTACATGATCGTGTTTTCTTTTCATCTCGTACATGATATGTTTCACTAGCTGAGTTATGAACGTTCATTCAGCTTTCATCTGCACCTAGTATTAAAGACAAGAAATGACACCCGCTTTTCCCATCACTAGTAAATGGAGTACTAGAATTCCTAGATAGTTTCATAAATATAAGGGAAGAGAGAGCAAAAGTGCACAGAGTTCATGGGAGAAACAAAACTGTCTATTTACAGGTGGTATTATTACCTAAATATATAAAAGCCAATAAAAAAAACTGAACAATTAGTGAATACAGCAAGGTTTCTGGGTCAACATTCAACGGTCAATTATTTCCTTGTATATAAGGAAAGGAATTTTGACCATTAAAATTTAAAATAGTATTTATAATTACACCAAAAGATGAAATTCTGAGGTAAAAGACATTTGGGTATCCATATTAAAAGGAAAAAAAAGGACAGAAGGAAAGGAAGAATAGAGAAATACAAGGAGAGAAAAAGGAGAAATGGAGGGAAGAAGGAAGAGAGGGTGGGAAATGAGATGGAAATATGGAAGCAGGCAGGAACACCCTTTTCACAAACATTAAGTCAAAACATAACCACAGATCGATATGAGTGGCAGGTTCTCTGATCACCTGCCCCTGGGGAGTGCAGCCTTCCAGGCCACAGAGGAAAATGATGCAGCCAATACTGATGAGACCTGATAGACTAGAGTCAGATGGAAGGGAGGAGGACCTCCCCTATCAGTGGATTAGTGGAGGGGGGAAGAGGGAGGGAAAGTGGGATTTGGAGGAAATGAGGGAAGGAGCCACAGCTGGGATACAGGATGAATACATTGTAATAAATAAAAATAATCAAAATTTAATAAATTAAAAAATTTAAAACTAAGTGTGTAAATCTCACATGTAATGAGGAATTGTAGAGTTGAAATGAGTTTGTAAAATATAATTCAATACTCAATGAGTGAAAGAGACGTCATTTAAGTTGGAATTTTCAATTTTTCCCAACATAATATTCTTATTAATTATTTGGAATTTCATACAGTGGTCCCCAATTATGCTTGCTTCCCATCCATCCCAGATTCATCCTCCCACTTTTGAGTTCTCCTACCCCAAAAGAAAAATACATCAAGTCCAGTTTGTGTTGCCCACATATTTACTGAAGAGTGGTCAAACTCCCAGTAGCCAACATCTTAAGAAGAACTGACTTCTCCACAACCTCCCAGCCCTCCCAACCTCCAGCTCAGCACCAGAAGTCATCAACTGTGCATAGCTACACTTCACCAGCTTTATCATAATTTTTAAGGACTCTCTTCAATAGCTTCTTGTCTGGCATATTTCTTCTGTTTTTTTTTTTTTCTTTTTGGTCAGGGGTTGTCACAGAAGCCTTTAGTGTCTTTCAATTTGAGTTCTCAGTATGCAGTCATTGGTATGACTGCAAAAGAATCTTCCTTGTCCTGTAGCGGTGGTGAGCAGCACTTAACATGCCCTTCACTTGGATTCTGGAAGCAGCATGGACCACAGACATCAACATGGCTTCCAGCTGCAGCATGGATAAGAGCTATCAACACGGCCTCCAGCACAGACCAGAGGTCTCAGACACAAACAGGGCTTTCAGATTGTAACAAGGACAGTGGATTTTTCAGTCTTTAACTGCTCTACAAGTGACATTAAGACATGAACTGTCAAATATCAAAACCAAAACCAATATTTATAGATCAGCATTCTGATAAAAGACATATTTACAAATATGAAAATAATAATTAAAAATGTAGGTTGAAGTTAAGAAGTAAGAAAATAACACAATTTTTAAATTGAGGGGAGAGTCTCAAAAAAAAAAATGACAGAGTACCTGTCCAGAAGCAGGAGCATCTGTAACCATGTCTGGCATCATCTGCCTTGAAGGAAATGCTGATCAAACAACAATGACATTCTACTACACACCAACAGTAGCTTTTGGAACCTAAAATCGGCCACAGTAAATGGCATGTTGGTGTGTGAAACAGGGGAATCTCTATCACTCCTGATGTGAATGAGCACTGCTATAGAAACTTTGAAAGGTCTCTGATAGCTTCGTATAATACTAAACATGAATTTGGCCAGCAAATTACACTCCAGTTTCACCCAACTGATTTCAAATTTATCATTACAAAAGATAAATCTATAAACATTATATTGTCTATTTTCATAATGATGAAAAATTAGAAGCTCACGAAAACTGTTCATTCATCTTTTAAAAATAAGTAAACAGATAAGCTATGTGTGTCCAAAACAGCGTTGTATTAAAAGCCACAATCCACAATGCATCTTGAATGAATTTTAAATGAATATTGTTAATTTAAAGACACAAATCTGAAATACAGCATAAAAGCCCATTTATAAATCATGGAAAAAGTGAAAGTATAGAGAAATTGAAGATACCAGTATGGGCACTGGGATGGAGAGTGGGCTTAATTTAATAAGCAGAAGGAATTATTCTCTGGCATAAGTGTTTTGAGTGAGAAACAATGATAGACTCATTACAATATACATTTGTCAAAATAGAATTCTCTATCATACAAAGTCAACATTACTATATGGAAATAATCAAAGAAATTCAAGGAGGTCAGTGGTGTTATGATAAAAGTGGACTGTGAAAGCACTCAACCAGTGCAATCTCAGGGAATAACATACCCAGTGCACATGGAATGAAGAGGCTCTGATGTGAGCAGTGTTAAAAATGAAGATCATGCTCCATACAGAATATACAAAAAGGAAGCTGCATATTGATGTCAGTAAGTATTCAACAAACACAAATGAGAATTCACAAGCATCTCATAGAGGCACGATACAAATAAATGTTGACAGTCTTCCATCCAGAAGATGAATATTAACTCCATATTCTTTACATGTGGACGGTGAATGGCCATTTTCTACCAGTAAGATAGTCTGGAATGAGGACTGAAAAAGTGACTACTATGAAGCAACCTGAGAGGCACAATCTGCCAGGTGATAAAGGTTAAAACTAACCGTGTAAATCATGTTGAAAATGCAGTCTTGGTATGACTTAATAGAAGAGGCTCTTATTTCTTCGGACTTTTCCCAAAGGTGCAATACCATGGCTTATTCATGAAAATAGGAAATATAAACAAAACCCAAAATGATTACAAAGTATCTGACCAAGACTCACCCAAACTACCTAGGACTCTAAAATTGAGAAGCCTGTGAACCTGTCAGAGTAGACACTTCATGAGAGTCTGCTGCACACACAATGGTTTGCCTGCACTCCATGTTGAGAAAGGAAAAGATAGGTTTTGCAGACACTGCTTTCCCCTGTCACCTTTTGCTGCAGCTGAGGTCAACCCACCATGAGGCTGATAGCCAGCCCTTGGGCCGCATCTCCTTCAAGCTGTGGAAAACTTTTTTATTTTAATTTTAATTTTTATATTAATTACAGTATATCCATTTATTATCCCAGCTGTAGCCATTTCCCTCATTTCTTCCCAACTCCACCCTCCCTCCCTCATGTCCTCCCATGCCCCTCTCCAAGTCCACTGATAAGGGAGGTCCTCCTCCCCTTCCATCTGACCCTAGCTTATCAGGTCTCATCAGAACTGGTTGTATTGTCTTCCTCTGTGGCTTGGTAAGGCTACTCCCTCCTCAGGGAGAGGTAATCAACAGAACCAAAATATCTGGGCTCAGTGGTCTTTCCTGAGATTGACCCCAACCAAGGACCATGCATGGAGATAACCTAGAGCCCTTACACAGATATAACACATGCCAGCTCAGTATCCAAGAGGGTTTCCTAGTAATAGGTACAGGGACTGTCTCTGACATGAACTCAGTGGCTGGCTCTTTGATCAACTCTAATTTTTTGACTTGGGTGCATCTTACCCACCAGAATGTTCCTTCTGTAGCTCAGGAGAGCACCCCCACCTATTTGGTAGAAGTACCCTGTGGTCTCACTGAAGTTCTTTGGGTTCCATATTTTCCTCATTCACCTCCAAGTCTAGTTGGATTGCAGAGTTAAATTTATGATTGTGCATAAAAAGTAAAGAAGAAAAAAAAGAAAGGAAAAGATAAAAGTATGAGTAAAAATATGATTTCAGCTGATAATAACCTATTTGTTGATGTTGATATGAACATATTTTCCATTAGTTTTTCTAACTAAAGACACTATTAGGTATGAAAACTACAAATAAGTTAGGAGATCTCTGTTATCCCAGTTTATTTTCAATTGTGAAAAAATTAACTAAAAGCAACTCAGGTAGGAAAATATTTATTTGGCTTACATATCCCAATCACAGTTCAAAATTGAAGAAAGCCAAAGCAGGAACTCAAGGCAGGAAACTGGAAGCTTGAACTAAAGCAGAGACCATCAGGAACCCTGTATACTGTCCATGACTTATTTAGCTTGCTTTTTTACACACTTATATAAGAATTATTTGTTTTATATTTTTATGTGTAAGAATATTTTACCTGCATGTATGTGTGTGTACTATGAGTGTGTTTGTTATCCCATAGATCAGTAGAAGGCATGAGATTCCCTGGAACTGATGTTATTGATGGTTGAGATTCACCATGTCTAGATGGGAATAGAATCCAGGTGCTCTGCAAGAATAGCATGTGTTTTTAACCATTGAACCATCCATCCAGTCCTCAGACTGCTTCCTTTTAACATCCACCTGTTCAGCTGTGGCATTGCCCAAGGTGGGCTGGACCCTTCCACATAAATCATTAATCAAAATAAACAAAACAAAAAAAAGCCTCACAGAGTTGCCTACAGATAATCTGGTGTAGGCGTTTTCTAAATTGAGGTTCCCTCTACCAAGATGACTCTAGCTTATGTCAAGCTGAAAAAAAATTAACCAACACGCCAGTATTCATAAATTTTCAGTATATATAAAAGTTTTCTAAAACAAAACTTAAAACTTCAGGTATCCTCACAAGTTAAACACAAATTCACTCTATAGACAGTATTTCAGTTTTCTAAAAACAAACTATTCCTATTGTTTCCAAGATAATTATTAAAGACAGAAACTTAGAGCAGAGGTTGAAAAAAAACTAAGTTTATAAAATTTATTATTTAAAAAATATTTATAACAGTATTATATGCTCCAAAATAAAAGAAAGTTTGAACTATCATCATTCAAACTTTAACATGAAAGTGCATCCTGATCTGAAGTGCTTTCTTGGAAGTATATTTTCACACACAAGGAACTCCCAATTCCAATATTAAGATAAAGATGTATACTGATCCAAAGATATATAAGAGAGAACATAGAAGGGTATAAGGAGATGAATGATCTTGAAGAAAGAGAGATTGAGACTCCATGAGACATCCAATAAAATCAAGTGCAGCAAAGTATGGAGCGCCAGGCGCAGCGATCTGCAACCACCACGGTCTAGGAAGAGACAGGGAAGAGTCCCAGAGGCCTGAGAGCCATGTAGCCCTGCCAATGATTGGGTTTCCGATTTTTAGCTTCTAGAGTTGTGAGAGAATAACTTTTTTTTTTACAGCACTTTGCAGTAATTTGTGACATTAGTCAAGAAAGCTATTAAGTGCAGGTTCACAGGGTAGGCTACACCAGTGGCAAAGGACTTTCATGTTGCCTCTCTACTCTGTGCTCTTTCTTTTTTGTGTGGCAATGCCAGGATGCTGGTGGCAACAGGAGCATTTGAATGAACACTTTGATTTTCAAAACCCCTGCAACCTCACACTGGGTTATCTTCTCCTCCCAGGCCTATCTCTCATTCTTATCTCTGCCTAGCAAATCATTCTATTTGGATGAAGGCCTGTGCATTTAATTAAAAATTCCTTTCATGAGGAAATTATTTTTTAAGCCTAAGAGGCCACTTTTAACTTGTTAACTTAATAATATCCATGAGATCACTTTGCTGAAATGTTAAAGCTCCATTCATTGACTTATTTGACAAAAAGGTAAAAATACATACTGGTCAAGAATACTAAGAAACCATGCTCTTTAAAACCTTCATCTGGCCAAGAAGTGGAAGCCCTTTTCTTTCCCAGACTAAAAAGATAAAAGGCATTGTCTTCTATTCTAGTCTTCTTTTATTTCTCAAACCCATGCCATGCCTAGGCTATTCCAAAGTAGTCTCCTGGGAAAAGGGCAAACCTAATTTTTCAGCTCTCAGGAAAAAAAAAATTAAAAAAGGGCTGGAGAACACTGGCTCTCTTCCTTCAGTCATCCCTATTCCCTAGCCAAAGGAACTGTGAGATATATTAAGATAAATAGGAATGAAATGAGTTTTTAACTATGAGAATAAGAGAGAGGCTTTTCAGCAAGATATTTGAGTTCATAGCATAGAAAAATGATTTCACAGTTCTGGGAGACAGAATCACTGCAAAGTTAAAAATTCTGGTTTTACTTAAGATGAGGAGGGATGGAAAACTTTTTACAAACTAAATGTCTGCAAGAAGGCTAGAGCACACTGCCGTTGTGGGTGAAGTCAGAAGTTGTGAAGAATAAATAACAAGGCAGCATTAAGAGCCTAGAATGAAGGTCATTACCTTTACAGAAAACTAATTGCAGTAACCTGTTTAGCATTTGCCTTTCAATATTGTCAAGAAAACGGAGAGGGGCACTAAGCACTAACAGTGGAAGCCTCCTGAGTGAATGGTGCACTCAGCAGCCAGCCTCTCCTGACACTCTTATTCTCCCAGTTCTTTTAGCTGCTAATTTTTGTAGCAATACATACAATAATATTTTCATATGCTGTGTGGATCGCCATTTTTTAATATGACAGTCAAAGTAATGTACAAATTTTCACGATTACAATGCAGATAATATATACAGCAGCAAACAGCAGTGATTATACATGTACCAGCATTCAAATCAAGAGTTTATTTCTGTGTACACAAGTAAGCAGCAGCATCTGCCCTACTGCGGGAGATCTCGGCAAAGGTCACTCTCCCAACTTGTAAGTAGTCTACTCCTTAACCTGTGTTTACTTTAGTTGGGATCCCTAAAAACCAGTGTTCTGAAAATATGATTATCACAAGTTTACCAAGCATGCTTGCTGCTTATTTGGTCTGGAATGATCCCTAATGTCAAAGCTTGGTGCTATTGGAAGGTGCTGGAACTTTGAAGAACTAAGCTTACTGGGAGCTCTTTTGGTCACTAGGGAATTGTAAACGTAGTGTCTAAACAAATGCCAGTTAAATGAAACCTCGACCTTCTGAAGCTATGGGAATTCTCCTACAGGCTGGTACTGGTTAGGGACTCTCCAGGGCAGGCTTCCTAAGCGTTTACAGGCCCTGTTTGTTTCCTAATTAGTGATGCTCAGCTTCTTCCCAATTACATGATTTTCTAATGTCCTCATGGTAAATAATGGGTAAGTTTACAGCAGAGAAGAAACTCTCAGGAAAACATGATAAATTGGGAGGCATATATTTCACCACGATGGAACAGTAGTCAATATTGCTGTAAGATGATTCATAGACCCCTGGTCCTTTTGTCTTCTCAATATTTTCTATTCTGTTGTGGCTATTAATTTATTGTTCCCTGGCAAATAATTCCCACCTTTTAGGTCTTAAACTCACAACATTTTATGATTTAACCTGTATTTTGCTTTATATGACATATTTATTATAAAATTAAATATTACTGTAAAATCCAGACTTATACTTCAAGTGTAGAGCTTCATAAGTTCATATTTTTCTGATTTTGTCCATTACACATTTAAAAGGAACCTCTGTTTTCCCATCATTAGTTTATTTTAATCCCATAAAATGAAAACTCTTGTAGAAGAAATAAGAACTTACTAGTAAAATATTGTGAGAGGATTAAGATAAAATACAAATTTAGAGTTCAGTCTGAAAAAAAGTCATTCTATACAATTATCCAAAATGGTGACTTTCCAATGTATTCTTGTTTCCAATTTAAATTTCATGTGTCCTATTTTTTACTATGTAAAACAAGAGGGTCTTTCTACCTACAGTAGAGAGCTGATTCACAGAGGAATACCTGTGTATCCACTGTGAATGTGTAGTCAGCTGTGCTGTGTTAATTGATCCATGACATCTTCCACTCTGTTCTTATTACCTGCATGGCCTCTTGGGAAATGAAGTGGCAAGCAGAGATTATTTGAACAGTCATATTTATCTTCATTTTTTAGCTGTTTTGTTTTTCTATGGAACAAATACCTCTGTGTTTTTTTTGAAGGTTTACATTCATTGGTTTAAAAAAAAGGGGGGGGAGGTAATATGACCAAGAGAGGAGAGGTGCTCTACAAGGACAAAATATATCAGAGCACAGGGGTCTTCTGAGACTGTTTCTCCAACCAAGGACCATGTATGGATATAACCTAGAACCCCTACTCACATGTAGCCCATGGTAGCTCAGTATCCAAGTGGGTTTCCCTAGAAAGGGGAATAGGAACTATTTCTAACATGAACTCAATCACTGGCTCTTTTGCTCCCCCCCTCACCGCGGAGGGAGGAACAGCCTTATTAGGTCACACAGATACCTGATAAGCTAGGGTCAGATGGAAAGGGAGGAGGACCGCCCCTAGTAGTAGATTTGGAAAGGGGCAGGAGGAGATGAGGTAGGGAATGTGGGGTTGGGAAGGAATGAGGGAGGGTGCTACAGCTGGGATAGAAAGTACATAACCTGTAATTAACATAAAAATATAAATTAATAAAAAAAGACATGAAGTAGCTTCTGGATTATAAAGGTGTATGTGTAGACCTGAGTACATGGAATCTAACTGAAGAGCTATGTTCACAAAGGATCACCCCAAAGGCCAACCCCCAAAAGAACCTCAGCTGGGATGAAAGTCTAAATGTTCACACGATCCTTAATTCATATGATGACACTGACCACATAACTTCCCTCATGACTGGTATCAGTGTCCTTACAAAGGAAACCCCCTGCTGTTTGTGCCAGGTGAGGACACAGCTACATGCCAACCTCTATGAGAAAGGAACACTCAGCAGACAGGTACTCTAATGACCTTGCCCCTGGAGGTCTTCTCCTTCAGAACTATGAGAAAGGAATATTTGGTGTTTATAAACTAGCCTGTTTATGGTATTCAGTTGGGGCAACTGGAATGAGCTAAGATAGTTAACACAGACCTCATTAAAATTCATGAGAACAAATTAATGTGATGATTCATTTGTTATGAGATGAAACAATTCTTTTTGTGTCTAGCTTTCACAATGAAAAAGGACAAATGCTTTTGTGGTTATAAATTACTGGAAATGTACCCTGTGTTGGTCACACAACTGATGTTGTATTAAAGCTGGTAACATTTAGAGAGCTGGCATACAACTATATACCTTAAAAGACCGTTTTTGACAATCTAGTACAAAAATGGGAAATTTAAACCCATTTTCCTAATTTTTCATTTCCTTTATGAAAAAAACCTAAATGTCCTCAGCAGGTCACTCTACAAGATGTACAAGATCTAAATTCTCTAAACTCACTGATTATCACCCTTCATATATACCAAGCACAACATCTAGTGATGCTGACCTTTTGAGTATTTTGCCTTTTTATATGTTCTCATTAAAATGCTCTTAAACTGTATAATCATCCAAGGCTTCACTCAGCTCTCCTTTCCTGTTGTCAGCTTTCTCAAATCTCCAAATTTCTACCTGGACTTGTGCATGGCATGTTTTTTCATTACCTCATGATCAAGAATCTTCACATAGACTCTAAGCATCAGGATCACAGGTAATGCAACTTTCTGTGTCTCACAGAACTGTGCAGTAACAGGCACACTCTGGGTCTTGATATATAACATATGACATATAAACATATAAATAACAAGTAAATGTCACATATTTCCACAATATATGCTTTGAAGTATTTAATCAGGTTTTTCGGGAAATTGAAATGACAAAATTGAACAAGTGTATTAGCATAAACAATATGTTCAAATGATAAACATCTTTTCTTGTTATACCATAAAGTATATATTTTATCAAAATAAGTGCTATTATTTTGTCTTTTAATTGCAATACTTAAAATATTGATGATATATAAACCTAGTGAAAATTGACTTTTAATAACAGCATATTAAATATGAATCGCAATTGGAACAACTGGATAAAGGAAAGATTCTCTTGAGACTTTGGAGACAGTGCTAGGTTTCTAGAAGTTGTTATTCCTCAGCTTTTACTGCAGGTATTAGGGCCGTTTAATCTAATTCTCTGGACAACACCACATTGCCTATTTTATCTGCATCACACTTTCTCACTATTCAACATTTTTCTCACCTATTTTATGTTTATTCTTCTGTCATCAATTTTCTATATGAGAGTATTTATGATGTGTTTTTATTTATCTCCATCATTCAACTGTTTTCTAAGCAAAAATACGGTAGTAATTAAATTAAAATGAAAGTCACTAAAATTTTAAAAGTATAGTCATGACCATAGAGAAATAGGATGTTGCATAGAGTCTGTTTTGTGCTCCTTTCACTATTCGATACATTTCTGTGTTTCTAAGTGCATATATTTATTCACATAAAATCAGTGTTAAAGTATGTGTTATATAATATTTGTTACACATATTAATGTGTTTCATGACATATTCGTGCAAATAGGTCACATAGTTTGACCATAATCACCACCCCAACACTTTATTCTCTCTGCCTTTCCTAATCCCACTTCTCAGTCTCTCTTCTTTCATCACACAACACACACACACACACACACACACACACACGCATGCAAGAATACACACACACACACTCACGCAATTTTCTATATCTATACAAACCCTGAAATGAACAAGTGAGAGAAAATATGATCTGTGCATTTCTTAGCCCGACATATTTCACTTCATATGATGATCTCCACTTTCACATGATTCCCTGTAATTTCATTACTCTTTATGGCTGAATAAAACGTACTCAATCATGTACATATACCATAGTTTCAAACCCTTCATATTTTGATATACATAGGCTGAGCCTAAAACTTATGATGAATAATACTTCAACAAACATAGACATCTACACATTTCTGTGTTATATTTCCTTAGAATTCTTTGGCTATAGACTTGAAAATGGCATCACAGGATTACATGATAGTCCTATTTTTAGTTTCTCTGAGGAATGTTCATACTAATTTTCAGTGTGTGAACTGACTTACACTGCTACCAGAAATGAATATGAGAATTCCCTTTCCCCTGTACCCTTACTAGCATTTGCTGTTACTTGTTTTCTTTATGATAGCTGTAATGGGGTGAAATATCAATGCATCTTTAATTTACACTTCCTTAATAGCTAAGGACTTCCATCATGTTTTCATAGATTCAGTCACATTTTTCTAATAGATTTTGAGAACTATTTTCATTAACCTATTTATTGACTGTTTTTCTGGATGTTTTGGTATTTAGCATTTGTTTGTTTGCTTTTCAGTTCTGTATATATTCTAGATATTAATCATCTGTCAGATCCATAGCTAGAAAACCTCTTTAGTCTGTTCTTTGGGGTGTCTCTTTATGTGTCTCCTCATGAGCATAAAAGATTTCACCTTCATGCAACAAGTGTGTTGATGCAATTATTTTCTAAAAAATAATTGTGCCAGTATCTCAAGATGTTACCCCCAAGACGTCCTCTATTAAATTCAGCAATCCAGACTGCTCATTACATTTAAATAGATTTTCGTACAGAATAGGAGATATGCTTCTAGTCTTACTCTTCTACATGTGGATATACACTCTTCTTAACATTATCTGTGTAAAAGCTGCCTCTTCTCCAACATGTGCTTTTGATGTGAGAAATCAGAAGATTTAGCTACATGAGTTTACTATACACCTTGTCTCCTCTTGTACTGAGCTGTGTGTTTGTTCTTGTTGCTCTAGAAACATGAAACCAGCCATAGTGTTATCTCAGGATTGCGTTGGCTATTCTGGGTGTTTTGTGCTTATATATGAACTTTAGTTTTTTTTTCATATTTCTATTGAATGATATTATTAGAAGTATGATAGGGATTTTATTGAAAATGTAGATTAGCTTTGGTACTAAAATTATTTTTACAATGCTAATACTACTGGCCCAGGGGCATGGAGGATCTTTCTCTTACTGTCCTTTTCAATTTCTATCTTCAGCACTCTGAAGTTTTTTACTGGAAAAATGCACAGTGTTCTTGGTTAGACTTTTTCCATGATGATTATTTTGAAGGTTTTGCCTTACTGTTTGTTTATCTGTTTTTCTCAAAATGCTTGGTAAGTCAGAAGGTCACTAAATTTTCTTTGTTCAATTTGTATCACAATATTTTGTTGATAGAATTTAACAGACCTAAGAGTTTTGAGGTCTTACACTTTTCTTACATCTAAGATCATATTTCCTATAACTAGAAGTAGTTTGAATTTCCATTTCCTATTTGTATGTCTTATTTCTGTCTATTGCCATGTTTAACAAAAACTCTAAATGCTGAATAGAAGGCATTTGCTCAACCATGTTCATAGCAGCTTTATTCATAACAGCCAGAATCTGGAAACAACCCAGATGTCTCTCAATTAAGGAATGGATACAGAAATTGTGCAACATTTACACAATGGAATGCTACTCAGCAATTAAAAACAAGTAAATTATGAAATTGCAGGCAAATGATGAGAACTAGAGAAGATTATCCTGAGTGAGGTATCCCAGAAGCAGAAAGACACACATGGTATATACTCACTCATAAGTGGGTATTAGCTACATAATATAGGATAATCATATGAAAATATGTACAGCTAAAGAAGCTAAGCAAAAAGGAGGGCCCTGGGTAAGATGCTCAATCCAAATTCAGAAAGGCAAACTGGATAGATATCAGAAGAAGGTGAAAACAAGGAACAAGAACACAGCCTACCACAGGGGGACTTTGAAAGAGTCAACCCAGCAAGATATTAAAGCAGATGCTGAGACTCAAACATACTTTTGGCAGAGTGCAGGGAATCCTTTGGAAGAAGGGAGAGATAGAAAGATCTGGAGGGGACTGGAGCTCTGCAAGGAGAGCAACAGAACCAAAAATTCTGAGCAAAGGAGTGTTTTCTGAGACTGATACTCCAACCAAGGATCAGGCATGGAGATAACCTTGAACCCCTACACAGATGTAGCCTATGGCAGCTCAGTGTCCAAGTTGATTCCCTTGTAAGGGGAGCAAGGACAGTCTCTGACATGAACTCAGTGGCTGGCACTTTGATCACCTCCCCCTGAAGGGGGAGCAGCCTTGCCAGGCCACAGAGGAAAACAATGCAGCCAGTCCTGATGAGACCTGATAGACTAGGATGAGATGGATGGGGAGGAGGACCTCCCCTATCAGTGGACTAGGCAGCAGCGTAGGGGGAGAAGAGGGAGACAGGGTGGTATTGAGAGGAGATGAGGGAGAGAACCATAGCTGGGATACAAAGTGAACAGATGGTGATATTTAAATAATTAATTTTTTTAAAAAAATTCAACAAAATGCTAGTCATTTGAATTAAGAACCACTAAGAAACAGTATCCACAAGAACCAAGTGTAATTTATATTAATGGTGAAAAGATGATTGAATGGAAGCAAACATTAAATAAAAGCAAGTCATCTCAACAGATGAGAGAGAAAAATGTGATCATCACAACATCTGCTGGCAAAGCATTTAATGACAGTCAACAACCCTTTGTGACATGTATATCTATAATGAGAACATTACACACCCTATGCTTTATGCAGAGCTAACATCACACCATACAGGACTAAGCTGAAGCATTGCTTCTGCGTTAAAAAACAAACCTTTCCATTTTTCACTACTTTTGTTCAACTATTATAATAGTATAATTCATGGAGAGAACAACTAGGTAGAAATAGGGGGATATTGATAGAATACTTAGACTTGGTAGGATTTTAAATAGAGAAAAATTTAAAGAAAAGAACAAGTTTTGAAGTGGTAAATAAATGTATAAAAGGACAGTATACAAAATCAACAACAAATTTAGTAGAATTTTAAGAAAATTTACAAATTTACAGGAAAAAATACTTATAAGAGATATCAAAGAAAGGAACTGTTCAGGAACAGACTTACCCAAGCTAGTTAACAAGCTTATGATAATAACAACACAGTGAGGAAGGACAGTGGACACTAAAAAGAGGGAGAGATTCAGCTCTTGTTTATGGATACTAAGAATTAACAGCAGGAGTGTGCACATATTCCAAAATTTAATACCCATCATATCCCAATGCTTTTTCTCACAGAAATACAAAGAAAAAAGGAAAAAACCAAATTTATGTTTCATCTTAAAGTATCATGAATAGTCAAACAATCTTAATAAAATAAATAACAGAATGGAAATCACACTGCCTGGTTTTAAAACATATTCCTAAAACCATAAGTAACCAAAACAACATGCCAGTGGCATAAAAATTCACATATAGGCAAACAGAATATAAGTGATGATAAGAAAACTGAATATCCACATGCAGGGTGAGGAAATGAGGCACCCTATTTTGCACTACATAAGTTTGTGCACATACACACACACATACACACACATTCAATTCAAATTCAATGTAACACTAAGAATATGAAACTATAGGAAGAAAACATGAATAAAATACTTGAAAATGTTCAATAGGTTTATTTCTGGTCTAAGAAATGACATGTATGACTTTACAAAAGGCAACAGGCTGAAACATGTCAAAAAAGATTTCACCGATCTAGAAAGCATTTTCTTTAGCAAAATAAATAAATAGTAATGTCCATAAAATGGAAGAAAAGATTTACAAGTTATTCTGTCCATAGAGAATATTAACAATAGAGCAAAATAAACAGAGAAAAAGCATGTAATGCGATTTTTAAATGGGAAAGTGATTTTAAATAAGTCATTTCCCAAAGATTTAAAAATGGCCAACACTTATCCCCAAAATGTTTAAAACATTAATTATTGTGGGAACACAAATCAAAACAAAGTTGGGCAGCATCTCATCCAGTTAGACTGAGTATTGGCAAAAAAGAAAAGAAATGTTAAGAAGTATATGAACAAAGGATAAGTCTACATATAATTGGTGGGAATATAAAATAGCCACAATGAAGAGGATGAAATTTTCTCATCTTCGTCAGTCTTCTACTCCTGTGAGGAGACATCATGACTACCGCACCTCTTAAAGAGAAAGTGTTTTGTTACAGCTGGCTGACAGCTTCAGAGGTTTAGGCCATCATCATCATGGCAGGGAGCAGGGAAGCATGCAGACCCACATGGGGCTGGTGAAGTAGATGAGAGTTTTACATCTGGAACTGCAGGCAACAGAAAGAGGTAGCCAGGGGGTCTGGTTTGGTCCTTTGAAACCCCGAAGCCCATCCCCAGTGACACACTTCCTTCATGGAGGCCTCAACTACTCCAACAAGGCCACACCTCCTCATCTTTCTAAAGTAGTGCCACTCCCTAGTGACTAAGTATTCAAAAACATGAGCCTATGGGGAGCATTCTTATACAAACCGCCACAATCTAGAAACAGAATTACTATGATCAAACTAGCCCACTACTGGGCCTATAGAAAACAATTTTTTTCTATAGCAGCATGCTTATTATAGTAGTATTCAAATTAACTAAGACACAGAATTATTCTAGATACCTGTCAAATAATCAATGAATGAAGAAAAGATGGTATGGCCAGACAAGGAGGGACATGCCTGTAATTCCAGCACTTACCATGATGGGAGAGGAAGATTGTTTCTTTTAAGGTCAGGCTAGTGTATACAAAAATGGTAACAAGAAAAGAAAGAATAAAGAAAGCAAAGGAAAGAAAAAGGTACAAAAAATGGAATTGTTATATAAAGCAGCATGGGATGAAATTTAGAATATTGTGCAATGTGAAACAGGGCACATACAAAACCTGTCATAGGCGCATACTCTCAACCAAACCAGACAGAACAGTGAGTGCCAAGCTATAGTAATAGTGCAGAAGAGAACACAGCTGGAGGGAGGTGGGAGGTGGGTAACGACTGGAAGGAGTAACTAAGCAGAACTTCCAATGTTGTGCAGCAGAGTAGGAAAATTGTAACGGATGTCAACTATACATTCAAAATAGCTTATAGGGAAGATTTTTAACCCATAATACAAGTGATTCATGTCCAAGGTTATAGATATAACAGATACATATTATGTGCATATGTATTAAAGTATCCTGCATAATGTAACTATGCATAGTTACATATCAATGCACAGTAAAAACATGCTTCTTCTCTCCAAATAATAAAACAAAATTTTTGCATACCTGTCATTAGAAACATATTTTCAAATAAAGATGGAAATTTCAGATGAGAAGATACAAATTATAAGTTATACGCTTTTGAGTAACTGAATATCAGTAATTTTTTAAAAGATGAATAGTTTTAATATATTTCTTAGTTTTGTATAATGCAGAAACTACACAATTTTATCTAATAATTAAAACCCATGCAATAATATTTTACCTTTTATAATAATTAGGTTTTGATGAAAATAGTCTGCCCTGCTACAATGATCCAGCAGCATAGACAGTCTTCATTTCAGTTTTCCTGCTCTGGTGAGAAAAGAACTCTGACTCCCACATCTCTCTACACTGATAAACAGGATAGAAATTCTGTTCAAGAGAAAGTTTATTCACCGTGGAAACAAAGTATTGATGACCTACTCCCACCCATGGCATTTATTTGTCATGGGACAAGGTCTCTTAAAGTCTCAGTGTCATTGTTTTATGAGTAAAGTTTGTTTGAGCCGAACGTTCTACTTTTACGGATAAACTGCCATTTGTAATGGTGTTATCTACTTTCTGCAGAACCTGTTGTAGCATCCTTTCCTGTCAGTACAAAAACACATCAGAGTCACATTCAAAGGCCTCTAGAATACCAGAAGCAATTAATTTACATTTACATAAAATATATAATTTTTATATAGAAGAAAAATCCTACATTTGCTCTAAAAAATATCTCAGAGTTACTTAATTTAGTGAAACTGAGAGACTAACCTTTTGCATATAGTCTGTGATATCCAAGGAACTGTGGCTTATCTAGGTCTTAAGCAATTCACATACTTAATAAGTGACGTGAGAAATAGTTTTTTTTTTTTATCAACACACTTGTTTTTCCAGGATGGGGGTGTTAGTCACCAAACAATGCTCCACACGCAGCTTGGGTCTCTCTTTTTTCATTTTTATGATAATGGATTTTTTTATCATATTACTTAGTTTATGTGACTGGAATTGTCTCTATGTCATCAATTAAACTATTGTCACCAATTAAACTATTATTTTCTTTATATCAGAAACTATGTATTGGTTTCTAGGATCCAGTGCTGGTTACATATTTGTTCATTCAACAAGTTGTGATTCAGAGATAAATAAGAAGGTCTCCCACCATGGTAGTATAGAGAGAAGCAGGAACACTTGTATCCAATTGTGCAGTAATTTCAGGAAAGTGTACACTCAGGTGCAAGGATGTTTGCTTCCTAGAGAAGATGACATGTAAGCTGAACTTGAAAATTAGTAGTGCTTACCCAGTGAAGGAGAGGACTGAGAGGTTTGAGAAGATTAACCGGAAACCTAAGCATATATATTTATGCAATGAAGATGTTTTTGTTGGTGGAAACACAGCTTCAACTCAGCGAATATTTAAAACTGACTAACAGGACTGGCCATCTGTGAGTGCAGGTGGTGTAAGTTACTGTGACATTAAAATAAGTAAGCGGGAAAGGAAACGCTCGAAACGACTTCTCAAAGGTCACTTGCACATTCTTCCAGAAATTACACTAGAGAAGAAGCAAAAGAAGTCACGGTACCAAAGGCAATAACACCCACAGAAAAAATGACTTCACAAAAAGCTGCCCCTAGAACACCAATGTTAAAAGATGATGTAACACAGGGTGAGATTTTCATAGTCAGATATGAAAGGTTTTAGGGAATGGCCTATTGTGAAAAAAGAACAAATACTGTGGAAGAACAATGTATGCTGAGATGGAACTTTTCCTAGTCTCAACAATGAAAAAGACTTGTTGGATTAATTTTCCTTTTAGCCTTGCAATGTGGAATTAAATTCCTGTTACCTTGAATTAACTATTATAAAGAATGAAGCAGTTTTCTCTATGTATTAATTTTATTGGCTCATTAACAACTATTACTATAATATTAGTTCCAGAATTTTTAAAATGAGATTTAGAAATAAACATAATTAAGACTAACAACTACACCTTTTTCATTAAAAGTAAGAATGTTTTTAATCATAAACCCATTATCATTCAGGCAAAATTCATTAGTTAGTCATAAGCTTAGTATACTATTATCTGTCAGATTATTGTAAAATTAGGAGCTGGGAGGAGTCCCGGAACAACTGAGCCCTCTGATGGCTTTTGAAGTTACTTTATTTACAGTTAAGCTTCAAAAATATTTTGTGTTCTATAACTTTGTGGTTTGTACTTCAGCACCAGAATGAAGGAGCCGTGAGCACAGCTACATCTCTGTCTTTTGGCCATCGAACACACCACCCGCCTTTTATGCGTACCAATCTTTCACCGTGGCTCCATCTCTGTTTGTACAGAGTCCCCAGGAGTGTGGCCTTCCCTTCACACACTGTTACTCCCTGCCCTCTGACATTTACTCTAGGTAAGTAAGAAGATACAGATGGGATTCTCAGATTTTTAAGGAAGCTAGCTGTGTGATATTTCAGGTTGATTATTATTTTTAACCTCTCTTATTTTCTGAATTTAGAGATTGAATGAATCTGTATGTTTTATTTTCAATGAAGTATAAATAAAATTAAATACTTTGTATTATGCATATAAGCAGATTTATAGTGACTTTTTAAAATAATACTTATTAGTATAATCATTATTACCACCACTCCATTACTATACTATGTACTAGTAACTTATTCATAAAGATGCATGGAGTGTTGGTAGCATAAATTTTATTCATGTAGAGTGTTAGCTATATATTTCTGGAAGTAATGGTTCTGCCTTCCATAGACAATACTTAACCAATAATTCATGATATATATATCTCCAGCTCGATAATTATAACTTGGAGAAGCAAAATACCATGACAAGATAAATTTGGGAATTGCTGGATTGACCAATGTTGAAAGGATACTTATTCTCAGCATTTTAATTCACATTAACTATTGCTTGCTGCAGTAAGGAGCATCTCTGATAAACGCTAAGGACAGAACAAATCTACAGTTATAAATATGAGTGTTTAGAAGGCAGTCTGTTCACGTGTACATTTATCAAAACGAGAGTAGCGGGTTCCCATTAAGGCCTATGGTCTCCAGAGCCACTAGTTCTTAACCAGGCTTACAATACCACGCATGCGTTTCCTCCTGTGCAGGGGGTCTTGACTCCAGTCAGAAAGCGGTCGTGCCACTGCAGGCCAGTCTCTACTGTAGCTCAGAGCGTTCATGGCTGCGTAAGACTACTGATGACTGTGCTGGATAGGTTTATGTCAGCTTGACAGAGTTAAACTCATCTGCAAAAATGAAACTCAAGAAAATGTCTCCAGGAGAGCCAAGATGGTGGCGCCGACCACACAGGGTACCTGAATAATAGCTCTGCAGTGAGAGCAGAGTGACACGTGGCTGAACTGTGAGCCCACCAACCTTTCCCCCCCCAAAAAAATACAACAAACAAACAAACAAACAAACAAACAAAAACCCTCCGTCTGTGTTTCTCAGGTGAGAGCAGAACCCATAGGCACGCTCAAGGGTCCATCTTCAGGCCACCCCGCTAATCTGGAAAAAGTTCTCGGACTCCTGCCTGGCACTGCCGCAGTGCTAGACCAACTTTGTGGCTCACTCTCACTGTCCTTGGAGTGGATACCTTCTGGTACTGGGGGTGAGGTTCTAAACTCGGACTCCCACTCTCACTATCCTGTGGACACCTTATGGGTACAGGAAGCTCCTGGTTCCAAACCCTGAGCCCACTCTCACCGTCCTGTGGATACCTTCCAGTGATAGGAGGGGGCAGGGTACGGCTCCAATCTTGGGGCCCACTCTCACCATCCCAGACTGGAAAACAGCCCCAACCTCAGGCCCGCTGAGGCTCAGGACACAAGAAAGCAACACAAGGTACTGCTCCAAGGCCAAACCCATCTCCCTAAGAAGACCAAAAGAACCTCTGAACTCAGAGGTTCTCTAAAACATCTGTGCCCAACAAAGTGTCTGAGCAAAGTGCCTGGGCTCACTGATCTCAGACCAAGAAAGCCAGTGGCAGGGCAGCTGACTCCAGAACTTCTCTCTGTGAAAGAAGGATTCCTGAGCTCCTGAGGATTCCATGTGCTCCTCAGGATCAAACACCTAAGAGGAACCGGGGAATTCCCTAAGAAGCATCTGCCAGTCTGAGATCATTCCCACTGATCTGATATGAGTTCTATCCATCTTCCTGTCCAGGGCTCTTCCCATATCCCCGACTCCCCATACTTCTGTAGGCAACAGGATCTAACATCCAATGCCAGAGACAACCAGATGGCTAAAGGTCAGCATAAAAACACAATCAACAAAAGCCAAAGCAATGTGGCTTTTCCAGAACACAAAGGCAAGCAAGGCAGCTCTGGATGACCTAACACAACTGAAACACGAGAAAATGACCTTATATCTCTGCTTACAAAGAGTATAACAGGGAAAATGAATAAACTCCATAAAGAAATACAGGAAGCCCTGTTGGTGGACTTGGAGGGGGCAGGGAAGAAGGAGATGAGGGAGGGAGTGGGAGGGTAGGAGTGAATGGGGGAGGGGGCTACGCCTGGGATTCAAAGTACCCAACCTGTGATTGAGATAAAAATAAATAAATTAAAAAAAAAGAAAAAAAAAGAAATACAGGAAGAAATATAGTCAAACAGATTAAGACCTTTAGAGAGGAAATAATTAAATTATTGAAGAGGAAATACAGGAAAGTTCAAACTAACAGATGATGGAATTAGACAAATCATATAATGAAAGGCAAGAAAATACAAACAGGTGAAGAAAATCAAAACAGTTCAAGATCTGAAGATGGAAATAGAAACATTAAAGAAAGCACAAACTGAAGAAATCCTGGAGAGTGAAAATTTAGGAAAGAAAACAGGAACTACAGAAATAAGCATTAGCAACAAAATATAGGAGATGGAGGAAAGAATCTTAGGTACAGAAGACACAATGGAAAAGAATGATGCACCCATCAAAGAAAATGTTAAATCCAAAAAATTTCCTGACACAAAATATCCAAGAAATCAAGGACACCATGAAAAGAAGAAACATAAGAATAATAGGAATACAATAAATAGAAGAGTACCAATTCCAAGGACCAGAAAATATTTTCAACATCATAGAAGAAAATTTCCCTAATCTTAAGAAAGAAATGCTTATAAGCAAACCAGAGGCCTATAGAACACCAAAAAGATTAGACCAGAAAGAAAATCCTGCTGCTACATAATAATCAAAACACTAAATGTATAGAACAAAGAAAAATATTAAAAACTGCAAGGTAAAAAGGCCAAGTATCATATAATGGCAAACCTATCAGAATGACGCCTCAGCCACAAAAAATAGACACAACCTGAAAATGAAGGGCTAGAAAAGGTTTTCAAAGCAAATGGACCCATTAGAATGGAGTAGACATTCTAATAGCTAATAAAATAGATTTTCAACCAAGATTACCCAAAAAATATGAAGAAGGACATTTCATACTCATCAAAGAAAAATTCCACTGAGAAAAAAATCCCAATTGTAAACATCTACACCACAAATTCAAGGGTACCTATATTGATAAAAGAAATATCAATAAAGCTTAAACCACACATAGCTCCCCACACATTAATAGTGGCAGATTTCAACACCCCACTCTCACCAAAGGACAATGAAACAGAAACTAAACAGAAAATAATGACACTAACAAATATCATGAATCAAATGGACCTAAAAGACATCTATAGCACTTTTCACCCAAGCACAAAAGAATTTACCTTCTTTTTGGCATCTCACAGAACCTTCTCCAAAATTGACTGTATAGATGGTCACAAAGCAAGCCTCAACATATTCAAGAAGATTGAAATAGTTGTTTGTATCCTATCAGACCACCATGGTCTAAAGCTGGACCTCAACATCAGAAATAGCAAAAACATGCACATGCATGGAAACTGAAAAACTCTACTCAGCAACATCTGAGTCAGAGAAGAAATAAAGAAATTAAAGACTTCCTAGAATTCAATGAAATGAAGACACAACTTACACAAAATTATGGGGCACAATGAAAGCAGTACTAAGGGGAAATGTGATAGCAGTAAGTACCTTCAGAAAAAAAAAATTGAAGACATCTCATACAAACAATTTAATGGCACACCTAAAAGCCCAAGGGGGGAGGAATGAGCACAAGGGGGGGACAAAAACAAGAGGAGTAGATAGGTGGAAATAATCAAACTAGGGGCTGAAATCAATAAATTAGAAACAAACAAACAAACAGACAAACAAACACAAAAATTCAAAGAATCAACAAAACCAAGAGCTCTTTGAGAAAATCAACAAGATAGACAAACCCTTAGCCTAAACTAAAAGGCAGGGAGACACTATCCAAGTCACCAAGTCAGAAATGAAGAGGGGGACATAAAAACAAACAAACAACAACAACAAAAAAAACAGACACGGAGGAAATCAAAAAAATCAGGTCTTACTTCAAAAGCCTATATGAAATGGACAATTTTCTTGATAGATTTCATTTACCAAAGTTGAATCAAGGTCAGGCAAATAAATTAAATAGTCCTTTATCCCCTAAGGAAAAGTTTCCCTTCCAAAAAATGTACAGAACCAGATGGTTTCAGTGCAGAATTCTATCAGTCCTTCTAAGAAGAACTTATACCAATACTCTTCACTCTTCCACAATATAGAAACAAAAGGAATATTACCAAACTCATTCTATGGAGCCATAGTCACCTTGGTACCTAAAACTCACAAAGACTCAAAAAAGAAAGGGAATTTCAGGCCAATCTCCTTTACTAACACTGATGTGAAAATACTCAACAAAATATTCACAAACAGAATCCAAGAACACATCAAAGACATAATCTGTTATGACCAAGTAGGCTTCATCCCAGGCATGCACAGGTGGTTCAATATATGGAAATCCATCAATGTAATCTATCATAGAAACAAACTGAAAGAAAAAAAACCTCAAGATCATCTCCTTAGATGCTGAAAACACATTTGACAAAATCCAATACCGGTTCATGTTTAAAGTTTTGAGGATATCAGGGAGGGAAGGCACATACCTAAATATGGTAAAGAGAATATACAGCAAGCCTATAGCCAACATCAAACTGGAACATCGTCAAAATGGAAAAAAAATAAATCAATCCCACTGAAATCAGGGACAAGGCAAGGCTGCCTACTCCCTCCATATCTCTTCAATATAGTACTTGAAGTCCTAGTTAGAGCAATAGGACAACTAAAGGAGATAGATCACGGGGATTTAGTTTGGAAAGGAAGAAGTTGAAGTATCACTATTTGCAAATGATATGATAGTACATATTAGTGAACCCAAAAATTCTACCAGTGTACTTCTTCAGCTGATAAAAACCTTCAACAAAATGGCTGGATACAAAATTACCTCAAAAAAAAGAATCAGTAGCTCAGCTGTATACAAAAGACAATAGCAACTCTAACTAAAACAATGACTTTTCTCCACAGGGTTGAGTGATTGGCCAGGAGTAGATCACCAGTATCACCTCTTTCATGGCTTAAAGACATCACATAAGAGGGTAGAGTTGATGGAAAAAAGTGTAAGAACAAAAAAACTGTAAGGTGGGTTGCAACAAAGTAAACCTGTTTTGGACATAGCATGACCATTGTCTTAAAAAATTCATGGCAGCTATGGATCTCTACACATCACCTACACAAGCTTGGGTCTCCCCACATTCCATTCTGGAAAAAGAAAGGACTCATGAGACTTCACCCCTCCAGGAAAGACAATTGAAGGTTAGTAGTGGCTGGAAGAAGAAACTGATACTTTGTTATAGTGGGAGAAAATAATAAATTCATTATTGTGTGAAACTGTCAGGTCATATATGAATAAATAAATAAAAGGATGCCTTAGTGCAGTAATTCTTTAGTGTTTTTTTCTTTTTTAAAACTTATTGTTGTTGTTATTTACAACTTATTCACTTTGTATCCCAACTGTAGACCTTTCCCACATCTCTTCCCAATCCCCCCCCACCCTCTGCCTTCTCTCCCCATGCACCTCCCAGAGTCCACTGATAAGGGAGGTCCTCCACCCTACTATCTGACCCTAACATATCAGGTCTCATCAGGAATGGCTTCATTGTCTTCCTCTGTGGCCTAGTTAGGCCACCTTACAAGAGGAAAGTGATCAAAGAGCTGACCACTAAGTCCATATCAGAGACAGTCCATGCTCCCTTTACTCCACATGGAGACTGAACTGCCCAAAGACTATATCTGAGCCTGAGGTCTAGGTCCTCTCTCTGAATGGTTCTTGGAGCATCAATCTCTGCAGACCACCCTGAGCCCAGATCTTTTGCCTCTGTTGGTCTCCTTGTGGAGCTCCTGTCCCCACCAGGTCTTTCTCTTTCCCCCTTCTTCCATAAGATTCCATGCACTCTGCCCAAAGTTTGGCTATGAGTCTCAGCAATTGCTTCAACACCATGCTGGGTAGATTTTTTCAGAGGCCCTCTGTGGTAGGATCCTGTCCTGTTCCATGTCTCCTCCCAGTTTCTGATGTCTATCCTCTTTGCTCTTCTGAATGAAAGGACTAAGCATCTTCCCTAGGGTCCTACATGTTGCTTAGCTTCTTTGGGACCTATGGATACATGATTTTTGGCAAAGAAACAAAAACCATACAATAGAAAAAAAGACAGCATCTTCAACAAATGGTGCTGGTCTAACTGGATGACTACCTGTAGAAAAATGCAAATAGGTCCATATTTATCATCCTGCACAAGACTAAAGTCCAAGTGGATCAAAAACCTCAACATAAAACCAAACACATTAAATCTATTAGAAGAAAAATTGAGGAAGAGCTTTGAACTCATTGGCATAGGAGACAACTTCCTCAACAACACACCAACAGCATAGGCTCTAAGATCAACAATCAATAAATGGGTCCTCATGAAACTGAAAAGTTTCTGTAAAGCAAAGGACACTGTCAAATGAATAAAACAACAGCCTACGGACTGGGAAAGGATCTTCACCAACTCTATATCTGACAGGGTCTAATATGCAGAATACATAAGAACCCAAGAAGTTAAACTCCAACAAACCAAGTACTCCAATTAAAAAATGTGGTACAGAGCTAAACATTTGCTGCTCTTATAGAGGAACCAAGTTCTATTTCTAGCACAAATGCATAATGATTTCTTCACCACCCAGAACTCCAATTCCAGGGGATCTGGACCCCTTAGTCACCTGTCATGCACATAATGAATATATATACATGCATGCAAAACATTTGCATACAAGAATTATATCAATTTTTCAAAAGTGCTTATATGTGTTCTTGCCTTTCTCCATCTCCTCACAAAACACCCCATTCTGCACCTGTTGCACAATGGTACACCCTCAAGTTATTTCCTGTGCAAAAAGCTTCTAGCCACATCAGGGTGATCATGAATAAAACCTGGGCATACTTTAGCTAAAAACTGGACATAAATACCTTAATTGAAATTCTTGGATTGGGATTCACGTGCTTCTGCTTTAAATACATTTCCAAAATAAAAGTGTAGCCAGGAACAGCCTTAGGGTCAATAAATGTACATGACTCAATCCAGCTGAGTACAACAATGCAATTACTTCAATGAACAAAAATAGAAGACAAGTGGGAGGACTTACAACTGTGCACAATCCCTACACAGAATTTGTTGCTTCCCAGCCAGGGAGCTTCGAAAACAGACATACTCATGTGACCAGAAAGAGTCACTGAAGTAATGCCGGCTTAGGGAAGAAAAGTACTTCCTGTAGAGTAACAGAAATAAAGACATAACCAAAATACCTTTTTAAAGTGACAGGGCCATGATATTACCAATTATGGCAGTTCTCCATTATCTTAAAATAAATTCATTATCATTCTACATTAGTGAAACAATTTAAGATAATCAAAACCGAAATATATATTTATTCATAATCATGATAAAAGGTACATATTGTTCTCTCTTCTCCCTCATTTTAATGATAACATTGAAATGTGAATAATTTATAATAAAATGTCCATAATTTTATTAAACAACGAATAGCATGTATAGCAGAGTAACATTGGGGCTATAAACATTTTACATGCATTATCTCATTAATAAAAAGATTTATAGAATTTTTTTAAATTTATTTATTTTTATCTCAATCACAGGTTAGGTACTTTGAATCCCAAGTTTAGCCCCCTCCCCCATTCCCTCCTACCCTCCCACTCCCTCCCTCATCTCCTTCTTCCCCGCCCCCTGCAAGTCCACCAACAGGGGAGGACCTCCTTCCCTTCCATCCAACCCCAGCTTATCCTGTCTCCTCAGGGCTGGCTGCAAAGTCCTCCCCTGGGATCTAGCCAGTCTGTCACTCCCCGGCTTGTATGGGGGAGGGTCAAAGAGTCAGCCATCAAGATCATGACTGAAACAGTCCCTGTTTCCCTGAATAGGGTCTTCAGCC
>CM053766.1:7783105-7832189 GCA_028658305.1 Pachyuromys duprasi | reverse complement strand
GGTCACCCCTCTGGTCTGGAGTCTTTACTCCTCACTTTGTGCTAGAGTCTGAGTGTCCAGGTTTGAGATGTCAGCTGGGAGCTGTGGACTCTGCCCTGGGCTTGCTGCTAAGGGCTCTCTCCTGGAATGGAGATTTGGCGCCTCCTTCTGTGCCAGGGGCTGTGCACCACGGTCTGAGATGATATTTGGGGCACACACAGTGGGTTTGGGTTTGTGTGCATCCGTTTTATGCAGGGCTGTCAAAAATGGTGTCCGAGGCCTTCTCTGTCTGGCCCGTGGACAGACACCCGAACTGGGGTTTTTGCTGGCGGATGCGTGCAGCTTTCGCCCTCAGTGTGGGGTCTGGTCAAGATGGTCCCAGGATCCTCTCAGCTGTGGGTTGAGACAGAACTCGGGTTCTTCCCTGATCAGCAGGCGGACTCATACACTGACTGAGTTTTTGCTGGTGGAAGCATTAGGCCCGCGCCCCTGCACTGTGCTGACTGGTCAAAATGGTCCCCCAATCCACTCAGTCTGTGGTGGTTCCAGCGATCGGTTCGCGCCTGCAGCACACCCGTGGGTTGGTGCAGAACTCAGGATCCTCCCAATCTGCCAGCGGACTCACACACTGACTGAGTTTTTGCTGGCGGAAGCGGTTGGCTCGCGCCCAGGCAATGTGTGGACTGGTCAAAATGGTCCACCAATCCACTCAGTCTGGTGTGGTTCCGATGATCGGTCCGAGCCTGCAGCACACCCATGGGTCGAAGCAGAACCCGGAGCAGGTGCGCTCGTAGGGCGCATTTCAGTGAAAAGGGCACAGGGCTCCTCCTGAGACTGCCCGCGAGACTGTGCGATCCAGTCTACAATGGTGGGTGCGGGCACCCAGCTGGCCGCTGGTCCAGATCAGAGCTGTGCGCTGCTGATCACTGGGAAATTTCTCCAGGTAATAACTGGGTGTCCCTAGGGTTTTCCCACTTGATTTTCTCACCGTAGAAGTTCCGCTCACCTGGCACTCACAATGCTGGCGTTTTAGGTCCCAGAGTTCAGTCTCCTGGTCGCTGCATTGTTTCTGCTCTCCTACTCCTCAGACACAGTGTTCTCTCATGGCAGCCATCTTGGATCTCCCTCTGTCAGATTTATAGAATTTAATAGAGGGAATCATACAAAGAATATTATGCCCCCAATCCCACAAAAAATGCATTCTAGACCTAGAATTCAAACCTAGAGCTATTAGCTGGCTAAACTTTGTGATGATGTTCCCTCCTGCCTGGACTGTAAATGAATGAACCTCCAATCCACCATACATCCCAAGGGCCACTCTGCAAGCAGTTGATCTTTTCACCTGACAATTCATAGATATATCCATGAAATGCTAATTCCCATGTTTTTTGGAGAGAAAACATCTGTTAGAGATTTCTTTCAAACCAAAAGTATGTGCATTTGAGAAACAACTCTGTGTGCTTTAACTTGTTTAATAATAAGTACTACTGCACATTCTTTCTTACTTTTAGGCTCCATATTAGTAATATTAAGTGGGAAATGATTGAGAAACATCTAATGAAGCCCTTTAGTTGTACTGAGAGGAGAACCCAGCAGCATGGACAACTTCAGCAGCCTTTCCATGGAAAGCATAGCTCTGCGGGTTTGGGTGTTGTCTGGAATGCACTTTGAGCAATTGCACATTCTTCAGTTTTATCTGAGGTTTTAGCAAGCAGGAGAGAAAAAGGAGAGAAAAAGGCTTAATTGCAAGTAAGGCCTCAGAAACAGTTCTCACGCAGACAATAAGAAAGAGCATTTATTTCTGTTCAGATGCTTCCTTCTCTACAGAGTGCAGGGGATTTCTCAGCCCTTTGTTTTGGGGGTTTTTGTTTTGTTCTGTTTTGTTTTTTCTCCTTGAGCACATTGTTCAAACGTACTATACTCTCTTTCCATTTCATGAATTTGTTTCTGAGTTTCTAAGTCAATTACCTTTGTTCTATCTCATCTTAAAATTTGTCAAAATACATTTGGTACAGGAAGTAATAAGGGGAAAGATTCCATTTCAGAATTTAGCTACCTAAAGATGTCATATGAATTTTTCTGTTGGAAGCTTTGAGACTGATTTCAGGATATGCTTTCATTTTCGACACTGTTAGACACAGCCAAAGGAGAGATGTAATAAAAAGAGATGGGCTAAGGAAAAAAGCTGTTATTGTTGTTGTTGATTTTGGTTTTCTGAGACAGATTTTCAAAGAGCCTAGGCTGGCCTCAAGCTCTTTGTGTAGCTGAGCATAGATCTGAACTTCTGATCCTTGTGCCTTTACCTCCCCATGCTAATGTAACAGGTATAAACCATCAAACCTGACTAAGGCATTGTTCTTAATATTATTGAATTCTAATCAAATCAGTTAATCTTTTCCAACCTGGAGTTTTTATCTGCAACCTAGAGATAATTGCACTTGTCCTGCTTACCGCATATGGTTGATTGGAGATTAAATGGGATAATGAGTGAGAGACTGCTTTCCTAGCTGTTGGTCACTGTCAATTAAATTATTCATTAATTCAATATTTTGAGCCCCTTGCTTATGTCAGCTCAATGTTAAGCATTGAGAGCATCAAAATGACTTGAAAATATAGCTAATTGATCTCAAGTCCTGAAATAGATATGGAAAATAGAGACGTATGGTAATCAAAACTGTGATCAGCTGAAGAGAATGGATGAGTACCATGTGAAAGTTTAAAAGTATAAATTTACATTGGACTCAGGAAATTAGCTTTTAAAGGAGTATAAGCAGAGAGAAACAGTAAAAGGAAGAGAAGAAAGAAGGGAGATAGGAGGAGAACAAGGAGGGAGGAGAAGCAGGAAGGAGTAGGAGCAAGAGGAGGAGCAGGAAAAGAAGGAGAAGAAAGAAGGAGAAAAGGAAAGAAAAAAAGACAAGATCAGTGTAGTGAAGAAAACTAGTCCCATAAAAGGGCAAAAGGTTGGCCTGCATCCTGGTGCCTGGATTTAGGGCAGTGACCTCTAGGGCGAGACCTCTGGGCTGGGGTCCCTGCTCCTGTTCCTCTCCCCCGTCATGTTCCCCTAGCACACCACAGTCCAGCCAGAAAAGTCCGGTTTCCCTGGCAAGTACGCAGTTGCAGCCTTGATCTCCTGAATCTGGTAATATGACAAGAGATGTGTCATATCACTTACGGCTGTACAGTCATCCACAGGGAACACACCTGGATAGTAGCTTTTGCCAAAAAACTTCCGACAGTCCACTGTCAATATCACACAGCAAGTGGTGATTGGCATGCCTCAGACACATGCAACATCAAACACTACTGGGGCAGGAAGCCCACACACTCCTAACACTCACTTTGTGTCCCAGAATGAGCCACCTTGGCCTGCTGGGAAACGGAACAGGAAAGGTGAGAAGAATGGCAAGGGCCTACAGCATTTCTCTATGAGGGTGTGTGAGAGGGTACAGAGGAGAGGGATCACCTGCTACAGTGAAGTGACTGATGACCTGGTTGCAGAGGTCAGTGCTGCTGACAACCACTTCCTACCAAATGAATCAGCTTATGACCAGAAGAACATCGGGAAGTGTGTGTACAATGCCTTAAATGTGCTGATAGCCATGAGAACAGCATCTTCAAGGACAAGGAGATCAAGTAAACCTATCTGCCCACCACCTCAGCACAGCAGTGCCAGAACTTGGAGGTAGGGAGGCAACTGAGGCTGGAGAGGATCAGGAGGAAGCAGTCACAGCTCCAGAGCTCATCCTAAAGCAAATAGCTTTCGAGAACTTGATGCAGAGAAACTGCCAAGCCCGCAGGCCACCTCCTCCCAACTCTGTCATCCACTTGCCATTCATAATTGTCAACACCAGCAGAAAGACTGTCCTTGAGTGCAGCATCTCCGATGACAAATTTGACTATTTGTTTAGCTTTGAAAACAGGTTTGAAATCCATGATGATATTGAAGTGCTCAAGCGTATGGGCGTGGCACCTGGGCCGGAATCCGGAAACTGCTCTAAGGAAGACCTCAAGGTGGCAAGAAGTCTGGTACCAAAAGTCTAGAACCATCTGTGACAGAAATGGCTCAAGAATCTATTATAAGAGTATTTGTCACAACAACAAGTTCTTCCTTCGATGGCAGAAGGCTTTCTGCCAGTGATCTGAGCAATGGGATGCTGGGTCTAACACAGTGGCTCCAGGGTAGAGACCCTGTTTCCTGGTTGGGGAAGATGCCGACGACGACGATGACGGTTTTAATGAGAACAACAAGGAGTGTTGATCATTCAACCTGTAGACCCCACTCCCCTTCAAGTTTAGCTTTAGGAAAAAGTGAAATACCTAAATAGGAGAGATGTTTAAAGTGGGACTTTCCGACCTGCTCCCAAGAATATACCCATGAGTTGTGGTGTTAGATGTAACTCCAGTAAGGGTTGCGCCTGCAGTGTGAGCCGTGCGGGAAATGTATTTTGAGGCCAGCGTGCTGATGCAGAGCCTGCAGAGTCTGTATTTACTTTTAAGATTTTATGTTCTCTCTCTCCATTTTTCTTATAAGCTTGAAGTTTATTTTGCCCCTCAGTAGTTGTTGCTGGGTTTTCTGAGGAAAACTGCACTGGCCCCACACCAGTGACAGTAATAAAAAAGCTACCCTGTTCTAATGCCCAGCACTCAGTTGGTGTATATCCTGTCTTAGGATGAATTTTTCCGTTAATCATGCAGTGTCCAAAGATGCAAGCCAGTAGCAAAGCTCTGCTTTTTAAATGTTAAGTGCCATCAATCATATTATGACTTTTGCTTTCCTTAAATTATATTGACTGTCATAATTCCATCTTTTTCTCTATTGCAGCAACACACTGTAGTATAGTTTTTCCTTTTTGTTTGCCTTTGTTTTTGTCTGGAAGAAGTTTACTGCCATGCTGGTGCAGCTATGGAAATTGTATAGAAAGTTTGCTTGTGGTAAATTTGTCTGATTTCTGACAGGCTAGATTTGGAAGCTTTTTATTATGTGGTTGTTTACATACTTACCATTTAAAAACAAGTACTGAAACGAATATTATATTTATTTCAAAAACATCTTCTTGTAATCTATTACAAAGTTGAAATTAAACAGAATGTTTTAACAGTTTTTTAACTCAAAATTTGTCAATCATTTTTAATAGTTCTTTTTTTATTCAAAGAAAATGAAATTTAAGGACAGGCAATAGTTTCTTAAAATTTATTCACAAGAACTCTTTAACTGCACAGTTGCCCTTAGCTGCCTGTTCTAAAATGATGGTCTTTTTATTGAAACACAAATAAACTTTTCTATATATTTTATAGGGAAAAGGAGGAGTATGTGATAGATTATAATGAATGAAATAATTTTGTACTATAACAGAATAAAAAGCAAATAGAAGAGAGTAATGTAAGATAATAAGAGAGAGAAAGGTGAGGTGACAGGTCAAGTGAGGAATTAGTGATCTACAGGGTGAAATGGGCTCTCATCAAGGCACATTTTGCAATGCATTGACACAGCATGAAGTGTTTATAAACAAAAGGTATCCTTTTGTGATAAATGATCAATCATAGAGTCAGACTTAGCAAGCAATCAGGAAGGAAAATACCAGAAACAGAAATAGTTATATATATTGGAATGGCTGGATGAAGATTATAGGTGCCTCAGTGGGATTGCAAAACCGTGAGTTAGGAGACAACATGACAAACTGCTGAAGTTGAAATTTTGAGATTTTGTGTTATCATGGCTTAAGAAGGTATGCACATGAGACTGTGTCTCCAAATTTTCAATTGGAAAATTGATTTGGTTTGTATGAGCTGCCTGCAACATGACATTACATGGTGTTCAGAAGTGATTAGGTCTAGAGCAGTGGTCCCCAACATTTCTAATGCTGTGACTCTTTAACACACTTCCTCATATTGTAGCAACTCTCAATCATAAATTTGTTTTTGTTGCTACTTCATAACTATAATTTTGCTATTGTTAGGAATCAGGGTCAATATCTGATATGCAGGGTATATGGATCTGCAATGCCCGTAAAAGGGTCATTTTAAGCACAGGTTGAGAAGCCCTGTTCTAGTGTTCTCACTCTTGAAAGATAAACATCTTTAGAAAACAGCTCCACACCTGTTCTTGATGGAAGAGAATTGATGTGTAAGGAACCACCCTGAAGTAGAGCCCAAGCCCTTAAATTGCTGGTGTGTTGATCTCAGACACAATCTCCCGCGCTGTAAGAAGTCCATCAAACTGTGTCATAGCAGCGAAACATACAAAGACAATTTTCTTAGCTTAGCTTATGATGTCAAACCTTCACTTTGAGTTGAATTAGTCCAAGGTATTTGCATGATGAGATTACAAATTCATATTTTGTTGTCATTATCTCATACCATGCCTTGGACTCAAAGATACATCAGTTTTTTAGGAGAATGTCCATAACCTACAATTTCCAAAATCCAAAATTGCTTTTAGTACTCATTTACCAACAATACTTGCATAAGCATAAGATAACTGAGTTTGGAGACAAAAGCCTAGCTGAAATAATGCATGGTTTTATGGTCTCTGCTTTATCCAATTAATCTCAACAACTGCATGTTTCTCATCAGAACTATAAACATTTGGTTACAAACATTGTCACTTATCTGTGACAGCTGTAAAAACACCTCTTTAAAAATATAAAAAATAATGTCAGATAGTAGAATGTGGATCTGTAACAGCTTCCTGGAGCCCTAGAGCATGGGGCAATCTATGGATTTATTGTACTTTAATTAGATTTAAGAGGAGACTGTCATAACAAAAAATTAACCCACCTATTTCAACTCATTCCTGAAAACAGGACTTGGTACAGTTTAGAAGGTATGTTATTTTAATTTTTGTTTAACCCTTTCTTTGTTTGGTTTTGTTTTTGTTTGTTTGTTTTTGTTGTTTGGTTTGGTAAGGCCACAAATATCTAGCCTGATTACTGGTGCTCACCAGAATCATTTTGATTTTGGTTTCAGTTTTGCTAGAGAGAAAAGACATGCCCATGGAAATTACAGGCAAGCTGAGCCAGGAAGCCATGTTCCTGATAATTCAGAGTTGATGTGGCTGACATTAACACCTTAGGTGTCTTTCTGATGGGAGTGAAAAAATGGAGTAACTCTACCTTTTGAAAAAAACTTCTAACCATGTTTTCAGAGTTAAGAAGTCAATATCTCTGATAAATTTTATTTTTATGTGATCTCAAATCTCTCCTGAAAAGAACTACTAGGAGACCTGCTATCAAGGGTGTGAGGGTAAAGGGCGGGGATTTAGTTCAGCTGCACAGTGATTGCCTGGCTTAAAAGAGAACCTCAAGCTTAATTCTTAGTACTGGAAAGAAAAAAGAATATACTGGTGAACCAAGAAGGCGCATTGCAGAAATTCATGTGCACACAAAGGCCAGCAACAAGAAAAATAAGAAAGCATGGACCAATGTCACAATAACATGAAGCTCTGGATTCAGCTCAGAGTAACTACCTACCTTTTTAGCTATATGAGACAAGGCTGTATAAAAAAGTTAGCCACAATCAGCAAGAGTGAACTGGCAATTCTGATCTTAAATATATAGAGAAAGGAAAGAAGCTCTTGACTGAATAATAATAATGACAAGTGATATCACAGTGGTGTGGAGTGTGACAGACAACGAATGAGAGCTGTCCCTTAAAGCTAAGTCATCCTAGTGATATTGCAGCTGTCTGACATTGTAATGGTTTCATAATGATAAAATAGCCTACCCGTTCAGCCTCCAGAAAACGTTCCTACTATTAAGTGAGATATAGCTTTACTACTAATAAATAGTTGGTATTATTTCAGATAACTTGTGTTATTTTAGATACCTCAACTGGAAACCAACCTAATGTATATTCCTCCTTATACTTCTAGTAAACCTGAAAGGTCAGGCACACAGAAAGATCAAATCATCAATCCAAAGTTGTACAATTTATAAGAAGGAAAATGGAATTCAACTCCATAGAGCTTTTACAGTTAGAGGTTTGTAGGCAGGTCTATTTCCAAAATAGACCTATTTGAACACCTATCTGTATGGTGTTCTCCAGTGTGAAAGAAATAGATTTCTTATTCTAAAGATGGTGCTATGAAATGGAAAAGGTACTTTTCAAGGTACACAACACACAGCAATAGAGGATAAATGATTTCCTTTCAATCGTCTATCTAGAGACGGACAGACCAAATTTCAGGAGGTAAAGCTCTGGCCTGGAGCTGAATCTTCATCTGTGATAGGTTCTGGAGTCAAAAGAGAGAGTAGAAAAGGAATTTTTTGTGTATTGTATGGATGCTACACTTGTCAATTAAAAAAACATCTATGGCCGATACCTTAATAGCAGGAAATAAGAGGTGGAACATCCTGAAGGCAGAGGGATCTGGGAGAGGAACAGACACTGGAGATGTAGCTGTCAAGATGTGAGGAAGATGGATACATGGTGGCTGAGCTCAGTTAACCAGCCGCATGGCAGAATTAAGGTTAGTATAATGGGTTAATTTAAATTATGAGCTAGTCAGAGAAGAGTCTAGTTATATGGCCTAAGTATTTGTGCAATATTTAATGAGTCTCATGTGTTATTATTCTGAGAGTTTAGCTGAGGGAGGAAAAACCCCTTACAACAATAGAGAATTGAAACTTAGGCTTTTCAGATGTTTGTTTGTTTGTTTGTTTTTAGTAAATGCAAGAGTTTACATCCCATAGTGATCAAAGAGCATGATTACATTCCATGGGACTATACAGTCTTTTGCTTGTTTGTGCCTGTTCCATCTTTACTTACTGTGACTTCACATTGCTTCTTGCTGCATTATTTTTTAATTTCTTTTGTTTTATGATTATTATAATTACTTTATTTTCCCTTTTTTCTCTTTCTTCTTTCAAAGCCCTCCCATATGCCCCTCCTTGTTCTATTTCAAATTCATTGCTTCTTTTCTTATTAATTATTGTAATGTAGATATATGTAATGTAGATATATATTCCTAACTACATGTATGTAATGTAGATATATATTCCTGAATACACAAGTACAGCATGCTTGCTGAATATATCTATTTGATATATTCACTTGCCAAATCTCTAGCAAAGTCCCAATTATATGGGATTTATTGATTAAAACCTCTGTATTTTTATATGACCAGTATCATTTCTCTCACATATCTAAAAGTAAATAAATTATATGCAATTCCTATTTAAATTGTTAATTTTAAAATTACTCTTACAGTATGCTAAAAGCCAGCTTTGGGCGGGGGAGATGGTTCAGTAAGAAATGTGCTTGGAGCAGAAGCACAAGGGCTGCTCATCCCCAGCAACCAAGCACCTTCAGAAGTTCTATCATCCAGTCTCTGTTTGTTGTTATAGTATGAACTCAGATAAATTAAAAATGTCAAGTGTCATAGAGCTGCAGCTTGGCATTTCCCTTAAGAATTTTCATTTTGGTCTGGACACCACTTTGAAATGCAAATGTTACATCCTCTTGACTAACTGAAACAAACTGGTAAAATACAGGGTATGGAGTAGCCACTGTGCACATTTGAGCAAAAAGTTGATGCTTTTAATAACATTCTTTGGAGCATATAAATTGTCACTTCTATATTGTCCAGAGGGGACCTTCCAGATTTAGTACTTTTCACTGAGTTAATTAACAAGATCCATATCCCATTATAATAAACCTCTTGGCAAAGGCAGCCAGCAGTCACTATCTTATTTTAATAACCGCAATCTTTTCTTACAGCTTATCTACCAGCAGAGCCAACCCTACAAATTTTACTCCCTCTCCTAAGTGCTGACTAGGCAATGTCTTTAGACAGACCTTGCTGCTTACTAAATCTAGACAAATCAGAGACGAACGTGTGCAAGTGGTACACTGAAGAATTCAAAGTTGGGAAGCTTGATTGGATGATTTCAAATTTCATTGTTGCAGCCTACATGGACCATACTGTGTACTCATGAATACATGTGTTAGGCCAGTATATCTCCCATATGATCATTTTATACAAAGCATATATATAAAATGCCCAAAATGTGTTAAAATGTATTTTACATCCATATTTCTAAGAGATTTTTTCCTATTTATTAATCTTATGAGGAAGTGACCATCTGTACCCAATTGTTTCTGTTCCTTTACCCAATATTGCCTTCTATGCAAAAGCCTTATATAGAAGAGAACCTACATAGACTACTATGAGTGTAATTATCATTGGCCTTAATGATTACATTTGCCTAGGAGAGTAGTTTGTGACAATTTGTGGAAATAAAGGGGAAAATGGGTAATGTTTTATTGTTAATGTTTTGTCTTTTCAGCTAGATAAAATTTGCAAGAAGATCTTTAGGGAAAATATTTCTCAGATGTGCCTGTTCCCTCCTGCCATTGGGAGTATAGTAAGAACTGAACTAGAAACAACAAAGTGGTCACAAAATAGAGTGTCTTTTGTTCTTGTGAAAATAGGAATATACTACATTACAAAGTAGAGCAACTCAGAGAAAGAGTAAAGCTCCCTCATCCTGTAGAGAGTGTGAGGAAAGGATAGAAAGAGACTGAGGAGATAAAGTGGATGGACAGCCGCCTGCACTGCGCGCTCTTCTCCAACAGAGTTCCACAGCACACTTCCCGAAGTCCCAGGAGCTTTCTTCCCTGGAGTTCCACAGTCCCCTTCCTGAAGACAGGTTGCCTCTATCTCTAGTTAGACAACCCTCTTCCCTGTGTTTCTCCATAAAGGAAATGTGCTCTGTGGTGGGGTGTCCTTGTGTTGCTGCTGTCAGTGTAAAGAAGTATCATTGAGAAGTTTTCTACACCCATCCAAAAATCAGCTTGATTCTCTAATGTGGATGAATTTCAGGAACGTTAGTTGAGGTGGTAAATGTAGAGTCCACTTAGAAAAAAAACAGAATTTTATAGGAAATGCTGCCTCATCCAGACTTGAAATGGCTGGAGGGACCCAGAGATGAGAGGAGATGGATTTTCCATCAAGCTGAAAGTGGCCAGAGATCCTTCCTCTAATCCTCGGGATTGATTTGCAAAGGCTAGCACAAATGAACTTGGACTGGGAGGAAGACAACAGCAGGCTGCCTCCCACTCTGCCATTTGCACTAAGGCACAGGCTCTCTCCTGAGAGTGCTTAGCCATCATTTATAGAGCTCAGGAAATGTCACCTAGTTGTAGCTAAAAGAGAGGATATGAAACTGTTTTTTATCACATACAAATTGTAAGATGTAAAGTGTTTAATTATAACATTTCCATACTGGTACATTATAAAATGTACTTTAATCAAATTAATCCCCCTCTCTTACTCTTTCTTATCCTATCTTTCCTTCTCCCTTACTCCTTTCACATCTCTAGTACTCACTTTTTTCAAACTAGTCTAAATATAAGGGAAATATTTATATTTCTCTTGTTTTGTTTATTTTGCTTAACATTATGATCTCTTTTTCCATTCATTTTCCTAGAAATGATATGTTTTCATTTCCTTAGGTGAATAAAACTCCTTTGTTTATATATATCACATCTTAGTTACTTTTCTATTGCTGTGAAGAGACACAATGACTAAGGCAACTCTCATAAAAACATTTAATTGGGCACTTGCTTACGGATTAGAGAATTAGTTCATGACCATCATTGCCATAACCATACAAGCATGGTCCTGGAGCAACGTAAATCTGAGAGATTTACATCCTTATTTGCAGGTAGAAGCCAGAGAGACTGGGCCTGGAGAGCAATTAGGAAACCTCAAAACCCAGTGACATACCACCTTTAACAAACCGCAGCTCAGAATCCTTCCCAAGAAACCCTGCTAAATGAGGACCAAGCATTCAAACGTGAGCCTAAAGCATCCGCTCTAATTCAGACCACCACATGCTCTATGCTCTTTATTCTCTCCTCTGGCTGTTTATTCTCTTCCCGCGGCTAATTCTGTATCTCGGCCACTGTAGGCAGTACTGCAGGAAACATCGCACACTGTCGCTGCTATAGTAATCTGACTTCCAGTCTTTTGAGGTATAGGCCCAGAAGTTTTGTGGGTTTATCATATGAAAATTCTTTTAAAATTCTTGTTAACATTTTGACAATGTATCCCAGACTAGTTTGAAATCTAAATCCTCCTGTTTCTGACTCCCGATGCTAAGATTACAAGAATATGTCAACATACACTGCTATTTTCTTTTTATTTATTTATTTTTTGTATTATTAGTTGCATTTTATTAACTTTGTATCCTAGCTGTGTCCCTCTCCCTCATTCCCTCCCAATCTCACCCTCCCTCCTTCATCTCCTCCCTGCCCCTTTCCAAGTCCACTGATAGGGGAGGACCTACTCCCCTTTCGTTTAAGAAATCACCTTGTGAGGGAGGGAGGGGGCTACGCATGGGATGCAAAAAACCTAACCTGTGATTGATATAAAAATAAATAAATTTATTAAAAAAAGAAATCACCTTGTTGATTTTCATACTGACTATGCTAATTTGCATTATCATCAGCAATGAGTATGGGTTCTTTCCACACATATATTCCTATCAGCATTTTCTTCAAGAGTTTTTCCCCTTCTAATTTCTGAATATATAAACTTAATACTCTTTAAACTATCTAACTATTATTGTAAAAGATCACATTAGAAATCTGTAGTCCACTCATCTATTTGAAGATCATTAATACTATCACTACCCCAGTATTTTATAAGCACCATAAAAATTTTCTTGGCAGGGATAATAAACAAGAGAAAAAATTACCTCCCCTGAAAAAAATATAAGGACTATAAAGAACAAGGAAAAAAAAGCAACAGTCACTACTATTTTCACAGAATATATTATATGACCTAATTCTATAAGGCCAGCCGGTATATGAAATACAGACTCAATTTATCAGAAAATGATCTTCCTAAACCCTTAATATAAGTGGGAATTGTACACACATATATACAATCTCCATGTCAACTATGAGTTGGAAACTATGTTTCATAAAGAGTGATAGACTAGATCTAGGCAGACATAGCTCTTGCTTAGTTCAACCTCTCATGATGAAGAAAGATGGAAAAGAATGTAAGCTGAGAAATAATAAAATAATTTCAATTAATAAAAACGCCAACACAGTAATACATAAAAAGCCAATCAAATCAAAGTGTAAATATATTGTTTATTTGTGGTACTTGGGAAATATCTTCAAGAAATTTGTGTTTAAATTCAGTGATAACGTGAGAACACACAGTTTAGAGACAAGGAGGAATGTGCTGAGAGAAAGAAATATTATGTGCCTACTGGAAAAGGCCAGAAGGTACTTGGAGTGGTCATAGAATTGAAAACAAAATGGTAGTTTCAAGATGACAGAAAAGGGAATATAACAAAAAATCAGTTTTATAAGACGTGGACCAAATGATCACAGGAAACAATACTTTATTAAAAACTCAGTAGCACTCCTTTGGAGAAGACTCCATGGTTCCCCCTGTTAATGTCACAGGCTTGGTCATCTGCCCACATTGCTGGTAACAGGAACATCAGCAGAAAGAAGGTATAATGCATCATGGATGTGCCCTTAATGCAGATATTAAGAATCAGTCTTCTTCCTCTAGCTTTACCTATGGGACGTTATGACATGAGTATCTTTGCTTTATTACACACTCTCTACCATGATGCACTGTCTCCCCACAGGACAAAGGAACTTCTAAAACTATGAGCCAAAGTAAAAGTGTCTTCCTTGTACCTCAATTATTTTACAGGCTTTTTTCACAAGCATCAAAAGCTGGCTGATACAGATGGTGAGGAAAAAAAAAAGAAACATCCAGTTACAAAGCTGAGAAGGTCATCCAGTGTGAATACCGGATAGGACAGATACTGAATGAAAAGAGATGGATTTTAGAACTGACAATTTAGAAGTTAGTCAACCAAAAGGGCACTATTATTCCTGGTAGAAACTTTAGTAGCCAGGATTATTAATGATTTTAGTATTTCACATGAACCTGGGTAACAACAATAATAAAGGATGATTTGCTTGTAGTTAAAAAAAAAAGAATAGTTTCAAGTAAATAAATTTTAGATATGTGTGAGTAATCAGTGTAGACAGATAACATATAAAGTAAGTATGAAACATGAAAACTCACAATAGGCTCTTGGGCTACAGGTTTTGTTACTGGGAACTAATGAGAAAAGAAAAGTGAAGAGTAAATGAAAGTAAAGAGAAATTAATGTTGTCTCAACGTTGTCTCCAGAACAATATAAGGTGGTATAGTCCCGTGCTATAAAACTCACGAAGGAAAACATAAGAGAAGAGGACACTTAGAAGGTAAAAATTTTATTGCTTGCCCAAAGGTCACATAAATATTAAGAAATATACAGTTCAGTTCTGACTGTAGACAAGCCCTAATTCAAACCAGGGCTAGCGCTGAGCAACATCAAACAGATTAAGAGCATTTGTATACCAGGCCGACTGCCTGAACTTTTCTCCTGTAACTTGATCCAACTTAACTCCAATGTCCTGAACATGGCCAGTTGTATGTTGATCATATATCATCAGTTTAGGCCATGGTGGAATATAGAACAGTTTGGCTTCTATCGACATGCTTACAGGAACTCTGATTATTAATCTGGTATCCAGAAGAGAAGCTTGGTAGCTTCAATGCTAGTTCATGTAACAAATTTATGTGATAGTATTAACCATCACATCAGAAAGAAAGTGATCATTGCTTGCTTTTTTATTATACTTTGTCACATATAGAATGATTTTAGTCTGTGTTCTAGAGACAGTTGAATTTTAATTCTTAAAATTTTAGTTAATCATAATTAATAAACACGTAATAATTGAATAAACACGTAAGTATTTCTCCAAACATTACCAGACATGAAAAGAGTTTGAAGGTTTTTCTGTGTTGATGATATTTTATTTAATCAAACGTATCAAAATTAATATTATTTGCCAAATTATATTTAGACTAAATCTTTAAAACTCAGTGTGTCTTAATCTTATAGCATGTCCCAACTTTGGGAAGTCACATATCAGGTGTTTAGTGTGACTCCTGGGTACTTTCCTAAGAAGTAGCAGTCCAAGATCTCATCGGCCAGTTCTTTTTTAGCTTGCCGCAGGGAATCCTAATCTTTCCTCCCCAAATCTGACCAAACATATTTCTCTCCTCCCTGTGCTATTCTTCTCTAGCACCTACTTAAAGGAAGGTGCTTAGTGTGACCATAACTAGGAGTTCAGCAGTTTTCTTCTGGCCTGGCAACAGTGAGACCATCGCCTAAAAATGCTGCAGGCCAAAGAACAACCATGGCAGTTTCTATGATTTTCTTTTTCTTAGAAGTAATGTCTCAACAATCAATAAATGTGACCTCATGAAACACTTCTGTAAAGCAAAAGACACTGTCATCAGAACAAAATGAAAGCCTATAGACTGGGAAAGGAACTTCACCAACCCTATATCTGACAAAGAGCTAATATCCAGAATATATGAAGAACTAAAAAAGCAACAAATCAAGAAATCCAATTAAAAAAATGAGGTACAGAGCTAAACAGAGAATTCTCAATAGAGGATTATCAAATGGCAGAAACACTTAAAGGAATGCTCAATGTCCTTAGCCATCAGGGAGATTCAAATCAAAACGACCCTAAGATTTTACCTCAAGTGACAACACATGCTGGAGAGGTTGTGGAGAAAGGGGAACCCTCCTCCATTGCTAGTGGGAATATAACTTGTACAACCATTTTGAAAATCAATCTAACTCTTTCTCAGACAATTAGGAATAGCACTTCCTTGAAATCTAGCTATACCACTGCTAGGTATATATCTAAAATAATCTCAAGTATACAACAAGGACATTTGTTCAACCATGTTCATAGCAGCTTTATTAGTAATAGCCAGAATCTGGAAACAAGCCAGATGTCCATTAACTGAGGAATGGATACAGAAACTGTGGTACATTTACACAGTGGAATACTACTCAGCATTTAAAAACAAGGAAATCATGAACTTTGCAGGCAAATGGATCTAGAAAAAATCATCCTGAGTGAGCTATCCCAGAAGCAGAAGATACACACAGTATATACTCACTTATAAGTGGATACTAGACCTATAAGATAGGATAAATATACTAAAATCTGTACACCTAAAGAAGCTAAGCAAGTAGGAGGACCCTGGGTAAGATGATCAATCCTCACTTAGATAGAAAAATGGAATGGACATTGGAAAACGGAGTAAACAAGAAACAGGACAGGAACCTAACATAGAAGGCCTCTGAAATACTCTACCTAGCAATATATCAAAGCAGATACTGAATCTCATAACCAAACTTTGGAGAGAGTGGGGGGATCATATGAAAGAAGGGGGAATTAGCAGCTCAGTATCCAAGTGGATACCCTAGTAAGGGGAACAGGGACTGTCTCCGACATGAACTCAGTGGCTGGCTCTTTGACCCTGCCCCCCTCCCCGGGAGGAGCAGCCTTGCCAGGCCACAGAGAAGACATTTTAGCCAGTTCTGATGAGACCTGATAAGCTATGGTCAGATGGAAGGGGAGGAGGACCTCCCCTATCAGTAAGTGGATTTAGAGAGGGGAATGGGAAGAGATGAGAGATGGAAGTTGGGATTGGGAGGGAATGAGAGAGAGGGGTACAGCTGGGATACAAAGCAAAAAAATGTAATTTTAAAAAAGAAGTAACTCGGGGCTGGAGAAATGGCTCAGTGGTTAGAAGCACTAGCTGGTTTTCCAGAAGACCAGGGTTCAATTCCCAGCACCTACATGGCAGCTCTCAAACTGTCTATAACTCCTGATTCAGGGGACTCAATACCAAGTATTTCTCTTTAAAGATAGGGGTTCTGCAACAGATGTTATTAGCTTGGAAATCTTATGGGGGAAGATGCTTATCCATTCTTAGTTGTATCACCAGAAAAATGATACACACCATTTCTTTCATGATATATTGACTGTATCTAGTTTACTGGCTCACTCAATTGTAAGAGACTAGTAAACTTGGATCTACATAAATATATTTGTCTATATTGTATGCTGTTAGTATCAATTATAGGAATAATGAAACTTTTTTAAAACAAAAAATAAAATAAAAAAAAGAAGTAACTCAGTGGCAATTTTCTTAAGACCAAGGTGATATTATAACTCATTCCTTCTCAAAGACATTTCCTAATTAATAGAGCCTTTAAATATTTGTTAATCCGTAGTTACCGCATAAAATACAAGGATATTATATATTCTTTTTTTTTGTTTGAAATAGATTTAGAATACAACATTCTAATTAAGATTTCCCACCCCCAACTCCTCCTTGATCTTCCCAACTAGCTAGCCACCCAAACCTACATCCTTTCTTCCTCCCTCCCTCCCTCTCTTTCTTTCTCTCTCTCTCTCTCTCTCTCTCTCTCTCTCTCTCTTTCTCTCTCAGAAATACAGGCATCTAAAAATAATTAAAATAGTATAAGTTAATAAAATAAAACAACCAGAATAGAATGAAGAAAACAAACTACCAAGAGAAAACAAGCCAAATTAAATGCATAAGAAACATATATAAACATAAAGACACAAACATTAAAGCGAAGAGAAATTCCACAAACACACAACCCTGAAAACCATAATATATTCACAAAATGCCCATGAAGAAAACAAGAAAATAATGTCAAGACAAAACATACTGAGACATGGAAAGAAAGAAAAATAACACTGAGTTCATTGTATTTTGGACATCTACTGTTGGGCATGGGGCCTGGCCTGAAAGAGTTGTTTTTGTTCCCAGTGAGATTCCGTTGAAAAACATCTAACATTCTGTAGCCTGCCACTTTGTTCTAATTATGGTGTCTATTGCCATACAAAAGCTTTTTATTTTCATGAGTTTAATTGTTAATCTCAGTAGCTGTTCAGAAAGACTTTTCCTATCCCAGTGACTTCAAAATTATTTCCCACTTTATCTTCTATCACTTTCATATATCTAGTCTTCCTTATGTTGAGGTATTTGATCCATTTGGAGTTGAGTTTTGTGCAGGATGATAATATGGATCCGCTTGCATTCTTCTACATAAAGATATCCAGTTAGATGAGCATCATTTGTGTAAGATGCTGTCTTTGTCCAACTTGTATTTCTGGCATGTATGTGTGTGTGTGTGTGTGTATGTGTGTGTGTTTGTGTGTGTTTGTATAGACTTATCTCTTCAGTTCTATTCCATTATTCAATGTCTCTGTTTTTATGACAATGCAATGCTGTTTTTATTATGATAGCTCTATAGTACAGTTTGAGATTGGGGATGGTGATATCTCCAGCAATATTTTTTAGAATTGTTTTTGCTATTAGCTATCCTGTTTTGTTTTATATTTGCTTATAAAGCTGAGAATTTTCCTGACTAGTTCTGTGAAGAAATGTGTTATAATTTTGATGGGGATTGCACTGACTCTGTAGGTTGTTTTTAGGAGGATGGCCTCTTTTATAAATTCATCCTACCAATCCATGAGCATAGGAGAGCTTTCCATTTTCTAATATCTTCTTCAAATCTTTTCTTCAGTCTCTTAATGTTTGTACTGTACCACCTATAAAAAACAATCACCCCAAAACCAGATGCCTAAACATTAACGCAAAAACACAATCAATAACAACCAAAACAATGTACCTCCCCAACAGAACTCATTAGGCAGTATGGCTGAAGGATAAGATAAGGACTTTATAATAGAGGACCTTAAAGAGACATTTCCTCTATAACAAATCCAATAATGAAATCTACAAGCAAACAGTGAAGTTAAAAAAAAACACAAAGATATGAAAGTAAAATAGTCACTAAATAAAACTCAAACTTAGTTAAGACTAAAAATAAAAAATTTAGAAAATCTCAGAAAATCCTGAGATTTAGAGAAGAGAAGATAGACAAAATGATTGCCTCTGTCAAAGAAAACAATGTTAAATATATCACCTCTCCCTGGGGGGGTAGGGGTACAGCCTTGCCAGGCCACAGAGAAAGACAGTACAACCAGTCTTGCTGAGACCTGATAGGCTAGTGTCAGTTGGAAGGGGAGGAGGTCCTCACCTATCAGTGGACTTGTATTTCTGGACTGGGGGAGGGACAAAAGGAGAGAAAAAGGATACTGTGCTTTGTCTTTGTTGTATAGGTGTTCTGTTACTTGGTTTCCGTTGCCCTCTCTGGATCTATGTACTGACCTTGTTCTGGTTGTTGTTTGCCTGGTAGTGAGTGCTTTTGAGTCCCAGATATGTTTGGCCGCTAGAGGTCCAAGGTAAAGTACATTTTTGAGCTTTGGAGACTTACACAAAAGAATGGGAGTAGGCCAGAAGGGGATATGTGCTAACAGGGTCTATAAGAAGAAGGAGGAAAGCTTGTTCCTCCATGACATCAGATAAAGTCTTCAGGGACTGGAATCAAGAGGGAGGGTATAGGCCTGCTACAGGGGTTGGGCATGAGACTGAAAACTTAGAAATCAGAAGAGAAGAAGGTCAGTAAAGATTGCCCACTTTATGGCCAGGCCAGAGTAGAGGAAATTGAGTCCAACAAGAGCATCTGTGCAGTCCCTAATGAGTAGAAACAGTATGGTGGACAAACTCCTGCCATTGGTGTGCCTCAGGACTGGTGATGAGATTCATGGGACTTTTATAGAGAGAGCAGGAAGGAGAGTGAAGATGAGCCTACCTATTTCGCAGACAGAGGTGCACAGCAAAGTTTCAGGCAGAGGGTGCCTCCAGATGTTTGCAGATGAGACAAAGGGAGAGGTAAGAAGGCTAAAGAAGATCCACTGTGGAAGAGAGGTCTCAGCATGTGGGCAGCTACCTGGCTGTGGATAAGACTGGAAAACTGGACTTGAAGGACAGGAATGTGATTGAAGATCATCAACTGGATTCCAGGCAGATGTGGCCAGTGAATTTCCAGGCAAAGAGTGCTTCTTGGTGTTGGTGGCTGAGACAAAGGGATGGAGGGAGAGAGTAAGCTATGTAAAAGGCTAATCATAACATTAAATATGTCCTCCTCCTACCATTTCACAACCGTATTAAATATGGCTATGAATGTAGCTCAGCAGGCAAACTTTTTCAATAGACTTTTAAGAAGATTCTGTACAACATCCTTTTTATTCTTATGAGCGTTGATACAATCACATTCTTCTCCATTCTTGAAGACCTGTGGGTTCACTTGTGCTCTGTGACAAAATCTCTCTCTACGTCTGTTTGTCTGTTTCTCTGTGTGTGTGTCTCTGTCTCTCGGTGTGTGCGTCTCTCTCTCTCTGTGTCTGTCTCTCTCTCTCTCCCTAGAAAAGGATCTCATAACTGACCAAAGTATGGATACCACAAATGTCCAAGTCAGCAAACCAGTGAGTTTTCTTGGGTTTACTTACAGGAGTGTAATGAGGAGTTACTTATAAAAAGCAGAAATGACTCAAAGACAGCTAGATCACCAAAACCCACCCAGCTTCAATAAAAACTCACAAAAGCTAGGAACGTGGAGTGAGCACAGTGTACACCCTGCAGACAGCTCAACAAATTGGAGAGTGTCCTTTTCTAGTGTCTCTGACTTAAACCTTTTCCATGCAGCTTAGCTGGTCTCTGCTTCTTCTAGGACACTGGTCCGATCTCAGAGTCTTCTCTGGGGTTTGTCTTCTCCACAGGCTTTTTATTTTTTCTTACTCTCACAAGGAGGAGCCTGGTGAATCTCATCAGTTTCAGGGATTTTATATGGCTACTTTGAGTGGTTTACCTTCCTGTTCAAGGAGTTTCCTGCAGGATGGAATGCTTTAATCTAGGGGGAAGCTTTTGCACAACATAGAAGAGTAGGAACAGAGAAGGAGAGGCTCCAGCACATGGGATGCTACATGCTTGGGGATAAGACTAGGGAATTGGAATTAGAGGAGGGGAGGGAGAGGAGAGATCACCCGCCTGATTCCCAGGCCCGGTAGCCATCGGTTCTCTGCGGTTTTATTTTTAATTCAGAAGGGTTAATGGGGTTCAAGAAAGCTATGTAAAAGGCTAATCATAATTTTAAATACGTCATTCTCCTACCATTTCACAACCCTATTGAATATGACTATGAATATGATTTGGCAGGCAAACTTTTGAAGAGATTTTAAAGAAGTTTCTATACAACATTATTTTCTATTCTTATGAAAATTGCTATAATCATATTCTTAAGAACCTTAAACAGTATAAAAACAGGCTACCTTGTGGGCACACAGAGATAAAAAACCCACCATTCTCCTGAGATTTTTAAGGGATGAGATAAAATCACATTCCAAGACTTTGTGAATACACAATGTTGCCTAGAATAGGTTATAAAAATTCATTTCTCATATTACCAAAACTTTATAACTTTGTGATGTTCATATTCAGAATTTTATTATAAATTTTCCAGAAACTGAAAATCTGATACAATACCATTGACATAATTCAATGAATGGTAATTACTACAGTAAAACACAAACATTTGAGCCCTCAGATAAAATACTGAAATATATTACAAACAAAGTCTGAAGAGTTCATACTGGTATATCCAATAGCCTGTTTTATAAATTAACATACTTTCAAGTGCAATCCAGGGGACTCAGTCCACAATGCATATTCATGGGAACAAATATTTCACATTAGAAGCGCAATACAGTTCTCACAGAACACCCCAAGCTTTTCTTACGGATTTATGAAGTAATTTATATGAAAAAAAATACACATCTCAAAATTTCTATCCCCTTCCAACTAACTTAAATTTATACTACTCTAACCAATGTATTCCAAGGAATAAACCAGAAAAAAATATACATGGTTTATGCATCTAAAAATTCTATTAGCACACCTAAGAAGGCAAAAGCTTTCTTAAGAATTAAGGTTTTTTTCTGGATAAGGGCAATGCAAGTGGATTCAATAGTCACTGAATTTTATTTTGTTTTTGTGGTAGAAACGATATCAGCACAGGGAGTTTCTGCCCTTGACAGCAACATACTCAACCAAAGGAATATGTTTCTTCACATAGGTGTCATTTGTTCCCCAATTTGCACAAATTTTGTTTCATACTTTTAAAGTCATTATAAATAGTGATTACATCTTCTACATTTTTCAGAAATTATTTTTTCTCTAGAGAAATATATACATATAAAAGCTGGAATGAGTTAGAGACATGTCACTAGGGCCCACAATTCAAATAAGAACTGTGTGTGTACTGTTTGTTCTTATAATTTAGATTGAATCCCAAGAAATGCCTTTGGCTACAGATTTCTCTGACATAAAAAAGTATTCATAAAAGGAAGTAGTGGCTTGTTTGCTCTGAAGCCTTCTAAATACAATCTTTTTCTTTGTTTGTGGCTGTGGACAAATGGCTTTGTCAATAGATAAGTAAGTTACCAGCTCCAGCTCCACAGTAATGAGAAAATACCACAGCCAGTTACCCCAACTCTGTTATTATTGGGTAGTCCCAAACGGTTCTATATGATCTTGACGATTCAGTTATAGCTACCACCCCATTTCAAAACAGAAAATGATAATTCAATTATTATGGATGTTTCTGTTTAAAATGCTACTTACCAATGCATACTGAAATCAGCTCAAGGAACTGCTGCCTGGGTCATGTTCTCTTTTCACAATGCCATTTGGCTGGGAAGTTAACCACTGTTATGATTGAATGTGTGAAAAATGATATAAATGATAAAAAATGAAGTGCCTGGAAAAGCTACATTACTGTTACCATGAAGTACAAATGATTCAAATCACATGACATGTATATTCCCTGCAACGGTCTTTATTGTCCTACTTGTTCAGAGATCATTGTTTTGTGGAGAAAAAGCATGTGGAGAGATTTGTATATTTTCTGTTTATTTTTATCTATCAAGATTAAGGAAAATGTGTGTGTGTGTGTGTGTGTGTGTGTGTAGTAATTACCTATCTAGTAACTATGCATATATGTATAGGTGCATATATATGTATATTTATTCAGCTTTGAAACAATATATACAAATGGGAAAAAAGGAGTTAACAGATTAGCAGGTTGTGTTTGCATTGGACTCAGCAGGCTATATTTGTATATTTGTGCATGTGCGCACACACACACACACACAACAAAAACACCCAAAAAAAGAGTATTAGTTGAGAATGGAGGTAAATGGGCAGAGTTTGAGGCAGAGTAGTTAGGAGATGTTGGTGGGAGGTAAAGGATGAGGAAGAAGAATGCAATTTTGTTCTCATTAAAACCATATTTAGGATAGAAATAAAGTTTTAAAAGAAGAGATAAAATACAGTGTTGACTCACTGGAGTGGGCTGGCACACATCAACAATTTTAGTAAGAGTAATAGTGAGAGACATGGTAGACTTCCTTCTGATGTTTTCCTGAAGCAATCTGTACTGAGACAAGGATGGGGAACGGGCACTGAGAAAACAAGCAGGCTGGCAGCAGAACCAGGCCACACAAGGCCAAGTGCAAAAAAGGAAGACAAGAGAACAGAAGAGGGCACCAAGCATGGGAGAAAAGCTGAGGGCATCAAAAGAGAGCAAAATGAAACAGAAATGATGGTTAGATTTGATCACAGAAAAACAAAATACTTTTCCATGAAAAATGGCTGTCAGAAACACAATTGAAAGAAAAAGTGATTTAAACACACAGACACATATACACACACCACCACCACCACCATGATCACCACCACACCAAAAGTATCTTTTCCTTAACTTCTTTCAAGAACATCTTAAATGGCTAAGAAAAATCCTCATCTAAGAAGAATAGCAGTTAATTTTACAAATTCCTCAGTCAAAGAGAATGAGAAAATGGTCACAGGTGGAAAACGCTGACCTCTTGAGGACTCAAAGGCCACTGTCTAAATCTGCATCAAGAAGCCAGCCCTCCACCTCAGGATCAAGCAGTGTCAAAAATGCAGCCATGTCTGCTGAGGTAAAACAGGAAGTTCTTTTCACGAATACCATGGGTGTAAATTAGATAGACGACATTCTTTTTTAAGAATAATTAACAAGAATTTAAAATATGGTTGGAACTGTGATTCTGTGAAAAATACAAAACAGCTGAGCACACAAGCTAAAAGACATTCCCTACCCCACTGGCACTTTGCTGTGCCCTCACTATGGAGTCTGAGAGACACTGAAGGCACCTTCAGGAGAAGCCCATTATTGGCTTAGTGGGACTTAGAATCACCATGCAAGCACATCTATGGGTGTATGTATGAGCATGCTTCCAGACTGGTTTCCCTGCATATGGGAGACCTGCCCTAAAGGAAAGCAACACCATTCCGTAGGCCAGGACCCTCAGCTGAATAAAAAGGAGAAAGCTAGGTCATCACTTACTAATAAAAATTAAATAAACAAAAAATTGAATTTAAAAAATCATGTCTAATTCTAAAGGGAAATTTATACAGGACATTAAATTTAAAAAACCGCACAAAACTGTTAACATGAATTATGATACACAGTGTAGCTTCACTTATTTTGGAATGTTGGCTTATAAATAAGTTTATGCTATTTCCACCAATTATTCAAATATTTCATAATAAATGTATTTTGCATTCAAAAATATCCTAAGTGTGCTTATTAGAAGGATGGGGTGGGGGAATGAAGGAAGAAGCATAAAAAGGAAATGAGGGAAAGGAATAGGAAAGGAAAGCCCAAACCTTTGTTCTTAAGGGGCTGTAGCTTGCAGGTGTTTACAGCTGCCCTGGCACACGTCGGAACTTGGGAGGTGCAGGCAGGAGCAGATGTGCTGAGACAAGCATCCTATAGCCCTGGACAGCGTGAAATTCTGCTATGGCAGCTGCAAGCATACAGCTCACCATCAGCCTTGCTATTGACCCTGGAGTTCAGTTAGAGGACCCTCCATTCTGTACACATAAACCCAAATCCTGATCAATATAACCCCCTACAGGAGTGGACTTTATATACCCATGGACTACAGTCCTGTAGAGTGCCCAGGGTACTTACATTAAGAAATGGTGAATTGGAAACACATTCCCAGTATCACAAGGTCTAAATTAAATCAATATTAACTTAAAATGTATTACAATTATACACATAATAAGTCTAGTATAACTATTTTTAGCAGAGGGTAAAATAGATTTATTCCCTACCTGGAAAATGAACTACCTGGCTGAATTTTGTTTAATATTTCATGTGAAACATTTCTCTTCGCTTAAATCAAGACAGTTTATAATAACTATACTTGTGATAGGTACTTTTCTTTGTCTGCTTAGTAGGACTTAGAATCACCATGGAAGCACATCTATGGGTGTATGTATGAGCATGCTTCCAGTCTGGTTTACTTGAGTATGGGATACTTGCCCCAAAGGGAAGCAACACCATTCCATAGGCCAGAACCTGAGGCTGAATAAAAAGTAGAAAGCTAGATCAGCACCAGTATGCATTTCTCCCTGTTTCCTGATTATGGATGAAGCATGGTCAGCTGTCACTGCTACCATCATTCCTTCCTTTCCAGGTGGACTGCATCTTCAGACTCTGAGACAAACAAACCCTTCTTCCCTCAGGTTGGTCTGGTCAGGCAGTTGGTCACAGCAATGGGGACGTCCTTAATACAATAGTCAATCTGTAGAAGTGACCACTAACACATCAGAAACTGGAGAACGAGCCATCTTTCTTCCCTGTCACTGTTTCAATGGTTCAATTGAACCATCTGAAGATGAAATACTTTCTGGAACTCTAGGACACATACTAAAACATGACAGGGTATTCGTGGATGAATAATCCAGAGTGAGAAAAGGTCAATTTAAAACTCTTTCTTATCTTTCTCTACCACCAAGTGATGTTAAAATGAGTTCCCAGGATCTCTCCCTAGCCCACCACCACTTTGTGTTAAATTAGTTCCCAGGAGCCCCTTGGCACCAAAGAATTTACTTCATTAAAATAATTGTATATTAAATGCTTTGCCAGAGATAAGAAAAACTCTGCCAATATTAGCATGCACACCTGAAAGCAATGACTAAGCACTGTGCACTGAACTGTGAGTCCTGAAAAGAATTGTGAGCTGCTTTTCCCCTTCACATGTTCCACAAATAAATAAAAGTCATCTAATCTTAGGGTTTTATCACACTTTTCAGACATTATGGTTAATATGCTATGCTTTTGAAGTATAAAACTAAGGCAAACTTAGTTATCTTTCCCTGTGAAGTAGAAAAGGAAAACGTATTAAAGTACCACTTTTGTGCCGTAGAAATATGCTGTGTATTAAAACCAGAAATGGCACAGACTTGTGGAGAGGCTCTGTTCTGAAGAGAAGAGTACCAGTAAGAAAAGGCCTGGTCCCATAAGAAAAACTCTTGTCTGTCCATTTGGGCCAGCTGGACCCCAGCAAAACCAACTTTCCATATACTCACAGAATGACTAAATCTTGAGTAGAGGAACTATCATCCTGTTTTCTGTGAATAACAACCTTCTCTCCTGCATAGCACCTGGTACACTGTATGCCAGAAGATGTGCAGGTCTGTGTTCTCCAATGGAAAGTATGTGCCTTCCATGTGTGTGGGACTAATGCCACATCATACCTGTTATTCTATCATCAGGTCGAGGAACTATTTTGGTACCTGTGATGTTCTAAATAAATGTGTGCAAATAATTGAATGCATGTATGTATTCACACCCTTTATGGGAAATTACTGAATAAATAGGGCAGCTAAATTAATCTTAGATTAACCCTATCCCAAGTACTAGGTGTCAGAAGTGTGTGAAAAAATATGAATGAGACAAGGCATGTTATTTAAAATAAGAGCCTGTAGCCAGATAATGATTTGAGAGAAAGAAATGCTGTTTCAAGGAGGACTCTAGGACAGCAAGTTTTCTTGGGAAAGGAAAGCTTCTAAAGGAAAAGAAGAATCAGGAAGTCTCTTCTGTAAAAAGACTACAATCATGTAGGAAGCCCTAATAGGTTTCAGCACAGGGCTAGGATACTGGAAGGGTCTAAGTTGAAAGCTTCATGCTGTACTTATTTGTGCAAATGAAATGGGAATATAAATCAAAACATGTCCTAGTTAGTGACCACTGGATGGTAAGACCAGAAGCCATATTGGAAGAGGCTGCTCATACATTGACATACAGTCCTGGAGACACTTTAATCATGGGATCTTTGAACAGAAATGTCTGCAAACATGAGGGAAGTCACTCTTATTGTTGTAGTTCTTTGAAAAACTAACCTTTAAGCTAAAATGAATCTGAGAGAAAGTTGGAGACTTTATTGTTGTTTAGTATTCTAATGCTCTCATATTTTAAAACAACACACACAAAAATCTGTTTATGAGTAATTTCATATGTTTTTGAAAATAAAGTGATATGTATTTGAGGTCTGAGTCATCAGGGAGGGGCACTATTTGAGTAGGAAGCGTGGCTTTGTTGGCATAGATGTCCTCTCATGGAGGAAGTGTGATCCTGGGTGTGGGCTTTGAGGTTTCAAAAGCCCATGCACCCCCCTCCCCACATCTCTGTCTGTCTGTCTCTTTGCCTACACATTAGGATGTAGGTCTCCTCTACTGCTTCGCTTGCTTGCTATGCTCCCCACAATGACGAAAATGGACTAAACCTCCGACGCTGTAAGCCAGCCTACAATTAAATGTTTTCTTTTGTAAGGGCTACCACAGTCACAGTGTCTCCTCAAAGCAATAGAACACTGACTAGGCCAGACTTTGAAGTGATTTCTCTTCTGTCCACATGGATGATGTCTACGTGTGCAGTAATTGTAACATTTTCATTATAAACCAAAACAGATATACAGATAAAGGGAAAAGCAAAGACTAACTCAAATATATGCTAATAGGATTTGTTAAAAATAGCAGATCACAGCTGTCCACTCAGAACTTGGGGTAATATCAAACCCTGAAACATGAACAAGGAGATAAAAATTGTACTTTAGTACAGCATAAGCATAAACACATTTGCTCTGGTGGAATCCAATCTGGCAGACCATATTGAGATTAAGGCTGCTTGAGCTCTGCCCTTGAGCTCTCTCATTTGAGTAAGAAATCCAGATAAATGCTCTCTAGAGTCCTGGGCTTTCCGGTGTTCATTATTCATAGTTGCTAGGGCCTGGAGAGACCTCAATGCACATCAGGGAAGACAGGAGTGTTAATGTGCTTGATGAGTTGTTAGGTGTGAGGCTGGATATCGCCATCAGAAATTGGATCAGAGAATAAGAAATCTTAAATACAAAAACAAGCCTAAGTAGAGTAAGAACTCTAGAGGACCAGAACATTTGTGCATACTAAACTCCATATGCCCAGTAACCAACACTTTTTAATTTCACAAGAATTCAAAAATATTGGGGAACGTGTAGAATATATTATTAGGTAGATTGCAGTAGCAAAGCATAATGGGGAAAAGAAGTGACTTGAAGGAGAGACTCCTGTAATGGTCCAGATATGACAACTGTTGTAAGTGAGCCCTGCATTGCAAGCCACGCTCACACTCTGAGATGTCACACAAGCACTGTGTCTTTAAGTTCATATAGGAAGTGGAAATGCATATTGATTTTAGGTAACAGCACAGATACAGATTACTTTTGATCTGACCACAGAGATTCTGTGTGTTGATCACGTGGACTGAGTGGATTTCCAAGAGCCAAGGCTCTCGTTCCTAACCGAGTAAAACTCCAGGCATTTGTGCACGAGGAGTTAATCTGTTTCTTTGCCCTCCAATACAGACAGACATCTATAAGTTCTGGCCCACCCCAGATGAAATCATTATTTCAGATGAAATCATTATTTCTAAGTTTGTTGCTGCCTTACACTGCTATTGTTTACTATGTATCCCAGGCTGTCCCAGAACTCAAAATTCCTACCTTAAAGTCTTACTACCTTGTCCATCTACAGAAAATTATTTTCTTAAAAAGATTTCAGAGGCTTTGAAAATTCAATTTTGAAAACCTCATCTCTTAAAAAGAAAATTTCATCTCTCTTACATATAAAACCAATTGTTTCCTTAAAGATTTTATGTAACTTATCACAAGGTTGAAAAAAATTATATAGTAAAGCACTAGCAAAATTATCAAGACAGCAAATTACACAGAACACTGACAAAATCAAGGGATATAGAGTGGCATCCCTTGTCAAGGTTTTTTTTTTTTTTTTTTTTTATAACACAGATAGAAGGAAGCGCAATCAAATATAAAAAGTCTGAGTATAAGACCAATTTCAGAAGTCAGATAATAATAAATATATCATTATATTAGAGTGAAAATCTTATATACACTTTATTGAAGCCCATATACAGAATTTTTCACTCACTTTCTCATATAAAATGCATTAATATTATATAAAGTAACTTCATTTTTACTGCCCAAAATCGAATCTGAAAGGGATGAAATTATTTTTTTATTCAATTATTTGTTTTCATTCTTAAAACTCTCCACTGGGGTAGTATTTTTTATAGCTTATGAAATGTGTGGCTTATTTGGAAATCCAGAGAAAACTAGCCTACCAATAAATAAATGATAATATTTGGTTCCCTACAAAACGAAGTGAAATATCTTCAGAAATGACTAAGCTTTCCAGATTCTTAGATAACACTGGACTCCAAAGCAAAATAAAATAAAATAAAATAAAATAAAATAAAATAAAAGCTTGTATTCATCCTTCTAAATACTCACTTGGTTGAAGGAGCCATTCTGGTGTGATCTGACTCAACCTAAAACCGTAAGTGTTATGGTTTGAAAACCATCCACTGGGAGTGACACAATTTATGACCACAGAAATCTAAATCAAAAGTATTGAACCATTGTACATTTGGATTTTTTTCTGGCCTAATGTTCTACCTTTTGTCTGTGGAAAAGTTGTAAAAATTTAAGTTTTGAGGGGAAGAACCCTGTCTCTCCTTTTTCTTCCTAAGGGTAAGAAGGAGCAACACTTCTCTACTCAGAAAGAAAGCTGAAGAAGCATAGTCAGAAAGCCACCCCACCTCACTGAAGCCCAGTCAGTGGCAGGAATGTATAGACTCAAGAAGAAAACTTTAGGCAAAGGTAATGGCAGGAAAAATCTTGAAAATATGTCAGAATAAAATAAATAAGGAGAGGTGAATCATAGCCCAGTAAAGGCTGAAAGCATGACAAGATGAGCAGCAATCACCACGCTTTTGCTGCCCCCTGTCCAGGAGGCCTGTTTCCAGGCAGAAACCAGATGCGTTAAAGACACTCTAATACCAACATCCCAGCATAGATCTGCAATAAAGCAGGGAAAGCAGGTATACAGGTAAATTTTCTAGGGCTGAAGAGAGGATCACACTTGCTGACCTGGATGGCAGTGGGCAATCCTTAAGAGGTCATGAGGTCTCCAATGAATTTAAGCATCTTGGAAGTGTTGTAACTCCAGTTCCAAGAGTTCCAATGCCCTCTTCCAGCCTCTATAAGCATCCAATTTTGTGTCTTATGGAATTTGTTTTGAGTGTGTTTATACATGAGTATGTGTGTGTTTCTTGTGATTTTCATGTGTGTTTTTGTTTATTTCACATCATCTCCCCATCCTGTCCTCTCTTACCTGCCCTTCATCCTTGTAGCCTTCCCCCAAAACACACAAGCAAAGCATAGAAAATATCTCGTCATGAAAACTGTAGTATGTCACAGTGTGTTCCACAATATATATCCCTCTGTCCACACATCTTCACTTGCAAATGTTCACTATTTGTCTGGTGCTAGATACCTGGCTTCTGTGAAACCATCAAAATTGGATCCTCATCAAGAACTCATCCCAACAACAGAGGAATGGATACAGAAATTGTGGTATTTTTACACAATGGAATACTGCTCAGCAATTAAAAACGAGGAAATCATGAAATTTGCAGGCAAATGTCGGGATCTAGAAAATATAATTCTGAGTGAGGTATCCCAGAAGGATAAAGACACACAGGATACTTACTTGTTTATTTAGACCTATAAGATAGGATAAACATACTGAAATCTATACACCTAAAGAAGGTAAACAAAAAAAGAGGACCAGGGGTAAGATAATCAATCCTCATTAGAAAGACAAATGGGATGTACGAGAAAACAAGTAACAGGATAGCATCCTACCACAGAGGGCCCCTGAAAGACTCTACCTAACAGTGTATCAAAGCAGAAACTGAGACTTATAACCAAACCTTCGCCAGAGGACAGGGAATCATGTGAAAGAATGGGGAGTTAATATGATCTAGAGAGGATAGGAGCTCCACAAGAACTAAATATATCTGGGCACAGGGGTCTTATATGAGACTGTTTCTCCAAACAAGGAACATGCATGGATATAACCTAGATTCTCTGCTCAGATGTAGCCCATGGTAATTCCATGTTCAAGTGGGTACCTAGTAAGGGGAACAGGGACTATTTCTGACATGAACTCAATGACAGGCTCTTTGACCTCCCCACCCTGCAAGGGAGGATCATCCCTCCTAGGCCACAGAGGAGGACTTTGCAGCCAGTCCTGAAGAGACCTGATAAACCAGGGCCAGATGAAAGGGGCGGAGGTCCTCCCCTATCGGTGGACTTGGAAAAGGGCAGGGAGTAGATGAGCGGAGAAGGTGGGATTGGGAGGATAATGAGGTAGTAGGATTCACTGGGATACAGAGTTAATAAAACTAATAATAAAAATAAAATTAAAAAAGAAATTATTCTAAATGAGATTAGTTACAATTTCCTTTTTAATGGGTGCTATTGACATGCATTACTTGTACATATCAATAAAGTTCAGTGTGATAATTCCATATGTTCATACAGTTGGGGCTGATGACATCCAGCCTTATCAGGAACATACACACCTTCCTAATTATCTAGCGGTCACTATTCTACTTTCATTAATACCTTCTTTCATATAAAGACCGGTAAGGCTTGGGAGTGCATGTGTGAGGCAAGCTCTCTATCTGAGCCTATGCCACTGCTTCTAACATTGTCTTACGAATCTGTGTGAGAAACAGCTATTTTATGCAGGGAATTGGCAATATCTAGATTCTGATTTCACTAATGCCCTCTTCCTTGATCAGCAGCAATAATAATCAATTATTTGCTAATGTAACAAATTATTATTGAGGACCTAGAAGGTACATTCACTAGGAATACATCAAAAAATATGTTTGGATAGAACTAACAGTCTAGCAACTTGAAAAACTGTGGTTTAAAATGTGTTGGGAGCATGAAAGTTCTTGTGCCCACAGATCTCCAGGGAAACCAGGAATGTTAAAATACAGCAATATCTTTCTTAATTTGAGTGTATTGTTATTTTTGATCTCTGAAAATATGAAACAATTTTAGCAAACTGAGTCCTGCTGTGACCACAGGCGTTAGTGAAGCTGGACTGCATCATTAATTGTGTTTGCAGAAACATGGCTTCATGTCTTTTTTAAAGATAATAAAACTTTAGTTTCTACTGCATTTCCCAAACAGGAACTACACACACAATGAACTAGCAATGTTCTCATGCAGCAACTGTATTACTACATCTATATCAAGACTTTCATGGAAACCAAAAGCATGCTTTAGAGTCGAAAGATGTACAATTGGAACACTTCAAAGGACACTTGTACTTAGTATCATCCTACACATTTAATTTTGGAGAAATAGGTTCTGATATTTTTCCCCGCAGCACATTGATGGTAAACCCTGTGAGTACGGAGCCTGTTACGTGTTCTGCCCAAGATCTGCACACTTCTCCACCATGTACTACTATTTGAGCCCCAGAGCCCCACAGGACACAAGCACTTCAACTTGCTAATGCCAAGAAAGGACATGCAATGACCGTTATTCTTGAAGACTTCCGTATTCCTCTGTGGGTCATAAGAAAGAATGAAAATTCAGAGTAAAAAGGTGAATAGATGCTACAGAGGAGACCTAGTAGAAGTAAACTGAGAAAGAAATGGGCTATCCTGGACAGGAGAACTCAACAACATGTCCATTGGTACCAACATCCAGATCTACCCTCCTAGGACAGTAAAATGTCTCCTCCAGAGTGCTGCTCAGACCAAGCAGAGGCAGCTGAACTAAGAGTTTCTTTGCCAGATCCAGTAGCATGTATGTATACTACAGAGGTGGCCACTGAAGGTTAGGTTACATGAGCCATGATATGACCATGATGTGCTCTTTCATGAGCAACAATGAGGACTAGCTCCCTTTATGGGTACAGGGAATAATTTTTTCTAGATAACTAAAACTAGATTGTCCCAGTCCCAGCAATAGAGAGCATGGTGGCCTTCTGACATTCTTTATGGCACTGTATGTTTCTCATACACTTGTCCCTTTCACTTGGCAGGAGTCTCAGGAACAAAAAGGGATCTTTAAGACACATAGATCTTGATGCTTGGTCCTTGCTGTTCACAGAAAGGATATGGAAAAGGTGAAAGTCAAGGTAAATGATACATTGATATGGAATGCACTGCTATAATCTTAGTATGTTAATTACTCTTTGCCAATACAAATGAAGTATCCATCAAGAGGGGACTAAACAAGTCTAAAATGATCAAATAGAAGTAACTACTACTCCACTGGCTGCCATCTTAGAGAAGAAATGAAGGAGCAAATGAATGCCTACATTTGGTTATCTAAGAAAGAAAACTGGAACTCTACAAGGAAGCAATGGAACCCTGATGTTAAAGACATATAGCATAACAGCAGATGGCCAGGGGAGGCTTCATGCTTAGAGGAAAAGATAAGCAAGAGAGCCTCTGTGGGACCACCACCCTGGTTGCTGCAGCCTGGTGATCTTGAGGACAGTAATGTTACAATCATAGGCTTTGCCTGTGCCTATGTAAATGCTTTGCTCAAGAAGAAAAATTTCATACCCCAGCCCAGAAATCAGAACCTACAGGTTGATGCCATCTTGAAAGCCAGTGCCTGATCTATCCTGATGAAAGGACCAAGGAGGGGTCTGATGTTACCTTGCCTCTCCCAAAGAAACCCAACCCCAGAAACACCAGCCATTATTTCAATGGGCTTGAAAACCTCTATGACTCTCAGATCCCATATTATGGGTGCTATACAACATCTTTCTCTCTCTCTCTCTCTCTCTCTCTCTCTCTCTCTCTCTCTCTCTCTCTCTCTCTCTCTCTCTCTCTCTCTTCTTCAACAGGACCTCCTATCATAGGAAACATTGTCAGAAGCAAGGGCCTTTGGTACTGTCCTCCATGGAGCCTCTGAACACATCTATCAACTGCCTAAGGTCCTGGAATCACAAGGGCTTTTACAAGAAACCAGAAACATATGACCTGACAATCACACTATGTTATGTATGTGGAAAGGAAACATCAACATATCAAAGGGGTACATACACACTCATGTTTCCTGCAGCGCTGTTCATAGTAGCCAAGAATATGGAGTCAACCAGCTTGATCATAAATGAACAAATATGCTCTATTTACACAATGAATTAGTTGTCATGGAGTAGATACAGAGGGAAGTTAGATTATAGATACCAAAATACAGTTAAATATTGTTCTACAGAACAGTGCTATAACCAAATCAATATTTTAAAAAGTAGCAGAATACAAGGCTCTCAACCTAATGTAAATATTACATATTCAAGGAAATAGAAATGCTGATTATCTTGCTTTTATCACTAACCATTGTATACACATGATGATACTTCAAAAATATGTGTATATGGGTAACTAAAATTGTTTAAGAGTGATAAATAAAGAAGTTGTGTTCTCATATGTGGGTTATTTCTGGTTCTTCAGTTTGATTCCATTAATCAACCAGTCTGTTTCTATGCCAGTACCATGCAATTTAAAACAATTCCTTTGTAGTACAGCTTGAAATTGGGGATAGTGATAGCTCCAGAGTTTATTATCATTATTATTATTATTTATTATACAAGATTGTTTGAACTGGTCTTGGTTGGGAAGGGGAACACCAACCCTTCCAAAAAACTTTGACCCAAAATTTACCCTATGTACAAGATGTGCAGAGATAAAGATGGAGCAGAGATTGAGGGATGGCCAACCAAAAACTGGCCCAACCTGAGACCCACCTCATAGGACAGAGCCAACCACTAACACTATTGATACTCTGTTATGCTTGCAGACAAGAGTCTAGCATAACTGTCCTTTCAGAGGCTCCATCAAGCAGTGGATCAAAACAGATGCTGAGCACCACAGTCAAATACTAGATGGAACTCAGGGAATCTTGTAGAAGAGTGTGGGAAAGACAGAGGACTCAGAAGGGACAAGAAGTCCATGTCTCTGACATGGACTCTGTTGCTTGTTTTTGAATCACATTCCCCTAGCTGGGGTGCCTTGTCTGGCCTTAGTGGAAGAGTATATACTTAGTCCTGGTGCAACTTGATGTTCCAGTGTGGGCTGATACATGGGTACAGGAGTTCCCCTTTTCTGAGGAGAAGGAGAGGGAGGAAAGAGGAAGAGGTGGAAGTGAGGGCACAGGATAAAAGTAAGCAGGAGGCTTTGATTGGGATGTAAAGTGAATACATGAATAAATTTAATTTAAAAACTAGTGTTTAATGATTGGTATGAGAACAACAACAACAAAATGTTGTGGACTAACATGGAATAGAAAGCATTGAAAAGAACAACCAATATACTCAAACGCACAACAAATCTCAAAAGCTTTATGCTGAGAGGAAAACAAAACACACACACACACTCACTCTCACACACACACACACCACCTTTTATTCTATTGATATCAACTTCTCAGAAAGGTAAAACTAGAGTGAGCTATTTCCATAAATTGAACCATCCCTGCATGCCTGGGATGAAGCTTACTTGGTCATGGTGGATGATATCTTTGAAGTGTCCTGGGATTTGGTTTTCAAGTATTTTTGAGTATTTTTTCATCCATGTTAATAAGAGACATAGGACGGAAGTTCTCTTTTGTTGTTGGATCTTTGTGTGGTTTAAGTATCAAGATGATTATGGCTTCATATAACTAGTTTGGTAATGTTTCTTCTGTTTCTATTTTGTGAAATATTTTAAAGAGTTTTATAGTTTGCTTTTATTTGAAGGACTGGTAGAATTCTGCACTGAAACTACACAGATGTCCCTCAACCGAGGAATGGATACAGAAATTATGGTACATTTATACATTGGCAGACTACTCAGCAATTAAAAACAAGAAAATCATGAAATTTGCAGGCAAATGAATATAACTAGAAAAAATCACCCTGAGTGAAGTAACTCAGAAGCAGAAATACACACATGGCATATACTCATTTATAAGTGGATATTAGCCATACAATTCAGGATAAACATACTAGAAATAATTTTTCTAAAGAAGTTAAACAACAAGAAGGATCCTAGGGAAGAGGCTTAATTCTCATTCAGAAGGACAAACAATACAGACTTCAGAAGAGGGAGAAGACAGGGAACAGGACAGGAGTCTACCACAGAGAGCCTCTGAAAGACTCTAATCATCAGGGTATCGAAGAAGATGCTGAGACCCACAGTCAAACTTTGGGCAGAGTACAGGGAATCTTATGAAAGAAAGGGGAGATAAAAAGACCTGGAGGAGACAGGAGCTCCACAAGGAGACCAACAGAGCCAAAAAATTAAAAAATCTGGGCTCAGAGGGGTAGGGAGAGACTGGTGCTCCAAACAAGGATGATGTCTGGATAGGACCTAGACTCCCTGCTCAGATGAAGCCCATAGTCATCTCAGTCTCCATGTGAGTTCCCTAGTAAGAAGAGCAGGGGCTGTCTCTATCATGGACTCAATGGCTGGCTCTTTGATCACCTCCCTCTGTGAGGACAGCCTTGTGAAGAGGCTGCAACCAGCCCCGATGAAACCTGATAGGCTAGGGTCAGATAGTCGGGGAGGAGGACCTCTCCTATCAGTGGACTAGGGGAAGAGCATAAGAAGAGAAGAGGGATGCAGGGTTGGACTGGGAGGAGATGAGTGAGGGGCCTACAACTGGGATACAAAGTGAATAAATTGTAATAAATAATACTTTTTTAAAAAAGAAGAAACAGGGACTGTTTCAACAGCCTGGCTAGATCCCAGGGGAGGACATTGAAGCCAGCCCTGAGGAGACAAGATGAACTGGGGTCGGATGGAAGGGGAGGAGATCCTCCCCTGTAGGTGGACTTGGAGTGGGCAGGGAGGAGATGATGGAGGGATGGGGAGAGTGGGAGGGAAAGAGGGAGGGGGCTACGCTGGGGTTGCAAAGTACCTAACCTCTGATTGATATAAAAATAAAATTAAAATTAAAATTAAAAAAATTAAAAAATAAAAAAGAAGAAAAAAAAACCCCTAAAACCTAGAGTGAGTGACAGCTGATCAGTCATCGCCAGGTACTGAAAGAGAAAGAAGATTGACAGTGAAAGGAATGACTAAAAATAATTTCCTAGTCTGCACTGTGGTGATGGCTACACAAATATGTTCACTATTTTAAAACTCATCAACTGTGCACGGAGAAATGTGTATTCCTTTGGAGTTAAATTAAACAACAATTAAAATAAATGAACATGAATGAATAAATAAAACAAAATATTGCCTGAAATTTATGTAAAGCCAATTAAAGTGATAAGATAAAGGTTAAATAAGATACAAGATATTAACATTCCTAGAGAGGAATAAGGTAGCCAAGAGAGGAGAGCAGCTATTATACAGATGTGATGGACTATTAAGTTGTGACTATAAACAGTCTTATTGCTGGTGAGCGTTAAGCTAGGTTCTAAAGCAATTGCAGTGGGGTGACTATCCCCAGCATCTGGGATAGAAGCAGAAGGATTGAGTGGTTAGAGGGCAACCTGATTACATGACACCTCTCATGAAACAAAACAAAATTTAAAGAGAGAAAAGAGAGAGGGGAGGAGAGGCAGAGAGAGGAGGAGGGAGAAAGAGGAGGGAAATAAAAAAGAATAAATGAAAGGGAAGAAAGAATGAGAATGAATGAAAAAAGAAGAAAAAGGGGTAGAGAAAGAAAGGAAGGAAGAAAGAAAGAAATGAAGGAAGGAAGAAAGAAAGAAAGAAAGAAAGGAGAGATTTGATAGGAAGAGAATCTTGTAACTCTTCCGACAGAAATTATTAATTAAAGTTGCTTGGCTTAAGAAAAAGGTAGGATTAAAAAAAAGAAAATGGTAGGAGAAAGTAAATAGAAAATAAGATTGTAGCATAATATATTAGCATATTATTCAATACATTGTCATATATAATCAATATACAAATATATTTATTTATATTATTACATTATATAATATATTAATGTATTATTGAATATCATAATATATTAACATATTAAATTTATTAATACTATATTATTATATTACATATAATATAATAATACATTATTAAATATTGTAATATGTTAGCATATTATTCAATGTTAATAATATAAATACATATTTTTATATTGATTATTTATATAATAATGTATTGAATAATATGTTAATATATTATTTAGAAAAAGGCACAAATTCTGAACCTAAAAACACAAGATGTTGATGGACTATGTTTTGTTATTTTTAACAAGGAGCAAGTTGTGTTTGTTTCCTATAAAGACTTGTCAAACACAAACACAAGCACAAATGAAGAAGAGAAAATGAAAAGGGATAAAGGTCAGCTCTTTCCCTCACCCTCAGGATAGAGACCAGAAGAAGAAGATGACAACTGAATGGTTTTCTCCATCTGTCTGACTTAGGGCTTCTACAGCAAGCATGGGTTTTCTTAGAATGTGGTCACTGCAAGTTGACAAATTTATCTTTACAATATTTATGCCCAACAACAGAAAATAAAAAATGCTAACTGTAATTCCCAAAGGGGCAATCCCTTCCTGAAGAATCTAGGATGTAATTCCTATTCAGATTTCAAATACACTGTTTTGTTGTATTAATATAAAAATAATGAATTTAGCTTCAGCAATGAAATGATCTGGAGTCTGTGAATCAAAAGGACAGCAGGGTTGGACTGGGGAAGTGTAAGTTCCACTACTTCAGACTCACTGGGTACACCATCAATGTGCCAGTGGTGGTGGCGGGGAGAGCCTGAGACTCTCTATCTATACCATCTATAAGAACAAATGGGATGTTTCTATGTAAAAAGTTTAGTCACATGAGGTTGTATACATGGCACCACCATTTTTAGGCAAAATAAAAAGTCAGAACCATTTGGATAAGTTGAGAATGATTGCTGACAGTTGAGCCAGGAACAGACATTTCACCTCTCCACCTTTTCTATCATCCTTCCTATCCTGTCTTCCCTTCCCTCTCAGTTTCTCTCATATTTATGCCAGTGGCTGTCTAGAATACTGATTTCTGTAGTCAGTACTGGGACAGCTAATTGGCTCCCAGGCATAGTGAGGAGGATGTGAGGTTCTTGGCTGGTTCCTGGGGACCCATAATTCCTCTGGATCACAGTGATAATCAAGACAGAAATCACCTGGAGTACTGGGGATTTTAATCTGAAAAGACTAAGACTCAAATCCCCTGAAGAAGAAATCAGACTCCTCAGTGAGACTGTACAGATTTCAGCAGTTCCATCTGCAGACACTAATATGTCCTCCACAAACTGCCAAACTAATATTCACAAAGTACAGCTCACCTGTCATCATTCCAGACTCCCACCGAAAGCGCTGTGCTATCCTGGGCTCTGCACTAGGAGAATCTAGTGACTATATTAAAACTAAACTGCAGTGAGTTCTGAAAAGAGAACCACAGGAAAGCAGGAATAAAGTCTCATTATGCCAAGGAACAGTTGGTACCCGGAAGATGCGGATAACTAAAGAAATTATTTTCCAAACTTAAAGGAGTAGCTATTGCTATTAAAACTATATTTTATAAAAAATTTTTCCTGCAAAGAGAATAATATATACAAAACTATAAGGTTAGAAATGTAAATTAATTTTATCATTTAGCATGTGTTTGGTTTAAATTTGTTTTCTAGAATGCCATAATCATAGATATTTGTACATTTCCCTTGGGGGATAAATTTTTAATGTAGCTGGGCTGCTCTGAACACTACCTGCATGTTCCCTAACAGTGGATGTCTTCTGAAATTCTGAACCACATGCAGCAGCGCCCTTCATTGTTGTTCCTCTCTAAAAGGACCATTGTTTCCACTGAACCTGAATTTGACAACATGAAAAAAGACAGTCTTTCCTGTTGCCTCTTAGTTGTACTAATTACTACCCACCTGCAAAGCCTCTCTTTGTGGCTTCTGGTTTTCCTGGATGCCTTGATAGAAGTTAAACGTGAGTAAAGTAGTTTCTGGGGTATGCACCAGTGGCAGAGTGAGTGCCTAGCATACCAAAGGCCCTGGGTTCCATGTCCAGCACCAAACAAACAAACAAACAAAACCAACAGGCTGAACCAAGTGTATTGATGCCATCTCTCAAGGAGAGTAAGCCACAGAGTGTAACTTTCACAGGAAAGCCCCATAAACAAGAACCACCAAACCCCACACATGAAAGCCATGTTAGGAAAAGCAGGATTTTCCAGTTTCTATCTGTCCTTCATCCTTTTCACTATTTTTAATGCTTTGTTACAGAACTCATCTCACACTCCATCTTGTTTTCTGTATTTCTCTGGCCATTTCTTTCTGATTTCTCATACTCCATGTGATCTCTTGCCTGCTTAGTCCCTGTCCTCCGTATTGAGTTTTTTTTTTCTTTCTGCATTCAAATGTGATTTTTCAAGAACGTGTTCTTTTCAGGTTCCACCCATTATCGTAATTGTCACCCAGTCTTCTTTCTACCCATGTCTGGGTAGTCTTTGTGTTTTCTACAGAACAGCATTCTGCTCATTTTCTCTCAACTTTTCATGAGTTCTTGCTTTGAGAAGAGTTTGTTATTATTATTAAACATGAAAATCAGTTTTTGAAGTATTTGGTATCCCCCTTGATGTACAGCCAGATAGAATGTTGTATTGAAACTAAGTATTTATATGTAAAAGTGCACACAGTTCCAATTTCTTATGAGAAGAATTGGAATCTATTGAACTGTGTAATTTTAAGAGCTAAGAAGAGTCCTTGAAGGCCATCTAACATTATCTCCCTTCATTTTTATTGATGGAGGAAAACAGGAAGCAGAAGTGATTGATCCCTTCCAGGAATCAGGCTTTGTCTTTTATATTGCTGTTGCTGTTATTATTAATTATATGCATATGTACATTATATGTTATCTCTGCTCATATTTACATATATTACATATTTCTGAGATCCATCCTTAAACATCCCAAGAGTTATATATTGAATTTTCTGTCTATAATATTTGCTAACCACCTCCTCAGTGCTTGTTCTACGGAGATAAAATAAGGACTGCTCAGATAGCTCACCTGACATCTTTCGGGGTTGCTTCAAGCCCCTTCTCACTTACCAGGTAAACACTGACAAAGTCAGCAAATTACAGTGAGCCTCAAAGATAAGGCATCACCTGCCCAGGATCACAAATCTATGAAAAGACAGAAATGGAATTTTAAACTAGGATTGCTTCAAATCAGAGTGTGTTTGGAGCTTTTGCTCTTTTAGCTTGTGCACAGACTTCCTTTGTGTGCTCATATTTCTGATCAGGGCTATCTGGTAAGCATATGTCCACTTCAGATGTGTTTTAATGTTGGGCACAGAACCCAGGACATCTTGTATGTTAGCCACAGAACTTCAGTTTCTCAGTGAGGTGACTGGCAAGCCCAGAGTTACCAAGTAAGGTGGCAATTTGCTCTCTACAATTCTGATCTGTCTTGCTCAGGTCCTTATAGGTCACCATGTCTAAGTTGTGATAACTGGCAGCCTCTTTGTGTGACTCTGGTGTGTTTTTAATGAATGCAGTAGCAATGTCAGAAAAGAGAGAGTATTGAGGAAAATGGCAATGATTTAAGTAATTAACTTAAAGGTCTCTGCTTTGAAATTAATAGCCGTGGTTATTTTTAAAGGTACCTCCTATGATATATTCTACTGTAAAAGGGTTTTCCCACTCTTCTGTAACTTTTACCTTAGTCATGTTAGTGTCTTTTTTATTTTTTGGCTCCTGCTCCAACTCCCTCACTCAATAATGTGTGATTCATCTTTTCTGATAAAAGGATGTCTATTCCCATTCTGTATTACCCTTAGGGCCTGTTCCTCAACCAGATTATTTTCTGCATGTAAAGAGAAAAAAAATAGACTGGAGAATCATCTTGTAATAGATAAAAATTCTCAGAAAATAGTAATACGTGATTTAGCTTGCACACTTTAATGCTTTGGTAAGTTAACATCATGGAACAAATGTCTGCGATACTAGATCAGAAAGTCTCTCCAAGTCATCTCAGTCTCAGAAGTTTCCATTCGCTTTGGTGTGATTCCTTAATCCTATACCCAAACATCACCTTGTGCATAGACTACTGGGGGGGGGAGCTTGTTTGCTGTGCAACTGTGCAAAGAAAGATATGGTACCTGTGTTGTTCCCCTGAACTATAATATGGGGGTAATGGGGACCTCTTCTGATCATTCACATGGCTCCCAGAACAGATGTTGCAAGAGAGATGTGTATGGAATTAAATTGCAGTGAAATTTCATCACGGTCCTAATAGTTTGCCTCTGCTGCTCAATTCTCTAAGGCAAAAGAGTTTGAGTTTGAGAAAAAAATTGAGGGAAAAGAACGTGGAAAACTGGTGGTTGCTAGTGTTGCCAGCTTCCATTTTCCATGATTTCAGTAGAAGCAAGAAGTTGAGGGGTAAATCTAAGTTCTCAGAAGTTAGAAGAAAACAATTGTTTTGTAATGTCATTGTATGCTGACAGTTATGCTGTGTGGCTTACTTTGGTTGCAGCACAACCTTTGAGTATTTATTATGCTCACTTTTATAGTAGTAAATGGATCTTTCTTAGGGCATTTCTGTATCTCTCTGTGGTACATGTATCCCAGGCATGGTGGAACTAAAATTTGAACATTTGTCTGTGTGTTTAAAGCCCCATGCTCTCCCACCTTGCCAAGTTCCTTCACTAAACACAAACTACTCTACACTGATACACAAAATAGATCTTCAAACAAACCAATTGCCTAAAAGAGAATTACCCATCCTACTCTCCATGGAGAATTTACTCTGAGACAGTCAGTGAATTGATAAATGTGTTAAAGGCTCAGTCATAAAGAGCTGCTCTTGTCATCTCATATGAGTAATACAGCCAGCTGTGAAGTCGGTAACAGCTTGAAAGTAACGAGTCTGCATTTCCAGATGCCAAGGTGACTGTAGGAGCTAAAACTAGGCATGCGTTCCCACAAGGTGAATGTCCCTACCCTCCATCTCTGAAGTCATGCACGAAGCAGGCCACTAACCTCTCTGAATGTTCCAGATAGAAATATAATCAGTGGTCGAAAACTGGCTTGACAGAATATACTTCTTCAAGGATAATTTCCAATCTAAAGAGGTCTGTGCTGACATTGTGCAGAGTCAAGATTCTGCCTTAGGTGTTCTCAGGGGTGAATGTAGACATACCAATTTTAGCTGTCTTCATCACTAAGTAGGTCCTCCTGTAAATACTTCTTTGGTATTAAGTTAGTCTTGTTTTATAATCTGGTTGTCTTCCAATACAGGCAAAGCCTAGACAAAGTGCAGATCCTAGAGGAAAGTTTCTATAGAAAGCATCAGTTTTGTATTGGAAATGACAAAATTCTTTCAATTATTTGATATTTCATATGAGGAAACAGAGGCTAAAAGAGATTTATTGGGCCTCGGGATATAGAGATACAGCTCAGTGGTACAGTGAGAGGTTATCTATCATTCAGGATGCTCCAGGTTGGACCCACAACACTCCCCTCACACACACATACATAGTAAATTGACTTGAGTGAGATTGTTAGCACTGTGTGAGATAATTGGTCTGAAGGATTCCTGGATTTCTTCTACTATATGGAACTGCTTGAAATGGTTGAAAAGACTGAAGGCCCAACTCCAGAAATCTAAAGTGGAGGAGAAAGCCAGGGAAAATTCTGTGTGTGTGGCTAATCTGATTAACATCTGATTCCACAGCAAGGCAAAATGATTTCCTTTAACGCCCCAAAGGCAACAGGAGCTTACATCTGATCATTACAGTCAAATGTGCCTGTCATCTCTGCACTATCTACTCTGTGCTTCCCAGCCTGTTTGTTTGGGTTAAGACAGTGGACAGTTGTTTTGATCTTGGATTTGTATAATCGCACTTCTCAAGGATGTGTGCGCTGTGTGGTTCTTCATCTTACAGAAACAGCTTCCAAAAGAAGCAGAGCTGTATCCCTAAATCCGTAGAAATTGTATCTACTACTTCTTTAAAATAGCATATTAATTAGCATGAATAATGAATATATTTCTTTAAAAATGATATCAAATAACACAACTTATACTTTTCAAAACTGTGCATATTGAAGCTAACCGGCTACACCATATGCTTGCCTCTCCCAGGTGTCCTGCAGCTTTGCCTCGACAGTTCTCTGTAAATAACTGTAAATTACATCAGCTGGATGTACTCATTTTTCTCAAAAGCGGTTTAAAGATGGTTATTTCCATACACATGCTCACCCAACATGCCCCATTGCACCTGTTTCAAAATCTTCCAAACTTCATTCATTCCCTTTACCCACCTTCTTCTACACCTAGCATATTTATGTTCATTCACGTGTTCTATCTGATCCCAAAGGCCAGCCTTCTTAAACAGCCAAATCCCACACTAATGTTGCTGAGCATATGAAAACATTTTCTGTGACCTTTCTCAAATTTGCAAACTACCACAATCTCACCCTCCTTTCAACCTAAGTGGCATGTATTATTCTGTCACTTTACTTACATTTAAGAACTAGTGAATTCAGTGGACACAGGGAAAATAGCTCCCACGCTGTATCCTGGCCTTTGATGTCATTGATTGTAGCACTGTTAATGTAGTTATTTGCTGAAAGGGAACTAATGGCATGAAACATCGGTGCAAGAAAATGAAGCTACAGATGAGAAGGTAAGAAATCCCTGGGGTAAACATTGATGTGTCCATTCAAAAGTAGAAGTTGTCCAGGTCCAGGAAAGTAACTACCATGCTAAACTCTTCAGATAACATCATCTCCTTCCCATGAACCAGAGGAAAGGGTAAGTCTTGCTTACTTCATTTCTCTTCGAACTCAATCCATAACTCTTGCCCTAATGCTAACTATGTTACTTGTCCCTCCATTGCTGATCATTCATCTGGTTGTTTATCTTCTAGAGATGAGTTCTAAAAACTCTGTTTGACATTGTGTTCTATGATCTTCAGGCTAGAGATATCACACTAGATTGTTAGACTAGCAGATAAAATCCAATAAGGATAACAAAGAGGAGAGAATGGCCCACATTTGTCAGATCACTCCATCCACTTTTTCTTTTTTTAATGTAATTTATTTATTTTTATATCAATCACAGGTTAGGTACTTTGCATCCTAGGCGTAGCCCCCTCCCTCATTCCCTCCCACTCTCCCCATCCCTCCCTCATCTCTTCCCTGTCCCCTCCAAGTCCACCAACAAGGGAGGACCTCCTCCCCTTCTGTCCGACTCCAGATCATCACTCCATCCACTTCTATCCTCTCCCTCTGAACCAGCCTCATGTGGTCCTTGGTGGCTCACTTAGGAACTGGGAGAATCTGTATCCTTGAAGAGCTGAGCATAATTCCACAGGACATTTCTAGTTCTTTGAATGGCACCCTCTTTCCTAGTGTCACAGTGTAGCAGGCACAGTACTCCCCTCTGTACCTCAAGTTCTTTGTTCTCCTGGGGTAAGAACAGTGCTGTTTCCTACAGTTACTAACTCTAGTGAGTAACCTCAGTATTCCTTTCTGCATTTTCTCTAAACCTTTTCACAATTCTTTATGCTAGAATGAACGTCTTGCTTGAAGTAGCCAAGAAGTTTTTTGTTCTTACAGTAAAACAGGCATATTTTGTAAATACTAATGCAAAGGAAGCTGACTTCAGTATCTTAAAAGAGTAGGTTAATACATGAAGAATACTGTTGGAAATAGAGATCATTAATAATGATGGTACAGTAGGAAAAAACTATAATTCTAAATGTGAGTTGTGAATCACCTATTCATGCATGTTTCACTTCATAAAACAAAGCATGACTAAAAACCTTTTCCAGCTAAACCCATGATTATATTGATTTTAGACAAAGCCGAGCAAAGGAGTTGGGATCCTTTTTAGTATCTGGGTGGAAGAACATAAAACTAAACAACAGTCAATGAAAGATCAAAAAAGTGTTTGAATTCTTTGTTGTTCCTGTTGAGGGTTAACAAGAATTTGTAACATGGGATATGAGATATGAGAGAATAAGTGGGCCAAAAAGTTATATACCTAGATCAATAGCAGTGTTCATTGGTGATTAGAAAGGACAACTTTAGATCAAGCCCCACCTGCAGTCCGGAAATTTAATGTCTAAAATATCAGGTGATCACAAACCAACTAAAAAGCTAAGAAGAAATTTATTTCTGCTGTACTATATAATCCCACCAAACCCCAGACTCACATAAACTTTTGAATTCACCAAGATTTATATTAATATTGCCAGGCCAAATGTTGATTCCTAATGATTCCTGTTAAAAATACATAGCAAAACATTCCTCACTCCCTTCTAGTTTTGATGATGTACAACATTTCATATGCAAGTATACAAAATTAAAAAGGCTAATTATGAATAATATTGTCAAAATTGTTCCACTTCAGATGAGCCAAGCATCTCACTGTCAGACAGGGTTTGAAAGTAAAGCCTCCTTAGCTGACTGGTACTGCTTTTTTTTTTCTGTTCCAAAACAGCACTTCAATGATGCATGATGCTTTGACGTTTTATCACTGTGATCTCGTTTTCCTGGCCACTGCCTCAAAAATATCCCATCTGGCCATTAAACCCACAATATCTCACTAAGCATAAGGATGCCAGCTCCATGCCATCTAGACAGCCAGTTTTGCTGAGATTCAGAGAAACAGTAGCTAGCTAGCTAGCTCCTTAGATGTGAACAACAATAAATTCAAAACCAAACGCAGACCCACCGGAGTCAACATTCTTCACATCCAAGAGTTGGAGACTTGAAAGTAAATACTTTTTCAACCTTCAAAACCCAGTGAGTTCCAATGCTGGTCTGTTAATTTGTTCATTTAATTCATAACACTAATGAGGTATGTGGAAGAGAAACAAAATTAATTGATCCAAAAATTGGACAGAAATCCCTTTTCTAAAGAGCAGAGACATTTTTCATAGTTAGTTTGCATTACTTAAATAGAGATGATTTTAGTAATAAATAATATACTAGTTTACTTCTGTGTTTTTATTATTTAACCAACCCAGGAAAGAATTACTCATTTAGCTGTGGCCCATTATGTATCAGATGTCTTTGAAAGCCAGCATTTCTTTTGATAATTGTGTTTAATCATGCCACAAAGTTCAAGGGGAGAGGCAAGATGAAATCCATCTCATGAGAAGAAAAGCAGGTATGTTACTAAGCATATTTTTCCTAACACTCCTTTCATACCTGTTTCCAACATATCATTTATGAGTCCCAGGCAGCTGTCCCTCTGCTCTTTTACAAACTCATACTCAGTACCCATTCTCCCTCTACACACTCTCTTTCTATCTTCCTCATTCTATAGATAAATAGATAGATCTATACGTTGTTGGCTTTTCCTCTCTTTATCATACAAGAAGCATATTATTGAAATTCAAGGGTGGTAGGTTAGAATGTAAAGATCTTTAGTTTTGTGTATGGGTTATTTCAACAACATGTACTATTTATTCAAAGAATATATGTTCAATAAAGATACAAGTCTCTCTTTCTCCAACCAAGGACCATGTATGGATACAAACTATAACCCCTGCTCCAATGTGGCCCATGGTAGCTCAGTACGCAACTGGGTAACCTAGAAAGGGAAAGAGGGACTATTTGGGTCATGACCTCAATGACTGGCTTGTTGACCACCCTCCATCCCATCACCCCAAGGGAGGAGCAGCCTAACTAGATTCCAGAAAAGGACATTGCAGCCAGCCCTGAAAAGACATGATGAGCTAGGGTCAGATGGAAGGGGGGGGTGAAGGTCCTCCCCTATCAGTGGACTTGGAGGGGGGCAGGGAGAAGATGAGGGAGGGAAGGGGAGTGTGGGAGGGAATAAGGAAGGGGGCTACGGCTGGGATACAAAGTATATAACCTGTGACTAATATAAAAATAAATTACTTAAAAAAAAGATACAAGTCTCCAGAATTAGGAGGCAGACACAGGCTTCAACCATAAAAAAGTATACACAAGACTATGAAAAAGGGAGTAGAGATTAATTAATGTCTGACCCATCAAGATGCATGGAGTATGAGACAAGATCAAGAAAGAGCCTGGTGTGAGGTAGCCAGGTGTAAAAGAATATTTCCTGGCCTCTCATAGAGCAGATCACGTTCCTACTTCATGTCATTTGTTTTTTAAATTTACCCTTTAAGACTTTTAAACATATACATGTACATTGGTTGGCCATTTTATTTTTATTCTATGTAATTATTTATTTATTTATTTTTGTTGAGGGAAGGAAAATTTGTTTTATGGGCTTGATGGTCTGTTGCTTCTCAAAAATTTTTAAATGTAATTTATTTATTTTTATATCAATCACAGGTTAGGTACTTTGCATCCCAGGCATAGCCTCATCCCTCATTCCTTCCCACTCTCCCCATCCCTCCCTCATCTCCTCCCTGCCCCCTTCAAATCCACCAACAGGGGTCGACCTCTTCCTCTTCCATCCGACCCCAGATCATCTTGTCTCCTCAGGGCTGGCTGCAATGTCCTCCCCTGGGATCTAGCCTGGCTGTTACTCCCTGGCGTGTACGGGGGAGGGTTAAAGAGCCAGCCATTGAGTTCATGACTGAAACAGTCCCTGTTAACCTTACTAGGGTATTCAGTTGGACACCAAGCTACCATGGGTCACATCTGAGCGGGGGTTCTAGGCCATATCCATACATGGTACTTGGTTGGAGAAACTGTCTCATATAAGACCCCTGTGCCCTGCTTAGCTTGGTCTTTGTGGAGCTCTTGTTCTCCCCAAGTCTTCCTGACTCCCCCTATTTTTATTATTACTTCCCGCCCTCTGCCAAAGGCTTGATTGTGAGTCTTAATATCTGCTTTGATACATTACTATATTGATTCTTTCACAGGCCCTCTTTGGTATGCTCCTGTCCTGTTACTTGTTTTCTCCTCCATTCAATGTCCACCCCATTTGTTCATCTAAACGATCATTGATCATACCAACCTGGGTCCTCCTTCTTGTATATGTACCCTAGGTGTGTAGATTTCAGCTTGACCTTCCTATCCTATAGATCTATGTAAGTGAGTATATACCATATGTTTC